>JANZLQ010000079.1:27336213-27349136 GCA_026212715.1 Elanus axillaris | reverse complement strand
TTTGCCCGTGATGGTGATTAGTGAATGATCTCTCCTGTCCTTATCTCAACCCACAAGCCCTTTGTTATATTTTTTTTTCCTCTCCCCTGCCCAGCGAAGAGGGGGGGAGTGATAGAACGGCTTTGGTGGGCACCTGGCGTCCAGCCATGGTCAACCCACCACAATTTTTCAATAAAATTTTGAGATGGGCAAAAGTCACTGAATCTATCTTCTCAAATATTTAAAAACCTTTTCTTATCTGAAGTTGTCAATAGCATATTCAATTAAATGTATGCACAGGTATTACAGTACACATAAGAATAGTTTTAAGAGATGTTTAATAATGCTAATATTAAAATATTTCAATTGATTCATCTGACTGTATCCAGATATCTTTTAATACTGAAAGAAAGATGATTAAGAATGCAGAGTATAAGCTATTGTTTTAAGTTCCTCTGTACTACTGACTCATCTGTACCATGGGGATAGTAGTACTTCCCATTTCCATGTTAAGTGCTAAGAGAAAAAAATTTACTAACGAATATTACAAAAACTGACTACATACATGTACAAAAAGTACATACATGAGTGTCTGTCAGTGTTGATGCTGGTTAATAATAAGAACTTTTTTAAACCTCTGTCCTGTCCCACAAAGAGCACTGAAAATAGAACAAGGTTACTCTGATTAAACAGACATGACAAAATAATTTTTAAAAAAGTGCTAATCCACATCCAGCTGCATATAAAATTCAAAAGTAAGCTCAATTAGACGAAGGAAAAATCCAGCATGATTTTTAGTCAAACCTTAAAGTAAAGGTGTTCTGCAACCTTAAGCTAAAATGTGCAAATAAACTGTTTTATTTGAGGTGGTCTTCAAGTTTTGTTTTGATGAATAAAACTGTATCTGGGGTGTGGCCCAGGCCCATTGTGGGCAGGTGAGGCAGATGTGGCTTGCTTTTATCTGAAGCCAAGCAGCTGTTTGCAACATGTTTACATGTCTCAGAGAAACATGGTGTCACAATCTGTGGTTGACCTAGGGTTTTTCTTTGATAACCAGAAACAGATGTTCATAATACTTAAATACCAACTACAACTCCCAGTTATCTGATAAAGTACATGTAACAGACAGCATTGTCTCTGAACAGCTTTCCAAATGATATAAACATGTATTGCTCTGGGGCAACATGATGACATTTTTCTAATTAAGTGAATTTTTCTGGTTTTGTTTTATTTTGTACTGTAGTCTTTGTACTATACAACTGTTATATAATGGCAAACTCTCCCTCATCTGCCCCAGAATTCTGTGGATTAAGGAAAGAAAATAAATCACTTCAACATTTGACTTGTAAGATTACAAATAAATTTATATTTTTAGACATTGTCAAGAATACCAAAATATGACCTCCAGCACTTTTCCTGGTAAAATCATTCCTTTCGAGCAAGGCAGTGCCAGAAATCCTCACTGCTGGGCCACCTGGACTTGTCTAGACCTCAGCCATGAGGCGAAGTCCCTGAAGCGCGTCCTCGGAAGGTGTGCTAGCTCACCAGCAACCACATTATGGAAACAGAGATGGACTAAGTGATTACCTAGTCCACACTCTTCCCCCGCTGAAGATGTGTCTTTATCTACATCACCCCCAGCTCATGTTTATCTAACATATTCCTAACAACCTCCTGTGGTGAGGACTCAGCAAACTCACCATGCAGTCTGTGTCAGTGTTTCCCTAGCCTTACCAGCAGCACAATATTCCTCATGCTAGCTCGGATCTTTCCCACAGCAAATGAAGGACTGTTCTTGTTCCTTATACCTTGCCTGTGGAAGACAGACTATTCTTTACTCTTGGCAATAGCCTTCGTTTACCTGAGACTAAGAAGCCATCCATCTTTTTTTAACTTTTATTTTTTTAATTGGACAGGTCAGGTGTTGTAGATCTATGACCCCTCTTGCTGCTCGCCTGCAGACTTGCTCTGACTTATTCACACAGGTCTTTAAACAACTTGATTTTCTAACCCTAGCAAGTTCTGACACTGCTCTGCACTCCCCAGCTGGAAGGCAAGGTCTATGACCTAGGTGAAGCATTCTTTTTGCCAGCTAAATTAGTTTAATTAAAAAACAAAAGAAAACCAAACCAAACTGTGTGGCAACAGGAGGTCACAACCTGCCCTTGTAGATGGCTACAGGTACAGAACCTGTTGGCCTCCTGAAGAGGCAGTGGAGACTGTATTTGCACCTGTGTTGGGTTTGGCTTTAGTCTGGCTGAAAGGGAGTTTTAAGAAAACGTCTTCCAAGGAAAGCAGCATTTAGAATCATAGAATAGTCTGGGTTGGAAGGGGATTTTAAAGGTTATCTAGTCCAACCCCTGATTTGGATTTGTTAAAAAGACACCTAACTGCAACTAACCATGGAAAGGTTCCTGGCATTCCCCTGCCCGTGGAGCACCACGCCAACAGAAGTGCCATGTTACCAGAAGTTGCTGTCTGGCTCTGTCCCCATTCTAGTCTTTCCCATGTCTGTCAGCACTTCAGTAGCTGAAGCAGGTACTAATCAGGCACTAATCTTCACTGGGCACGCAAAAGGAAAAGAGGGCTTTTAAATAGTGCATGACTGAACTACTGCTTACCATATGAAGGCCAGCCATATGTCAGCTTTTCATGAAGTTAAGCAAGATATAGCCAAAAGAAAGGAGTCAAAGGACTTAATCATCCCAATTGACAGTGAACACTGATTTTCAGTTGAGGCAAGGGTGTAAGGGGGCAAAAAACCCTTAAGCTTTGTTATGACTAAACCAGATTAGACAGCTCCTGTTTGCATGTCTCAGAGACACAGATCTGAAGGAAACAGTGCAAGTGACCCCAAAATGTTGATCCAAAAGCTTCAGAGCAGTTGTACACCTCCATTGCCAGTTCAGTATTTACTGCTTGTACTTCCGGGACTTATCATAGCTGTTTCATATTAACTTGAAAGATAAACAATTATAATAACCTGAACCCTTCTAAGGAGGAAGTTGCACCTTTTTTTTTTAATGATGCTGTTAACATCTTACAAGTTCTCACACTTTTCTGACAGGAAATTTCCACTCATCAACTTGTCTGTTACATTGCAAAGAGATAATACATACTCAACATTTTTTTTTTCGTTTTGCCTTCCTGCATTTCAAAACCTTTATCTGCTTCTTCCAACATAAACACCTACATTTAATCAAAAATAAGTGGATGAAGAAAGTCACACACTAAGACCTCAGATTGTAGTTGATTTCACAAAGGTCACAGATTGTTCTGGCATCAGTTCTGTGTGCAAGTCCTCCCCAGACAGGTTTGTACCATCTCAGCTACACCTCTCCTTTCTGAAAGTATGGCCTTCAATACAACTGAAATTTCCTAATTTCCATAACTGGAAAACCTTCACATTGCTACAGAGACTAGAAAGGACTTAAGACACAAAACCCTGCAGGTGGTGGATTCTCTCTCTTCTTCATGACTGAAATCATTCAGAATGGGAGCCAAGCAAGCAGTCTTCTTCCCTTAGGCACAGGAATTACCAATTAATTTTCAAAGAAGTTGTCAGCAATCAGAAGGTAACATCAGTTGGAAAAACCACTCTCCCACTAAAACAATCATGACTGGCAAGATGGTAAATTTGCTACAGCCTCAACTAATTAATAATACCCATCATTTCCACCTCAATCACAGAAAGTCTAGCTCTTTCTTCTAATGCCTGTTTAACATCTGCAGAGGGCTGCTGCCCTCCCAAAAGAGCTGCTACACACCCTAGACTGCCTATTCTGGCTGCAAGGTCCCAGAAGGCATCTTGTGACACCAGAAACCCAGTGTAAGCTTCTCATCCTCCCACTGAGTCCTGATAAAGGAGCTTTTTCACTCATTGACTCCTATCTGAACCTGGCCTTGCCAAGAATTCATAGCACCTTTGAGGCTGATAGACTGGTCACTAACCTGAGCAAAAACAAGATGGCCAGAGATGATGCCCATGGTCAACAAAGCAAATAGGAAAGCATAATATATTCCAGCTGCCAGCCAGGTCCAGGTCCAGACATACCACTGATCAACAGTCCTCGCACAGAGCAAAACTCACTAACAAATGATTTCTCCGTTTCAAAATTGCTAATGTGGGTGTCAAGCTGATTAAGACACAAAAGTAGCTGACATTTATGGGTGATTGTAAGTTTTATGAAATGTCTTTCTGCTCTACACTAGTGGTTTCAGGAATTGTTTCTCCACTGCTAAGAACTGATAACTTTTTATACATTATTCAACAGGTGCTAGCTTTTTTTTTGTTTCTCTCTTACCATTATTTGCTATGGTCAACCTCACACCACAAGACGACCAGTGTTCACACTAACAGCTGCGATAACAGGGCGTGAATCATCTTCACAGTCTACACAGTGCATGTACTGGACTTTGGAAGGCTGAACAGTTAGTTTAACCGTGAGAACACTAAGAGATTGCTAGACACATCTGAAGTTAGTCCTTATAGGTCCCTAAGTGTAAAAATATTTAAAGCTAAGATGATGCTTACTGCTGCGACAGGGAAGAAAGATGTATAGCAAGCAGCCTGTAAAACTGAAAAAAGAATGCACATTAGTCAGCATCGGAATGGAAGACGTATCACAAGTGGTTGCATGTAGCTTCTTCAGGGAAAAGCATGCCAAACTTCCCTCTCTCACTGCTGAGTACCATAACTGAATATGCTATGCGCATTAGCAAATAGGACTGCTGGAAAGAAATGACTGGCTTGTAGCAGGAATTCCTTTCATACAGTTTATGTCAAATTTTAGCCTTAAGTCACACTAATCCAAAATCTTTCACGGTTCAGTGAAAACACCTGCTCTATGCCCTGGTGTTCATGATGGTAGCTATTTCATCTCAAAACAAGACTAGTAATGTGGACATCTAAATAACCTCAGCTTGATGCTTTCTCCTGTACAGAAAATCTTTACGCTGATAAAGTGGAACTTTTACTGCTTAAACCAGTGTACAAAACACATGTTTTTCTTCACTGTACTACTGAGATAAAAAAAATCCTTCACTGTACAGTTTTTAAAAACCACCACATTATCACATCATGATACTTCTTAAGACCACATCAATAATTTCTAAAATGAGAACATCCCACTCCAGCCAACAGTAAGGAAAAAACTGATGTTGAAACTCATGATTTCAGTAGATTGAGATGACAGATGTTGTGACATGCTTAAAAAAATATACAGCATTCTCTACTGTTTTAACTCTTTGAATGATGTCATTTTTTAAACAGGTAAAAAAATGAGCATAACCCAAACTTCTTTTCTCTCTTAATTTTAATCAAAAAGTTATTATAATAGTTTTACTTGTTTGTTGTTTGGCTTGAGCATTGAGGTGTATTGAAGTGGTTCTGAAATACGACAGTTTTTCAACAAAATGGCTGAAAAGAGTTATCTGTGTCTACTTACAGTCATTCAATGGCTTCCAAACCAGTTTTCTTCACAAGTAAAACAGTGTGCTAATTTCTACTAATTGTCAGAAGCGTAACATATGATTTGAAATTTCAACAGTATTCTGCTAAAGTTACTTAATATTTCTCCAACTTAAACTGTCAACTATATGCAAATAAATTTTAAATACTGTTACTGGTACAGAAAATATGCTTATCTTTCCTAGACTACCATGGAGCAGAACTTAGCCTTTATGGAACAACCATACACTGGTCAAACAGGCTTCATCTGAATAGATGGTCGTGGAAGAAATTCCATTCCTCAGCTGTACCTCAGCTGCATTTTAGGGTGACCACCAGGTCTTCACCAATAGGAAACCCAGGTGCCTAGGGAGCAGCCCAGTGCCTGAGGGTCCCTTAGTCTAGGCAGAGGGAAGTGGGGACTCCCAGAGCTCTTGCCAGGCAGCTGAGACACAGCTACAGGCTCCAGAGTAATAATTTGCTGCTTACCCAAATCCTGCCACTCTTTACACCCCTGACACTGCTCCTCAGCTTTTGCAGCAGGGGTCTGCTATGTCCATTATAGCACAAGACTTCCAGAACATCAATCCTTTACTACAGCTTTGTACATTTCTGAGCTCCTTGTATCTTCTGCATGTTTTAGAATTAGGGACATAAAATAGCAGTCATTAAAAAAAAACCCCTAAGTTACTCATTCAGAGAAGCCATGCTTTCATACATGGTAACACTGCCTGTTTAAGGGGATTGTAAGCTGTCCTCTCATTAAAAAAAAAAGGCAGAAAGGGAAATGACATATAAACCACATTTTAATTAGATCAAATTCCTACTCAAAATCTTAATGTTCAGAAAATCAAGCCTACTCTACTATGTGATTGCTGCTAAAAATAGTTATTTTCTATGATTTTTCATAGAATGTGACACTCCTACCCCTCCACACTGCCAACCCATGCTCGATATGCTTCTCACTGGCCACCTTCCTGATTAAGACAGGGAAGACACAATGTCAATACAGCACACTAAGAGGCTTCTGATTTCTCTTCTCTCAGGCCCCAAGGTGAGGAGACCAACTGTAATTACTAAGACACATCAGAACTATCACTCACTTTAACTCTGCTGCTGTGTTTCTCCCCTCAGCATGAGGCTAAGGCTCTTTTTAGCCTCTCTGGTTTCAGGAAAGAAAACTGCATAAGATATGGGTATTGTCAACATCTGACCTTGTAACTTGGACTAGATACAGACAAGGTTGGATTTGAGCACCTGATGTCCTAGCTCTTGACTCCTACGTCTAAGTTGTCTGCCTAAGCTTTGTCTGCCTTTGTAGTTAAGCAAGAAAAACTGCTATGTTCAGGGTACTTGCCACCTATTCCTTTTCAGACCTTTAGGATGAGAGGAAATCATGTCCTAAAAGTCCCAGTTTCTCACCACTGACTGCAAGAGAGTTCTAAACAACCAGCTCAAACGTGGACAAGGATAATGTAGATACTGACTGCATGGGTCTGACTGGCACAACCAGATGAAAACATTTTATTTATTCTTATGAAGGATGACTTGACTTTGGAGTCTAATGTAATTTTGTTGTATTTAACATTGAACCCTAAATATGGAATCATAGAATCATTTAGGTTGGAAAAGACCTTCAAGATCGAGTCCAACCATCATCCATGCCCACTAGACCATGTCTTGGAGTGCCTTGTCTACGTGCTTTTCAATACCTCCAGGGATGGTGACTCAACCACTTCCCTGGGCAGCCCATTCCAGTGTCTCACAACCCTCTCAGTAAAGAATTTTTTCCTAATATCCAACCTAAACCTCCCTTGCTGCAACTTGAGGCCACTACCTCTCATCCTATGACCAGACAGAAGAGACCAGCCCCCACCTCACTACAACCCCCTTTCAGGTCCCCCCTCAGCCTCCTTTTCTCCAGGCTAAACAGCCCCAGTTCCCTCAGCCTCACCAACTTGGTTGCCCTTCTCTGGACACATTCCAGCAACTCAAGTGTCTTTCCTGTAGTGAGGGGCCCAAAACTGAACACAGTACTTGAGGTGCGGCCTCACCAGTGCCCAGTACAGCTGAACAATCACCTCCCTGCTCCTGCTGGCCACAGCATTTCTGATACAGGCCAGGATGCCGTTGGCCTTCTTGGCCACCTGGGCACACTGCTGGCTCATATTCAGCTGTCTGTCAACCAGCACCACCAGGTCTTTCTCTGTGGGCAGCTTTCCAGCCACTCTTGCCCAAGCCTGTAGCACTGCATGGGGTTGTTGGGACCCAAGTGCAGGACCCGGCACTTGGCCTTGTTGAACTTCATACAATTGGCCTCGGCCCATCGATGCAGCCTGTCCAGATCTCTCTGCAGAGCCTTCCTCCCCTCAAGCAGATAGACCCTGCCTCCCAAACTTGCTGAGGGTGCACTCAATTTCCTCGTCTAGATCATCGATAAAGATATTAAACAGAACCAGCCCCAGCACCAAGCCCTGGGGAACACCACTTGTGACCGGCTGCCAACTGGATTTAAATCCATTCACCACAACCCTCTGGGCTCGTCCATCCAGCCAGTTTTTCACCCAGCGTAGTGTACATTTGTCCAAGCCATGAGATGCCAGTTTCTCAAGGTGTATGCCATGAGAGGCAGTGTCAAAGGCTTTGCTGAAGTCGAGGTCTTTATAACATCCACAGCCTTAATATGTACAGTTATAAAACATCCACCTGCAACTGTAAATCAAATTACTGTTTCCCAGACCAGAAGAATTATAGGCAATATGAAATTTAAAGAATTATGGGTAATATGAAATGAACTGCTTTTTATTTAAGACACTCACCTTATTTCCAGTACCAAAGAAGAATTGATTTTCCAACCTTCTACAGCATGCTGGAAGATTGAGGAACCACCCTTTCGAATTATCTTATCAGAGCTATTGACCATTGATCTACTCAAACTCAGTTCACCATCTCTGCAATGCAATATAGAAAAGACACAATTACATCAAAGTTAACTGTCGTTTTAAGTAATTTACATTACAAGCACCAGTGATATTTCCTTTTATTCACAACAGAGAGAAGCAGTTATCTCTCTGCTTGCCAATGCAAATAAACTGCACCTGTGAGAAATCTATAGGACACCTATACCTAATACCTGAATACACAATTTGAGAGCTTAAATATGTTGATATTTGTAATGAAATACACTTAACAAAAATTACAATAAGCTCCAAATTGTGTACCTGGCCCAAACTTCACTATGTTTGTGAGGCAGGATCTGCACTTCTATGTTCCAAACTTCCAGTACTAAACTACTAATTAAAGTCTTAACTTTCAAGCCTTCGCCCAGCAATTGCTCATGTTCTACAACAATGGCCTAGTAGACTCCCTTTGCCTCCTATTGATACTAAAAGACTTTCATGCATGGGATTCTGGAGTTTAATGGCATACAGAAACCAAAATTTCCTCAAGAGATCCTCAAACGTTAGTTTGCACATGTCCAAACAATGCCAGTTGTCTTACCCTCGTCATCAGTCTTATCATGTTCATAAATTTTTATAAGGTAGCCTTAAAAAAATAAAAATATAGAGAAAGCTGTGGGTGATGACCACTGAACGTCCGACGAGGTATCATAATGTTACCGGTTGCCATATTAGCCAATAAGGTCACACAAATGTGACAGAGAAGCTAAAACACTACAAGCACAACTTAAGGTGTTAGGTCTAAAAATACATTTTTATCTCCGTATGTTTCCATTATCTTCCACACTGTTCCCATTTAGGTGTCAGAGCAACATTCAGCCGAGTTCAAACATAGCTGTTAATCATAAATATATCAAAGTTGTTAGATATAACATTCTACCATGTAGGATGTCTTGTATCTCAGGAGTATACATAACAGTAATATACAGAAATCTCTTTATCTGTTAATTAAGTGTGATCTGGAGCACTGCCAGTAACAGTAACTTCACTAGCTTGTAAACAGAGCTTTTGACCACCAGCCGTTCAATACACAAAATGGAAAAGATGTGAGACTGTTAGCTTTATAGGGAATCGCTGACTCTTGTTATCCTGTGGCCTTAAGTTCTTAAAACAGTTGGATCCTGGCCCTCAGTAAAAGCTACATCAACATTACTGCTGTGCATATATATACACACGTAGATATATATATATATAAATTATTAATATTTGGTAAATTATATAGTAGACTAAACTCAAACTTACCTGCAATGGGATATTAATTAAGCTAAATTAACAGAACTGTTAACATGTAGTTATTTGCAAAAAGTGCTATGATTGCAAAAGCTCCTGTAATAAACCAGTATTCCACACTTCATCAACAACAACCCAGCATCACTAGCACTGCTCTCCCTCCCTCATCCCCTCTATGCCAACAGGCTGCAGCACTGACCTGGCACTGACTGACTCAGAGGTAAGACTGCCACCTACTGAAAAACCTACAACTTCAAGCAAACGTGTAGGTACAAGATCTGTATGCAAATTATCCCTATCACGCTAACTTGAGGGCATGGGAGGAAGCTGCAGAAATCCCTAAATCCAATAACCAGATTGTAATTAATACTTTTTGCTATCTTAAAATGTTTTATTCCCTAAAAAAACTCCATAATGGTAGTAAATATATTTATTACATATACTTTCCTATATATATTTTCTCGTGCATGCATCTAAAAGAAAACTATCAAAATATATCCAGGTAAAGTACTTAGTCTGAAAGTACTTCAGAGACATCTCCACTTTATGCTGGGTTAAATGTTATCTGGTAGACACTTTAAACAGTGACACAGCTGACAAAACTTAGCAACAAAATATGCTGCCGACACCTAAAGTACCACAGCATTTGAAATGTGGTTGCCTTCTATATTCACAATTTACATCTGCAGTGAGCTATATCATACGGTTAAACAATGTTCAATTACGTTCACAATGAGCTAAAAGAAGGTCCTAGGCACTTTGTGTTAAAGTTCTACTATAAATACAAGATGTTCACTTACATGCTCCTCTCCCTTTTATTGGTATTGTTTTATTTAATTTGCACTTACAGTAATATTAAAGAAACTATCACATAAAAAGCTAAATTTACTCCATAAAATTCTTCATTGTGTAAAAACTGTGAAATAAATTTGGGCTACTTTGTATCTTCTAGAATCACTGCAAATCCTCTCTGATGTAAATGAAACAGTTGCCACTGTGACAGCAACTTGTGGATGACAAGTGTCAACCTTCACTCTGAATTACCTTGCATTGGTGACCAACCACACCAACCTGAAGACTGTTCATTAAATATAAACAACTGTCCTCAAGCATATTCTCTATCAGTTGAAGGTAACACTCTTTAAGAAACACTGCATTACCCATAATAGCGTGTTTCATTGCTTGCTTAATCTTCAAAGAAATATTACTGTCTAGATAAAGAAGGGCATGCTTTCATAGTTATTGTCCTAGCAAACTTTGCTATGAGAACATAGCTGATTTAAGGTTTATCACGTACTTTGGAATTGCACAGAGTCCATTTTGGAACATCTGGGATTTAGCTGCCGTGTCACTAATAGCCATAACATGGGTCACCTTGTGCATTTACAGTTCTGCATTACTGGTACTTCTGGAAGTAAAACATCCCATCGAAAACTGACATTGCTTGCCCATGTGGACAGTCAAAAATAACCAAATGGCATGAGCCCTTCCTTCAGTAGAAAGGCAAGTATAGCATCAACAGTGGCAGCACACTAGTACTACACTTAAGTTTGGGGGTTTTTTTTCCCCGTTTCATACAGTAATGGATGGGACGACAGGATGGGAAAAGAAACTATATTCCAAAATCCTTAACCGAAGTGAATATCGCCATACTCCACAAGAAGCCTCACTGATATCAAAGAAGTAGAGATATCAGTAAATGACCTGGCAGAAGTACATTACAGCTATGTTTTTAAAGGGTTGTTAAGGATATACATATTTATGACTAAATACACCTACTTTCTTTCATTCAATATTAAATCTTCAGTTCATTTTAGTACCTTTTAAATGGCGTCAAATAATGCATCATAAGCTGGAGGGGGCTTTTTCTGCAAATATATATGGAGTCTACCTAGTGACTAATTTCTGAATCATTTGTTTTCCCATGTATTTTTGCACACCTACAACCCCAAAATTTTAAACTTCTGTACATCTCCTAAGTAGGTAGATACCACAGCATCGTGGCAGAAACTGGTCTTACACCCAGGCAAGAGGGAAAGTTACCAGCAGATCCTTAATACCAAGGGAAGCAACCATCACGTCATTGACCACGCACACACACACAGGCGAAGCCAGCCCCTGCTCCCGGGAGGTGCTGGGGCCACCGCTGCCCAGCTCTGCCCAGCTGCCCGTGCCCGGCTCCCGCATCAGCCTGCCTGGGGAAGGGCCGGGGAAGAAGGATGCACTTTCTGCCTTTCAACTCTGGGGACCGCCAGGTCGAACAGAGTGGGTGGGGGTAAGCAGGTTGTAATTGCCTCCAGGCACTTACAAGCTCCTTACGCCTCCTCCTCAAAGGCAACAGTTTACACCGAAGCACGAAAATCTGCTGTGAACGCACCTCCCCCCCCTCCCCCATTGATTGGCACAAGCAAACAGAAAGTGTGAGCCCCTTCCCCGCCTTTGCTGATCCAAGCCACCACAGAATTTACGCACCCCTCCCGCGAAAACAAAAAACTTACACACACACCCCCCCCCCAAGGAGAAACAGGCTTGGCTGAAAACCCAACATCCTCATAGGACTGCTGCAAGTTGAGAGAAAAAGGAGGAACGCAGGCATACACGTACACCAACACAGTGCGCGACGAAGAGAACGCCGAGGTGCGAACAGGAAAACGGCGAGGGACTTTTCGCCTTTTATTTTCAACCGGAGACAGGCAGGAGGGCGAAAATACGCAACAGAGGGTCTCGGCAAGAGACCTGACTCTCCAGCGGAGAAGCCTCGGGAGCTGCGGGGCATGTCCCAGACAACCTCAGAACGAGCATCCCCGAAGAGCACCGAAGTTAAACGCAGCTCCCGGGCAAACTTCGAGGACGGAGGCAGCTGCCAGCCACGCCGGCACGCTTGCCTCTGCGGGGCTCCCGGAGCAGGACCGGCGGCACAACGCGCTCCGGCTGCCGCCGCCGGCCGCCCCGGCCCTCGGGGAGCCGCCGCGGCCAGGTGAACCTCCCCGGCGCGCCCTACTACTGGGGCCGGCGGGCAGCAGCCCCGGCCGCGGGCGACCTGCCCCCTCGTCCCCGTCCCGCTCGCCCCCAGCCGCTGAGCTCCGCCAGCCAGGCCCGCTCGTAACCCGCCCCGCAGCGGCACCCCCGCCCCGCGCACGACCGACCGACCGACCTCCCCAGCGAGAGTGCCAAGTCGCGGCGGCACCGCAGGGGAGCGGGCCACGGCCCGGGGGTGCCCGGGGGGCCCGAAGACCCGGGTGGGGCCGCGCTGAGGACCTGAGGCAGCGGCACCCCCCGCCGCCCCCCCCGGGCCGAGGGCCGGG
>JANZLQ010000079.1:27307507-27335362 GCA_026212715.1 Elanus axillaris | reverse complement strand
CCCTTCCCCCTTCCCGTACCCCCGCTGTGTTTTGGGGAGGTGCCTTTCTCCCCTGAAGCACGGTGTGCCCCGCCGCCCGTTGGGTGTCAGAAAGTTTGAGGGAAGGACCGCCAGCACAGCGCCACTGGAGGGAAACGACGCGTCTCCTTTTCTGAGAAGGATAAGGGCTTTGCTAATTTTTAATTATCTTTCTTTTCCCCTCTCTCCCCGGGTGGACGGTTGGAGCTTGAAAAGGGCGTCGGAGTCTTTTCCCCGTCTCGGAGCTCCGCCTCGGCAGCTCCCCCGACCTCGACGCCAGCGGGAGAATGCGGGGAGCGGGAGGAAGGGAAGGGGCCGGGCCTTTCCCCCCACACACACGCCGGCCGGGCCTGGGCGCATACGCGGGCGGTCCCCGGTGCCGGCGTCCTGCGGCGGCGAAGCGGTCTCAACATGGCCGGTACTTTTCTACTTCGGCTGGGACGATTTCTCTGAAATACGCTCACAGACACACAGACACTGACACACAGACAGACACAGACAGACACACACACACACACACACACAGACACACACACACACACACAGACACACACACAGACAGACACACACACACAGACACACACGCAGACACACACGCAGACACAGACACACAGGCAGACAGACACACACACAGACACGCAGACACAGACACACACGCAGACACAGACACACAGGCAGACAGACACACACACTGACACACAGACACACACAGACAGACACAGACACACACACAGACACTGACACACAGACAGACACACACACACACACAGACACACACACACAGACACACACACAGGCACGCAGACACAGACACACACACACAGACACACACACACACACAGACACACACACAGACACGCAGACACACACGCAGACACAGACACACAGGCAGACAGACACACACACAGACATACACACAGCCACACACACAGACACACACGCAGACACACACACACAGGCACACACACACAGCCACACAGACACACACACACAGACACACACACAGACACACAGACACAGACAGCCACACACAGCCACACACAGACACAGACACACACAGACACACAAAAAAAAAACCAAACCACAAATCCAAAAAAAACAACGAACCCCAAAGCAAAACAAAAAGAAGCTCTTTAAAATGCGTAACGCAACATGAAAAAGAAATCATGAGCTATATCCACTTTTCTCAGTATTCTTTCACCTTCTTCAAAGGTGCTCGGCTGACCTGGACTATCCTTACCCTGTGTGACAGGAATCTGCCCACAGCCCTAAAGTCTGCATTTATAAAGCAGGCTTCGATGCCAACATCACTCGTCTCCCAGGGGGATCCAGGAAGGTATTGTGACAAATCTAGTGTGACTCCTCTTAACTTAGGTTAAGAGCAGGAGCTCATGCGATGACAGAACCTTCCTTCCCTGGGTTTGTTTGGTCTGATACGCTGTCTCCAGAACTGTTTGGTAACAGACATTTCACAGCAAATTACAAGCAGATTTGGAGATAAGCATGCATTTTTCTTTCCTGAGAGAGTATTCCCTCACAGCCATTAAAAGTGAAGAAAGGTTAGAGAAATCCTTGAGAATGTCAGGGCTGCTAATAGTTGTTATGTTCTAAAAATCAATTTTTTTTAATAGCAAAGGTTTAATTCAGCCTCAGTGGAATGGAATAGAAACTTTGCAATTTCCTTCCACACCAGCCAGATGAAGCTGTGCTCTGTTTTCTGTGCTCTTCTCTGCTGTGGCTTTGATAACCTAGTCTCAGCAAGCGACCTCTAAATAGCATCAGCAAAGGCGAAAAAACAGTTCTGTCTGTGCGCGTGAACTTCAAATTTCACTTACTATAATTCATCTCAGACAGTCTCTTCTAGAAAAAAAAAAAAGGATTCAGTGCAAAACCATATTTAATACCATTGTAAAGACTGCATCAATTGTTCAGCTTAAAAGTTAGGATTCCATCAGTCCTGTCAGCCCTGTTGAATAGCTGTAATACTTTTTTTAATACACTGTATTATTTTTGTATGTTAGAGTATTTTTATAGTTAGATGGACTCATCAGCAACAGATACTGAAAATATATACAGAGGATCCAAAATTCACCCACCTTCAGCAGTGGTTTTACTCAGTTCCACCCACAGCTACCAATGCCAGCTTATGATATTACTTACCCAGAACAGCTCTTGGTTTCATGTCAGGCCCTGTGCACATTCAGAAAATAAAATAGTGTGCCTTCATCTTCTTCTTCCCTACCTTCTGCTGTACTTCCTTCCCCCTGAAGCTTAAACCCCAGCTCCCGTGCTGCCTCATATGGACTAGTCCTGACGCCACACAAGGAATCCCTGCTTGCATCCAAGAGACTTGAGGACTGGTGTTGATGGGTGTCATGAGATGCCTTGCCCAGCAGTGCATGTTTCTGTCTGACTGAAACTGACCTCCACCACCTGGAGAGCCCCAAAAAGTTGACTGCAAACTGATTCTATGTATAAGCAGCCACAGTAGCTTCATCCAGGCAAGTGGACACTTTCAGGGGTTTTTTTATGTCTGTGTGTGTTTAAATACCATCAAGCAGTACCAGCACATGCTCTGTGATGATCCCAGCACCCTTGAGGAACCTGTCTAATATTGTAACTACAAGCTCTAAACCATCAAGACCTCAAAACTTTTATTCAGTTATTAAAATAAAACCTGATGGTTTACACTTGAGTAAAATATGGAGAAAAAAGACTTCTGCAAAAGCACACATTAGTAATATGTGGCTGTTTTCCTGAAAACTCAGGCTGCTCCCATGCCTGTCATTCTACTACCATGAAAACACGCTGCTGTGACAGAAGGGGACTATGGGAGCCTGAGAGATAACCTAGAGCATCCCCTGTTACAAGGCAGGATTTGCAATACCACTCATGTACCTGACCCATATCATCTAACCAGTTCTTGAAGGCTTCTGCTGTTGGCAAGTCCACCACCCATTGTCTCTATCAATCTGATCCTGCAGTGATTCAGCATCTTCACCTTCTGCACATGCTATTGTAAGCTCTGAGGTTATCTGTGTAGCAGGGTCCCAGAATCACAGGAGTTGCTTAAAAGTTGATCCAGGGCAAGTTCCCAGCTTGTTCAGTGCTCTCCCAAATCAGTCCTGATCTCTGTTTCAGAAATAGCCTTACAGCTGTGACTACAGTGAGGAAGACCCCCTCTCATAGCTGTTCTGACTGGTTTCCCTCCTAATACAGTCTCCTTCTCTAGCTCTCTGATGTACTCAAGTAGCAGGCAGATGCATATACTATATAGGTACATAGCATGTATATAACATAATTGAGCCAGCTGGTACATTTTATTTGCAATGACAAAGTTTATTATAACACAAAATTAGTTTACTGTATAAAGGATTTAAACATTCATATCTAGTACTTCACCAATTCCTTTAATTACCTTTCTTTAATATATCATCAGCAGCACTTCATAGCTTTAACAAGCTATCTAAATTACGCCTTGAAATGATTTCCTCTTTCTCATACAGTCTAATGGTATTTAAATACTGAATAGAGTTTATCTCAAATAGTATGGTTTATTTTATATGAATTAAAGGAATGGTTTAGCTCTGTGAACCCAGAAACGTGTTCAGTAAATCCTATTTCATGGCATCTGGTGACGACAGTAAAATTTCTTCCATGAAGACTACTGGCGGAGCACAAATGTGAATAATACAAATAATCATGCATTTAAGCATTTCAAATTTCAGAGTGCTAATTAGTTCCTACGGCAAAGAGTTCTTGAAAGGCTGCATTTCATGCTGAAGAAAGTTGCTAGAAATTGGAACATTTACATTTGTTAAAACATATTACCATATAAAGTCCTTTTTGCATTAAGAGCATTTCATGTTCTATGTGGGTGCCCAGAAATATCTTCTGACTTAATTCTGTCCTTGTTATCACTGAGAATAGAGAAACAGTAGAAGAGATTGCCTGGGGAAGCTGTAGCATTTCCATCACTGATTGTCTTTATGACCAAGTTACACAAATCTGGATTCTGAACTCGAGGTGGAAGGATGAATGAGGTAACTTTTTCAGGTACCTTCTAACTGCTTTTTAAAATATATAATTTTAATGTAAATTTGCTCAATTTACACCAAGTAGAGCTTTCTGACTCCTATATAATAACTTTTAACAGAATACTCAATATTGTGGAAAGGTCATGTGTTTGTACATGCTTCTGTTTCAGGAATAGGCATGGCTGATGCTTCATTCTTGCATTTGTTTGACTCTTAACTCTGATTTTGTCCTATGCAATGTCTTTAATAGTACTAACTATTGAATTTTTTTGTAAAAAAGAAATGTCAGTTAAAACAATGAGTGATTGAGAAATTTTTAAGTACTACTGATACTTAGATCTGTTTTGATGCAGACATCATTATCCATCAATGGCTCAGGCAAAGACACCAGGCATCCCCTTTGTTTGCTTAATGTTAATGTGCACAGAACACTAACGCTTTGCAGAAGAAGTAGTCTTAACAGCCAAAATTTGAATATCTCCTATGCTTGAATGTCTTCTATAGTTCTATTTGTCATCATCCATACATACTTCCATTAAAATGTCTTCCTCTTTGAAATATAATCTACTTGCTATTGTAGTAGAAGTATAGTCCTGTATTATATTTTTAGCGTTACTGGCCTTGCAAATAAATCAGCTTTATAATGCAGCATTTTTTCTATAGGCAGCAAAATCAGAAATGTTGCAGTGAACGGCACTTTTGTATAGTTATTCCACTGTATAGGACTCAGTTTGGATTGGTTGTGCTTAAATTTCTCTTGATGTTGAAAGACACAAACAGCTGGTCAGAATCTGTATTCAGATTAACCTCCCCTTTTGTTTTTGTGACTACTGTGCAACAATGACTTAGTGTCTGCAATTGCCTTGCAGAACAACCACAGGATCAATAATGTGGAGACAGTTGCAATAAGCTTACCTGAATCTCTCAGCCATTTCTGTGTGTGTGTGATGGGAAGACACCATCTTTTCCTCTAGAAGAAAGGCTACAGCAATTTCTTGGAAAGCCTTGGAAGTAAATCCCAATGAAGCCATATTCTCTGTTGTACATTCTTTTGTGCAGTAATGTATTTATCCAGTGCAGAGGTCCCCAGATGAAGTTGCAGTGTTACAAGGAAATATGTTTAATTCAGGGGCACACACTGTTGTACTTATTGCATTGCAGACTTCTCTGATCCAGGCACACTTTTATAGAGTAGTAAAATATAAGCTATACTAATATTTCAAGGAGAGTGATCATGCAGATAGAGGCCAACCTAAAAGAAGACATCATCAGTTGTCATGATCTCCTCCTTACATTTGTGACATGGGATATTGCAAATGTCCCATAGACATTGGTTATAAATATGCAAATTTTCTGCTAATTCAAAATGGCTATCAGCTAGCATGCCTTTCAGGAAGGCTAAAACCTCACTGCTTTAAATCAAAATGTCTAGCACATTCCTAGAGGCTCTATGTGTGAAATTTGGTAATGATGAGCTGCATTACTTCCCATATTTTTTCAGTGAGGCTCAAGACGGTCTGCCCTTAGGGGAAATAATCAGCCTGTATTTTTTATAATAGGGATGAACACAAAAATGAGGAAGCAAATAAGGATTAGAGAACATTGGGAACTAGCAGAAGAGAAAGGGAGAAGAGGAAGTAGATATAGAAGAAGGATGGGAATGAAAGGTTTAAGTGGTTGGGAACTGGCTGAGAGGGAAAAAGCTGTATCTGATCTAATGAAAGAAATGGGAGAAAGAATTGAGAGTGCAGAGAAGGTACAAAAAACTACCTGAATGGAGGAGCATAACTAACTCAGGCCTACTGAAGAAGCTGAGTTAAAAAATGCATACAGTTGTATCTGCCTTTCATCTTGATTTGTCCTGCCTGTGAGAACAAAACTGTTGTCTCCCTTGCTTAAATGCACCTCAGCCTGTGTTCAAGCCCTAAGTTCACTTCACTGTCAGATACAATTCTGTTTCGGAGCCTGAATGAAGAACTTTTCTTTCTAGAATGTCAAGCATGATTCAGCTGGGAGACTGTTATTTACTTAAAAGTTTCTTTTTTGGTCAAAATGAAGAAAGTCAAGACAATTTCTGGCCATATTTCTATCCTTGCAGTTTAATGATCTGTAAATGATTACAACTCCAGAAAGCACTCCTCTTTCTGATTATACCCAACCTCCAACTCCTCTCTTCATAAGGGCAACAAGATTCCTTTCCTTCAGGCTCTGGACTTAGGCCTAATGGTTTAAGTATTCCCAGGTAAGACTGCTGGGACTTAATCAAGAAACCCTTCACTACTGTCCAGCCCTGCCGAAACTTTCCTAATGAGTCATAGGAAATTACTAAGAGTTTAAAAGGGCTATGAACACCTTCTTATGACACTATTTGAGCTGTCCATATTGGAGAAGAGGAAGTGAAGAAAGATCTTGGCAATATGTTAGCTGATTTTTTTGTGTGTGCTCATGCCTGCAGTGAAACCTTGGTCCAAAGTGGCTCCTTCTCGGGGTTAGGGTTAGATGTTAGGTTTGGGGTGAGTTGTTATCATTGGGTTAGGGTTTTGGGTTAGAGTTAGGGGTTAGGATCATTAGGATTTGGGTTATGATCGTTAGACTTTAGGGTTATGGTTAGGAAGTTAAGCTTAGTTGTTAGGGGCTGGGGGTTACAAGCTAGACTCAGGGTTAGGGTTGGGGTTAGGGGTTATGGTTAGGGTTAGGTTAAACTCCATTGCACTGATTCTGTTCTGGTTTTAGGCGGCCTCAGATCAGTGATCTCCGTAGAATCCCTCTACTACATGGGACATCAGGAAGACCCTGAACTGTCTGCCCTATATTGGTCCTATGGCGTTTCCAATAGGCCTCCCACAATAGGAAGTGAGATCAGAATCAGGCTGATCATCTCTGTTCTTGCATATTCATTCAACATGGCTTAAAAAGTTCAGGTTGGTTTAGAACAAGCTCAATCTTTCTCTCTTGTTCTTCTATGCTTTAGGCAAGCTTCTAGACCTGAAAGACCTGGAATCACAGCAAGGTAAATTTAGGTTTCCACACAGCCCAGACCCATGCACAAAACACAGCATGAAGCTGCTTATTCAGAAGCAATGTTGATTGGGTCTGCCTGAAATTTTAAGTCCTGCTTTCTGCTATGAGGCAGTAGACAAACATGAGACAGGGATCAGCATGATTAATTGTAGTTAAGACATGTTGTCAGCACACCTGCTACCCAGACTACTCTTCAGTTGTTACTGCAGAAATGAAGTTTAAGGAAGTATGTGAAAGATAGCTTGCTTTATATCTATTAATATAGAGCTTGCATGTTGATTTTATATTTTTTTCCAAGTGAGTAATCATGGTTATAAAAGCAAGGGAGATGCAACATTAAAAGACTTTTTCCTTTATTTGAAAGGCTATGCTTTCATTTAATTTATTTATAACATTTTATAACTCATTACTGCATGCAGAGTAATATATTTCCTAAACTCATTGTAGCGAAAATGTAATATGAGAGATTACTGCATGAATTTTCCATGTCTGAGAACTGGAAAGAGATTTTATGAGAAGCTATATGTTGGATTTGTGAGGTTCTACTATATTTTAATAACTGTGAATGGCCGCCCAGTGAGAGCCGTCGTTTTACTAATAGTTCCCAGCAGGACAACCACCTAGGCTATACAGATTTGGAGGTGGGGAAAGAAGCTTTTTGTCTGAATTCAAACCACAGCAGGAGCCATTCACTTTGGGAACTAATTCCCATTTTTATTATTGCTATTTTTAATTTTGCTTAATTTAATGGTGGTTAAACTGTATATAGTTAGATACTACAAAATTACCAGACTTGTATTGCTTTGTGTTAGATAAAGTCACACAAAAGAGCTTCCTATATGCCTCCAGCTATTATTTTCATACTTACCTCTTTGACAGTAACGCTTTGAGGGATTTGCTGAGATCAGGACTACAGCTTGTTGTGATTTATTTTTTTCCTTTTCTTTTTTCCTAATTGGAAAACTGTAATTCAACAACACATCTATGGTGTCTTTGTAAGTCTCACCAAAAGGGAACCTCCTCCATGTCCAAAACTGTATTTTGTCAGTGGGAGAGGTCAGACCTACCCGTAATTTAGTCCGTTCTGCACTCACCTGGCATACAAAGGATTTGAACTCAAATCCCTGTCAAAGAAGGTTTTTGGCTGTCTTCAGCAGCAGCTTGTAGACCTTGTATGGGCAGATGAACAAGCAAGCCCTTTTTGTTGACAGATAAGCTACCTCAACATGATCTCCTATTTGCTGCAGACAAAAGCATGCATGCAGACTGTTACTGCATAACAACCAACAGACGCTGTAAGTTCACGGTATACCCTCTTCTCTGGTAACTTGTTTGTGGAGCTGTACTCTCAGCCTGTGTTGTTATGATCAAGTTAATTTTTAATGACAGCTTTCGATGACAGTTTTACAGTATGAGTGAGAGAAAGACTTACACCACTGCATGGTGCTTAAGACAGAAGAAACCTCCATCTACCACATTCCAAGTAAGACCTTTAATCAGTAGCTTCTTCAGGGCAAGTCATTCACAAAAATGCAGTAATATCCCTGGTTTGGTTTTTTTTTTAACTTTTATTTTCTGTTTTATTTCTTTGCGAACTAGGATTTGGTGTTCCAGTCACAGATGATCAGAGTCCTCAGTATTTAAATTCCCATGGGAAAGCCCACCTCAGAAATTACAGTCCCCACAGAAGTCATTGACACCAACCAGGGTGAGAAAAACCCACAAGGAAATGGGATATCCCATATGTGACGCAGGTCAGTGGGCAGACATGTGAAGCAGATCTAAGGTTGAGTTTTTGACTCTGCTGAAGTATGCTAAAATTTTGATTGACTTCAGGAGGGTTAGGATAAAACTACAGCTGTCTTACCTTCCAGTCCTATACTCAAAATAGGAAGCCACTAAATGTAAAAAGAACATACTAGAAAAGATACTCCCTAATTTTACTTAGTGTATTTCATCAAATACTATCTCTTAGGGTAAAAAGTTTTTAAAATTACAGGAAGTATAGATGTATCCTATAGAAATTTCATTAATAATCTAAGCCTATTACTTGCAGTCTCTCCAAAGACAGTATAGAGGGAAATAATTTTTTTCCATATTTTGATGACTAAGGAAAAAGCATACAAAATCTTAACTAGTCACAGTTGTAGAAGTCCTTTAGAAGCTTTTCAATGTTAAGACTTTTTCATCTGAGGAAGTATAAGCACTGTATCAACTTCAGAGACTTTTCTTTTGACTTTTGAAAATATGATTTGCATTAAATAAAAGGCAGAGGACTTTTTATTTTTTTCCTAGAATACTTTATGTTTTAGTGCTCTTTAAAGGAAATTACATCACAAAATCAAAAATAGCTATTTTTGATGGAAATGAATAGCACAATAACTATTTTTATAGTTCAGAGAAATGGCTGTGGAAAGTAAATTTGATTTACCAAGCTTATCACAGACTGTGAGCATCAACATTAAAGTGAAAGGAATGTTTCATTTTGAAATTACTGGTTCAGCCCTGACTGAAGTAAAATAATGTGCAAAGGAAAGTAATATATATATATACACACATGTAAATGCTATAAGTTGATAGGTAAATATTCTCTAATTACAGAGTAAAGGACAAATCTGAGTCTGAAGTGCTTGAACAGGAAATTGCCACCTACAAGGGCAGAATTTTGACAACTTATTTTCATGTCTGTTTTGGCTGACTGGACAGTGGGAAAATCTGTCTTGGTCCTAGCTAGAAAAAAGTATATGATTAATACAGTTTTGTGCCCAGAAACGGGTCATTTGTAATGATTTTGCTCAGCTGCTGCAAAATGCTGTAGTCTGGTTGTGTGCTCTCAGTGGAGAATTTCCACAGTGCAAAGCACGTATGTGCTATGTCTAGGTCTGTGCTTCCTCTCTGCATCCTTGCCTCCAAATATAAAAATGCCAAGCAGAAGGAAGAGGAAACAGAAGAGAGCTGTAGTGTACTATGTCAATCCTCCCCTGGCAGTGACTGGAAATTGCTTTGGAGCCAGGTCCTACCAGCCCAAGCTCTAGTTCAGAGCGCAGAAATATTCTGTGTTCTCAGGATGAGGAAGGGCTTAGGAAGCCCTTTGGTCAATAACAATATAATATTTATGATGAGTTCCAGGTGGCACTTGCTTCCAAAAAATCAACGGCTTGCAGATTTTATATCATGATATGGGAGTATCTCTCAGTATGAGTATATTGAGATTCAGTTTTTGTAAGTACCTGTGATGCATTAGCCTTTTTTGACCACAACATTGCAAACGGGCTTTAGCAACACCTTTCTCAGAATCTTTGTCTGGATGACTTAATGCTGCATGTCTCACATACAGGACTCCTTTTAGCATTTCTGTCAGCATCTCAGATTATCAAGATTTTGCAAAGCATCTTGCAAAGCAGTGTTCTTAGGGCAATGATTTTAGAGTTCAGGCTGATGATTTTCAAGAAAAATGTGCTTATTTGCAGGGAACTTTGTACTTTTACAGTCTGGGGAAGCAAGCAAGTTGATGATGAATGAGCTCAGGCTTGGTACAAAAAATCGTTCTTTGCTAAGTTAACTTTTATCCCAGCTGTGCTATTCTGTTGTATTCCCCTGTGAAATTCTTTCTACAGGGCAACCCAAAACACAGTTTGAAGAAATGGACTCTCTCCAGATGAAACATTGTTGTGTGTTCACAGACCTCTTTCTCCACTGACAGATCCTACACCCCACAAATGCTCCTTTTTTTTGTCCTCAGTAGATACATGTTTTCCAGCAGGCTACCAATTCTTCGCATTTGTGTACAGAATAATTTTTTCCTTTGTCCTGACTCCCCAAATCTAGTCAATTACCCACTGGATTGCTTATTTGTTTTGCTTTGTCTGCTGTACAGCATAGGAAGTTTTTTTAAGGAATTGAATTGTGTGTCATTTGCTCAGTTTCACCTTTAGATTTTGCCTTACTGATGGTTTCCTAAATGCTAGGAAATGTCTTAAACCTCCTGCAAAATGAATTTGGTCCTTTACCATTCAAGTGAAAGTAGCATTTTCATAAGGTGATGCTTTTATAAACAAGCTGAATAATACTACTTAACAGTAGAGTCCTGTGTTTAAGCATAGCTCATTTATATTGCACCAGAGAGATGAAAGTAGAAGTGAAAATACTACATTTCAGCTTGCTCTACAGCAGTCCTTCTCTTTACTCACATAGTGCATGCTCTACAGGTGCTGACCAGGCCATGCAAACTCTGCTGCATTTCTTGCACCTTTTTTTCCATGTGCCAATTAATGCCCTGTCTTGCTGGCTGACACAGCCTGTATATCTTCACCTTCTTGACTCTGATATTTATATTTCCAGATCAGAATTTTATTGTTTAAGACAATTCAAACTTGCAATCATTGTATCAAAGCACTGTTCATTCTAATCTCCAAGTTTCTTCCTTGTTGAATAAGCTTTAATGGGTTTAATCTATCTGTTTTAATGGGTTGCTCCATATTCCAGCTACTATCATCTCTCTCAGGAAAGACTCATTTTAATCAATTAAGACTGCAAGACCTATTCCTTTATCATTTAGTCATTTTTTACTTTTCAGTTAAAAACTATTACTGTAGTGTCTTCCCTTTTCATATTAAGTAAAACAGAACTTTGATTTCTGTCTCAGGTCTCAAATGAACATTAACTGAAGCTACCACTTCAGTCAGTCCCTTACGAATACTGCATTTTTAGCTCTGCTGGAAGCCTTACCTGCCCTCTCATTCCAGCAACTGCATTTCTACATGTCCTGTGGGAATGCTTTTCTATGGGTAGTCAGTCCAAGGCTGCTCTGCCCTTTCTCATGCAGTGAAAGAAGTCTACCAGTCTCTCTGTAACTTGTTTTGTGTGTTCCTGATGTTCTTCCTTAGAATTTCTATATCTGAGAAGTGAAACAGTTTAAAACTGGAGTTCCTGATTGAAGCTGTCTGTACCTTCCTTTATGCAGCGGTCTTCTCAGCTGTTTAAATGAGGTTGAAGTGGAAGGTGGGGTGTCACAGCAGCAGCCAAAGTGAATATCTGGGCTTTTTCTGTCTTCTTCTAAAAAGAAATGGAAGGTGGAAAAGAAAATTCAGCTCCTTTGAATTTTTAAACTTGCTTCATTCCCAGTGATGTCCTTCAGTATCCAAACAAGGCAATCTCTTGGATGCCTTTCTCACCAAGTTTCTGCACCATGTGACTGAGGAGATCTGTAGGAGTAGATGTTTAATTCAGCAGTTTTCAGTAACAGAGGTAACACCTTATACCACGAGGCATTTGATAAAGTCCAGCAAATTAGAATTTTTCTCTTGTCATCACTTGTGTATGACACATTTCCATTACATGGTTTAAGAAAGAAAACAAACACTTAGCAAAAGTGAAGTAAAGCCTCCACAGTCCCTCCCACCTCTGTCAGCCTAAGCCCCTGTAAAGCTTTTGTTTTCTTCTTGAAACAAATCACAGTGTAAAGAAATTGGATGTGTGAAATCCTACACATAAAGATTCAGGAGCCTATGATTTATTTCACCAGGAGCAGGAAAAATTATGGGACCAAGTTATTAAAAATGTAAAGACTTCTTTGATCCATGCATAATGGGCTGTTTTGGGGGGAGATGGCCAGATGCCCTGTGAAACTGCAGACCCACCTTTCTATAAGCCTGCAATATAGCTAAGTGATATGTATTTGAATACCCTAGTCAGTGACCATATTCTGCATGACATAAAAGGCAACATATGAAGTTAGTGTGAGGAAAGAGACTTGCTCTGCAAATCCCAACAAATATCTCCAGGGCCAGTGAAAACTGTTCTTCATAAATGTTTTTGTTAGCAAGCAGAGGAAGAAAGTAAGTCTGCCTAATTAAACATAGATATCACAGAAAAAAACAAACATAGAAGGGTAAATCACTGACTGAAACAAGCTGTCTGTTCAATAAATGGGACTGTTCTTACAGCAAAATGCCAAGGTGTGCAGGACAAGAAGCAATAGATCACACTATCAGTAACAACATGTACTATTAAAAAAAAAAAACAAACCTGCTGATGAAAAAAGCAAAGAATTTGAGGTTGTTAGTGGTGCAGAATAAGTTGTTTGTCAGGACTCTTTGTAGATATACAAGGTTTCATCCCACAATTATCTCATTTATTACAGCAAACTAAATAACAAGAGATAGGTTTCAAATAAAGACAGTGATAAACTGTTTGAAGAAAGGCAATTCACCAGGGACTGCCTAGTCAAAAGTAGAACATGGAGATCTTGATTTTGTAGAATCTTAAGAAAAAATTGTCCCATTCTTCTTAATTTAAAGCATGTGGCTTGTCCTAATGTGGTACTATGCGTGCAGATGAGCCCATTTTAAGACGTTTTGGTCTCAGTCAGGGTTCTTGGGGTTTTACAGAGCCAAGACTTAAAGTTCTCTTTTCCTGGATGCATTTTGATTTGGTGGTAAGTTGAACTATTTTATCACTCAGGACTTCAGAATGTTTTAACATTTTAGGCAAAATAATAGTTTGCTAGAACAGAGTCCATTCCAATAATATTTACCCTTGGTAGATGTGAATCAGTTTGCCACACAAAACATGGAGGACAATTTGAAAAGAACCTCTGTTCTAGGAAATACCCTACACTAAATTTCTTTTAATGTGGTTAAGTTATCTTTGGCCCATCTAAAAATTTAAATCCATTCTCCTGCTAAGTACAATTTTTGTGTATACTAAAGCACAGATTTACTTTTTCTGTAACATTTTTACCTGAGCAGTAACTGAATCTCTACAAGCTGATATGGTTGGAATATTACCCTGGTCACCTCCATTTTCTCCCCTTGTGTTTTAGGATTCTCAGGGGAAGCATCTCAAGGCTTTTCAACCTGAAGGCAATTAGATTCATTTAAATAAAACAATAAGGGGGAAAAATATACCACTGATCCCCTGCATACATGTAACAACTATTACAGATATTTTTTAGAAATCATTTCCTGATGACTGGCTTTGTGGGTGCACTTACTTATCTCTAGGTATTAGATTAACAGCATATTTATGGACATGTAAACATTTATCAGACACTACAGTTAGATTTTACATGCTGACCAGTGCTTCCAAGTGTGTTGAATGAAGTGATTCATGTGTTGATATCAAGAATGTTCTTTACTGCTGTTTATAGTTGGCCTATGAACAGTATGACAGCTGCTGTCTTTTCTTGCAACTCAAAGTGGTGCATGAGGTACTTTTTCAGAGAGGACTCTACCACACTTTACAGGCAGCAGAGAAAATGAAATATATTTCATCTTCATCAGGGGATGTTCTCAGGACCTTTGGCTATGCTTACAAAATAGCAAGCGCATAAAAGAAGATGGTCCCAAGTATTGCACTGCAGTATGTAATGGACTGCATTTCCCCTTGTATTACTTCAGAAATTACATTCATAATAATTTGTTTGTATTTTGGATAGAGCTTTTTTTAATCACAAAAAGTTTGGAAGGATTTCAGACTAAAGTACCCTGTTTAGGATACTGTTTAGTTCTTACATTATTTGTATGTTTCTATGTTTTCTTCAGATTCATTCTGGTTTTTTGGTACATTTAAGAACAGATGGAGATGCTTGTAAAATGACATAGTTCTAGTCATAATCTAAAATTACTATCAGGGTGCATATGTCATCTAATATTTATATAAGTAAATACAGATTAAGGAGAAGTGCCAGATTCAGGAGGTGTTTTGAGTGTTAAAATCCATAATCAGATTCTGTGTTTGAAATTAAAAAAACACATCTAATGCACACACTGGAATAGACAGGAGTCTACAGTTACCACATTATTTTCAAAGTTTGCACTTCAGAAGGATTTAAAGGAACACAAGATTCACTTGCATGGTGCAGGTGTGTAAACAACAGTCTATATTACTTACATGGAAAGTTTTAA
The DNA here is from genome assembly GCA_026212715.1 of Elanus axillaris. Classification (NCBI taxonomy): domain Eukaryota; kingdom Metazoa; phylum Chordata; class Aves; order Accipitriformes; family Accipitridae; genus Elanus; species Elanus axillaris. The sequence continues at coordinate 27,320,379 of JANZLQ010000079.1, read as the reverse complement.
CAAGCTGTTGCATTAATCCATCAAGAAGTCAAAGCACCAATGCAGAGCAGCACACAGCCAATATTATAGAAGCTGTCTCAGCCTGTGCTCATTCCTACCAGATGATCTGCAAAGGGCAGAAGCAATTCATATCTCACTTAGATTTTATCTTGGTGCCATCCTAAGAACCTATTCATCAGCCCTGGTCAAGCTGCTGTGCCATACTTTGGACTTTGGGTCCTGGATTAAAGACTGAAGGGTGACTAATGCTCTAAAGCTGTGTTGTTATGTCTTAATTTCAGCAAAATTTCTGCTAATGAGGAAATGCAATCCAAATATTATGTTTACGTTAATCCTATCATTTAACTATAGATTCAAAATGCAAAAAATACAAATGTAGGCTGGGTGTGTTGATAGTGCTGCAATAGGATGCTTTTCAAATGGAGTACTGCATTTCATTTGAACAATTTACAAGAAAGCATACTTTGAGAATGTCTGTTATGTCAGATCCTAAAAATAAGAGAAATAGCTCACCTTTTAGTATGCGAGTGAACTACAAACCTGGCCGTTAAATATACCTAAGCTCTAAGTAATAACTCAGAAAACATACAACTGGGTGAATTTTAAATGTACAGATGCCTAGTAACTCCATGTTTAGGTAGAGTCTAAACATAATGTTTGAACATTTAAATGTTTGAACTCTTCTGCCAAAAATAACAACTAAGACCTTTTGTATATCTACCACACATATTTTTTTAAATTTATTTCTAAAGTGTTTTGGCTTCTTGTTAAATTATATATTGTGTTTTATTTTTAATGTGTTAGAAATGATTACTTGCACATTTTTTTTTCTTTTTTTCTATGTAGACCTTATTCAGAGAATCACTCACATCATAACAAGTTTCTGAACAGGGTTCTTTTTTTCATTCAAGACCAGAAAAAACCAGAAAAGAAAAATGTACTTATAGAACTGCTGAACTCTTTGATACCATCCCCCCCTGTTTTCAATGTCTTTTACACATATATTATCAATTTTTTGATTGATAGTGAGGAATCACCACGTCAATTAACTGCAACCTTATATACAAAAGGATTATGTATGTCTGCAGATTATGTTCTGACTCTGAGTAGTAAAAGAGGCAAGGGAGAAAGGTTTCTCCATTTGTCAACTTCAGCTGCCTAATAACTGCAAAAAAAGAAATTCCATTCTATTTTCAATCACAGACTCACTGGACTGACAAGACTTCTGGTAAGTTGTATCACCCAGGCAGTATTTAATCTTTATTTAATCTTTGATGTTTGAATAGAAAACGGGAAAAAAAAAAAAACAACAAAAAACCCGAAGCATATATCCTTGAGTTGACTAATAAACTTCAGCTTATATGTAGATCCCAAATAATGTGCAATTTCTTTTTTTTTTGAATAAAAGTTAACTCTAATGCTATATGACCTTTAAGGCTCTCCTTCTTTTCTGTGCTAAAAATGATGTAAATAATTTCTTCTCTTCATGTAAATCTGGAAACTTGTCAATGTGTACACACATCAACAAATGGAACAAAAGGGTTATTTTAAACCTTACCTGAGAATCAGAAATGAAGTTAGCACTTCACAAGGTCTATTTTCAATAATAGAAAAAAGAAAGTAAGTTTCTTCTTGCAGTGAAGTTAAAATACTGTCACTTTGTCTGGATTATGAATAAAACAGGCTGATCATTTTAGAATTTGTCAGGGCCTCAGTTATTCCTAGCCATTATAATAATAAACTCTTAAAGGGCAGACCGGCTACAGATGAAATAAGATTGCTAGGACCTATTTTGCCTTTCATTTATGTAAAAATAATTCCAACTTTTCTGAATTTATTTCTGGAATTATGACATTATTGAAGTATTAGGGGTGCAATTTTAAACGATCTTGGGACCAGAAGAAAACATATAATATAAATAGGACAAACTTACAGTTAGATTAATTCAGCCTCTGGAGCCTGTCTTTCCTGGTAATTGCCATTTTTACTATTACAAAGTTTTTCTCTAAATGGCCTACACTGAATATGAGGTGGAATCGGATCTTTAAATACCAAGCCTAGCCAGCCTTAATACATCTAATTTATCCAAAATAGTCTCTTGTATCTCCTTTTCCTATTCCAGGCAGGGATCTCACTCCTTTGCCTCCAGTGCTATTTGGCCTATCCAGCTGCACAGAATTAGAAAATGGAAACACAGTTACCACAGAAAAACTTTTAGCACCGTATTGTGTAAAAACCAATTAAAAATAAAAAAAAACAACAGCTCTGCTATTCTGCTCCATGTAGCTAGGCATGCTGAAATAAAGCAGATACTTACCAGGCATTTTTTCCCAGCTATGGGGAGATCTGAGGTTGGGTGAGAGTGTTGCCACTAATGAACACTCTGGAAAAACTGAGTTTCATCGTTATTACTTACCAAGCTAACTGTCTATAAGGTGATATTTTAAACTTCATAAAGGTGATATTTTAAACTTCATAATAATCCTTTTTATATGTTATACAATTCTCATTTTAAAAACTGCATTTACTTCCATGACAATGAAGTATAAAGAGATTGAGTGCAGTAAAGCATCTGTTCAAGATTTGCGATTTGAGAGGATGCAGTCATGACACAATTCAATTGCTTTTCTTTCATATACATCATGTCATAAACTTAATGTGTTCCAGTTAATGGTCTCCTTACATTTTCATTGAAAGTTACTACTGTAGGAGCATGACACATATTGAACATTAAAGATAATCATGTCTGGACCTCAGGGCCAGGTAGGTGATAACTGCTGAACTTAATAAAAATATTTTGAGGGGAAAGTTATATTCTATGCATTTTCCACAATTTTTTTTATTTTTTTATTTTATTTTCATATGGTAGAGAAAACCCCAAACTTTCAGTCAAATTTAGAAAATTTTAGTTTGGAAATGTTACTGTAATGTCTGATGGGAATCTATTTGTCACTGATCAGTGCATTATTGTCCCACATAGTCAAAATTTGCTTACTTGGATAGTGCCTTCTACGTAATACCATACTCTGTCTTCCTCAGTCAATGTGATACAGACTGAAAGTCTGTTTCTGTTATTCCATGAAAGACGTAGTCTAATTTAAAGAAATTCATACAAATATGTATATATAAAGGTAATTCACAGGTACTTTCAATGTCTGAATAATTTTCAGATGGAATTTGCTTCAGTGGTAGACCAAAAATGAGGGTGCTAATTTCTTTGCAAGTAAGCTAATATTTTTCCGTTAGCAAATAGTTTTCATAAAGACATCAAAGTAGCTGAAAATCCTTTCAGGGGTAACAATTTTTTTTTAATTTAAAATATTAAATTGTCTCAAGCTAGAATATTGTAGTCTGTTATTTAGAAAGAAAGGCTGTTTAGATACCATACAAATGAAATTTCCAAATAATCAAAATACAATTTCATAAAATAAGGATAGAGAAATGCACACAAATGACAAACTGATGGGGGTAGTAAAGAGAAAAAGATATATTTTCACAGGTTCCCTGAGTGGGAGAATGAGTGAAATGTCAAAAGCCTGTTTTAAAAATAATTAAATGACAGAGAAATAATAATAAAAATAGTAATAATAATAATAAAGATTGGCATTGAATTTGCTGGACTGATGAGCCTAAATAACAAAAGGCCTTTGAGGAATCAGTTACTAAAGGAGAAGCAGACTCTACAGATAGATTTCTGGAACACAAAATCAATGTCTGCAGAAACAGAAAGCATGCAGGCAGAGAGAAAACATGAAAGACTATAATGTCAAACTTCTTGGAGTAAATGAATGTAGAAAAATAGATGAAAAATGAAGTAAAAAAATAAAATTGTAATGGATTTACAAAGGTAAGATGGTTTTCTCTCAAAGAAAACATCATTAGTTGTAATTTCCAAAGCAGAAAAATTACTCATGGTCTAGGAGCTTAATGGTTTTAAGTTGAGTCTAAGCCATAAAAGTGATGATGGCATGAACTGAACAGCTATAATTATGAGATCAATTATCAAATTTAAAAAAGCCTTTCAAGCTCAAACCAACAATTTTATCTACAAAAATGGCAGGCATCACTGCCAAGGCTGGAGAGCACAACCATGGCAAATATAATGGGAAAATGTGATGTTAATTGCCACAGCCAGGATACCAGAAGTGTAACACCAGTGCATCTGATGTCAAGACTTGCCTCAGAAGACCACTGCCCACACCAGAATGAATGGATGTTTGCAGTTTGTTCCAGCACAGAACAGAATAAGCAAATTTAGGATGCATGCTCCATTAACATAGAAAACTATCATCCAAAGACCACTGTCAAGAAACAATTTCCAGTTTGCTGTAGAGCCGGCTGGAATGGTATTGTAATCCAAAGAGAAAAATCTATGTGCACATGGCTGTGGTTTTGTGTAACTTAGCTATACAGCTTGCATAGTTAAAATGAGTGCAGTGGTAAACAAACGGTTTAACAAGAACACAGGTGATAACTGCAGCATGACACTTTCATTCTCACTATTTGTGTCTGCCATTAACTGATGTAAAGTCTGACAGTTAAAAGACAAACATCAAATGACTGGAAAGAATATATGTGCTTTATGTACTTTAGAAAGACAACAGCTTTTGTTCTATTACCTGCAGATTATACATGCCCACACAGTCTATCATGACGAAGTCAATGTCTCTGCCAACCATTAGAGGTGAGAGAATGCACCATTGAATTGTATATCAAAAAATGCATTTCATTGTTGTCGTAACACTGTGTGTTAGTGCTAGCAGAATTCAAGCAGATCAGTCATCACCCTGAAATGGCAAATTTAATAATGATAACCTTAACATATTACAATGGAAACAGTCTATTAGCAGCCAAAGGAATACAACTGAGTCAGTTCACATATTCAACAATAACTGCACACTAGCTGAGCTATGCAAAAGTAAATAATGTAACAAAATGGCAGGTGTTTTTGAGTTATATGGCTTCATCAACTTGTTTGGTCAACAAAAAGCTAAATATTAAAGGCAAAACTAAAGGTATACATTCTCAGTTTAATTGCTGGTTGCAGATTAACTTGTGGAAGTGAATGTTGGTGTCTTCTAGATTCCCAACAGACATCTAATTGCCAGAGGAAAATACTACATGTTAGAAAGAATGTGTTTTCAACACATGCTAAGATTATCAGAGCGCTCAACAGTTCATCAGCTCTAAAATTACTGAAAGAAAAAAAGGTGGGTATATTTGGTATTTATTAAGAATAAGGTATGAGTGTCTGGAGTGCAGCCATGTGAATGGAGAGGATTGAAAAACTCATCATGCTGAGCAATATTTAGAGAGGTAAAACCTATGAAATCAACAACAAGAAAGAGAAGTCCAAAGTAGATAGGGTGACATGAGCTTTATTTGTGCCATAAGTGGTAAAATGAATGTACAGAAAAGGTTGAAACTCCTTTTTTTTTAACTTTGTTTATACAATATACATTCATCAACCATCAAACTGTATACTGAAAAATAAACCAAAGCCTACTATTGCAGTCAATACTACAAATATCTACAAATATATCCAAATTGGAACTAAAATGTGCCATGACAGATCATTTACACAGAAGCAAACAGTATCTCTGAAACATTGCTCAGATATGGCTGGCTCCTCAGCATAGTTTCATTAATTGTGTACTTTTGAAGGAAGTGTGCTGATTTACAGTAGTGTCAGATTCCAGTACTCTCTGACCAGGTTCTTTTAGATACTCCATGTGTGGAGGGATATCTTTAATATCAAATTTACTTATCTGAAGATAGTTGATATTGCATGGTATTTCTGATTTAACAGGGTGATACAAAATATGCTGAAAACACAATGCAAATACAAGTTACATATAGCAAAATACAGCAATTGCAATACACAGTTCAGTCACAGTACCAATGTGATTCCCATTACCAGTCTCTGTAATGTGCTCACCATCACAATGCTGGGCCTCCCCAGTCACCAGGAAGGCATATGTGGGTTGGAGCTAGCTCAAGCCCATTACACTCCTCAAAATTCTTTTGCACGTTGCCTGATATTTATACTCTGTGTTGGGCTGAGCCACGTATTCACTTCCCCCCATGCTGATCTGGCTGAGGCGGTGATACTTTCACACTGTTTTAATGAACTTGGGGAGACTCATTTACACCACCAGCTGACCCACTCTGCTATTGATAGCTGTTTACCTAAAACAAAGGCCACCCTCCAGTCTCCTTTGTGTTGGGATAAAGCCAGCTTCTTTGCAACAGCTGTGGTCAATCACACCCTGCATTATTCTCTGAGCTTCACGGGCACATTGCCCTTGCCCATATCCTCTGAGCCTTCTTCCATGATAGGGTTTTATTGGTTAATAACAGGTAGCTGTGGAGCTGGTACTGAAATTTTATTCTCATACTGCCCTGTCTTTCTTGCATTTTCTGGGGAGAAAAAAAATAATGAAAATAAAAGACACAACTAAAGCCTACAACTTACCAACAGGAGAAAGAGAAAAGGAGGTAAAATTGAAAGACCATTTTCCTTAGTGCATGTATACTTCAATGGAATTAGGCCAGGTCAGGTTACTCCCTACCTTTTGAGTTTAAGGACTGTTGTATTGGTTCAGAAGCCTGCTCTCTAAGGCAACTGCAAAGTGATGCATCTGCTAGAACGTCTTCTCAGGAATCAGTGGTTTCACAACATCGCGAGTCAATTGATTGCATTCAATAGTCCCCATGGACTTATCTTCCATTAATTTGTCTAATCTTTTTTTCAGATTAATTTACACTTTTAGCCTCTAGAACCTTCTGTAGAAATTAATTCCACAGTTTAATATTAAACACACTGTGAAAAAGCATTTCCCCTTAAAAAAAGCCCAGCAAAAACTGCTGCCTGCTTATTTCAGTGGATGCCTGCCAGTTTTTGTGCTAGAAAGAGTAATGAACAGTCCATACTCACCTTCTCCTTACCATTCCTGATTTTGTAGGGATCAGTCATCTCTTGCTTTTGTCTTTGCTTTTCCAGGTTGAAGAGTCCTAGACTAAAGAGTTTCTTTTCCTGTAAAAATCATGCCATAACTTCAGTCATCCTTGCTACCCTTCTCTGTATTTTTGTACTTCACTATTTTGAAATAGGATTACAAGGCCTGCCTGCATGTGGTATTCAAGATGTGATAGTACAATAGTGATATTTTCTGGTTTATTCTTTGTTTTTCCCTAACATTTCCTAGTTTTTTTTGACTGAGCATTGAGCTGCCCACTATCATTCCTGGCTGGCAAAAATGCCCTTTAATCTAGAGTTCTTCATTGTCAAACCGGCGTCCAGGGTGCTTTTCCTTGTGTTCATCATTGTGCGTTTATCAATTCTGCACTTCGTGTACCATGTTATCTTGTAGTCAGATGGTATCTGCAACCATTTGTATTGTCTTTTCTGAATAATTTTGAAGCAGCAGCCATGTAGTCCCTGTAGTGGGTTTACGTGCCTGGGTGCCAGCAGCAGAGGGCTGCAGGGGGGGTCTCCGTGAGGAGAGGCCAGGGCTGCCCCGTGCTGTACACAGCCGGTTCCAGCCGGCTGAGACCAGCAGCCAACATGGTGGTGCTCTGTGGAAATATATTTAAGGAAGGGCAAAAAGCACTGGAGAAAAAGAGGAGGAGGAAATGAAACAGGAATGAGAAACAATAGCAGGAGCACTGTGTTGAGAGGAGGAGGTACGCCATGGCAGAGCAGGTGCTCTCCCGAAGGGACTGCACCTTCCAGAGGACCCACAACAGCACAGAGAAAATTGTGAGAAACAAGGAACAGCAGAGAGAAACTGCTAAATCTTGACCTCAAACACCCTTCTCTGCTCCTGGCATTGTTGAAGGGACTGAATGTATAACCTGTGATGCTCACAGGAATGAGGAGAGGAGTCTGGGGTGAAACTGAGCCTAGGAATGTGGGAGGTGTTTTTCCCCTTATGTGTTATTATCTTTTTGTCTCCCAATACCCCAATCAGTAACTAAATATGTCGCTTGTCAATAAATTTAAAGTAAAGACCATTCTGCCCTCTACAGTAATTGATAAATGATGTCCCTGCCTTGATTTTGACTCATGAGTTTTCTCAATTGTGTTTTGCTATTGTCTCCCTTGTCCACAGAGCAGGGGCCTGGCAAGCACCTATGCAGGTGCTTTGCTGCCACCCAAGGCCAACCCACCATACTTGGCTCACTTTTCACTTCCTTTAAAGATCTTATTCCCTTTAAAGGGTAGATTGCAATGTCAGAGGCAGCTGGGACAGCCCCAAGGAACATACTTTTGTGAAAACTGACTGTACATTTCCAGCTTTAGAATGACTCTTTGTCCTGGTTTCAGCTGGGATAGAGTTAATTGTCTTGCTAGTAGCTGTTACAGTGCTATGATTTGGGTTCAGTATGAGAAGAATGTTGATAACACACTGATGTTTTCAGTAGCTGTTAAGTAATGTTTAGACTAAGTCAAGGACTTTTCAGGTTCTCATGCCCAGCCAGCGAGAAGGCTGGAGGGGCACAAGGAGTTGGGAGGGGACACAGCCAGGGCAGCTGATCCAAGTGGCCAAGGGGGTATTCCACACCATGGGACATCACATCCAGGAAATAAACTGTGGGGAGTTGGCCTGGGGGGGAATTGCTGCTTGGGAACTAACTGAGCATCAGTTGGCAAGTGGTGAGCAACTGCACTGTGCATCAATTGTTTTGTATATTCCAATTCTTTTATTATTACTGTAATTTTAGTATTGTTATTATTATCATTATTAGATTCTTATTTTTTGTTCTATTAAACTCTTCTTATCTCAGCCCACAAGTTTTACTTTTTTTCTGATTCTCTCCACCATCCCACTGAGTGGGGGGAGGTGGGAGAGTGGCTGCATGGTGCTTAGTTACTGGCTTGGGTTAAACCACAACACTCCTAATCAATTGTTAATATATAGGAAGATTCTCTTTTTATCCCATGAAAGGTAAGGTTTTTTCTTAAGTGTCTTTAGTGATGGATATGTTAAAATTTGCTTTAATGTAGGAGTCTTACATTAGCTGTATCCTCCTTAATTGCAATGAAGTCTCCCCTTTTTTTTCTTATAATTTCAAACCCTTTGCCTAGAATGGAAATAATGTATTGCTCCATGATGCTCCTAAAGCCCCTTTTAAGGTTGGTGAATACTATTTTGTTTCTATTCTGGTACTAAGACTTTGTGAAACAACACATTTACACACTATGGCTAATAATTTCACAGTTTCATATTTAAGTTTCTTTCCTACTTTTGAGTTACTCTTCCACTTTGGATACTGGGGATTTGTTACTTCGTATTTCATTGATTAGATGAATTTAATTAGTTTCATTTTTTAGATGGTGGCATTGATTAGGTGCCATTGGCTGTTCAGTTTGGGACAACACCTTAGACTCTTTCCTCATAAAAAGTGGTTCCAAGGTGAGAACTTGTAAGGCATCTCTCTAGATTGTTCAAATATGGAAGAGATTTTAAACATCACATCCCTTCACTTTGATGCCTGCATCTCTCCTCCATTTAGCAATCCCCTATATATACGGCATAGTCTTAGAGTGGAGAAACACTAGGTTAGACATGCAGCCCAGAATATCCAAGAATGGAAAGATGCCTGTCAGCACACTTTTGCAGGACACAGCCCACCCTGGTTTATGTGGTTGTCCAGTTCTTCTATTCACTGTAAAGCTGAGGGAACATGTGCTGCATTCCTGATTCCCACATTTTGTAGGCTTCAAATATCCTGTAAGGAAATAAATATAGTCCTGCATTCTGGGGAGGAGAGAAATGAAAATTCTCATCCTTCTTCTTCCACAGAACAGTGAAATACTAGCAATATGTTAAGTCTTCAAAAACTGATAAGCACAGAGCTCACTGGAGTCAACAGATAGTGCACTACCCACACAGATAACAGGCAAGCCTAAAGTGAAAGGGTCCTTCAGCCTGAGCTCAAGTTATCAATGGATTCAGAGCACTGGAGTATCCTTGTTATTTTAAAATGGACCTAAACTTGCTCCCTCATTTATCAAACCTGGCGGAATCAAGTCAGGCAGGCCTAGGAAGGGCATTAAGGATGGCTCCCAGAAGGATTCTGTATCTGCCAAAAAGAATTGGAACAGTCTCACAGTCAGATCTCTCTAAGCATACAGAGTCAGTAAGACAGTTAAAAACAAGAAATGTAAATGAAAAAAAGGGTAAATAAATAACCTGACATGAATAAACCTGCTCTAGAGCCTTGTATTCAATTCACAGAGCAGCCTTATCGAATAATGTTAATACTAAATTCTTATTTACTACCTTCAGATCAGGATTCTTCTCTATGTGGTGACTGTCCATGCAAAAAGGATGGACGTCTTACTTACATCAGAGCATCTGATCTTACTATGCACAATATACATTTGTATATACTTTGTACAGGTCTTAGTATTCTCTTTCAGCAATAACCACTCTAACGTCATCTTATTACCTGCACAACAGATTATTTATGTGAAAGGGTTACATTAGAAGTAATCAGACTGCTAATATAAAAATGCACTCCAGCTAGAATCAATAAAAAACAATTACCAGTCCTGCTGTGGACACTGCTGAAAACTATGACAATGGAAAATGTAAGAAGATAAAAAAGCCTGTAACATCAAAAAAAATGATTACCCATATTTGGGAGGAACCTACTCCAGAGAAAAATATTTATAATGTTAACATTTAAGATATTCACAAAATAACATCTATAACACTAGTACTCCAAAACAAACTCCTTCAAACATAGCAAAATCTCATGTCTCTGTTTAAGGTCATATCTGGTCTGATTCTAAGTACCTATGCAAGGTACTGGAGTGTCATCATTTTCCATGACCTGCTTGTTTTCTGCACTTTCAACTCAGCACCATGCAGGATTAGTTCCTATTTCCATATGAAATCCGAAGCTTGAAAGCTATATAGCTATGTATATATGTGCATACATATATATAAAATAACATACATACACATATGTATGTATTTATATATGGTGTCTTAATTTTTTTGCATGAACTACTGGATCCAAAATGGAAGCAGATACCTTGTGACTTCTTGTAGGCAGTTAAAAAGAGGAGAGGTACCTATCTTTGGTGGATTAGAAGACTCTCTGGAGGTTTTGGCAAATGTTTCATTCTTCCTGTCTGAATTTAGGCATACAAAATTTAACATAAAAATGGGGAAAAAAATGCTGCTGTATTCATTAAGAGTTTGGGTGATTATCTTAAACCCAATTAGCTACAAATTGCCTCATATGAAGGAAACTTTTGAAGCTGTCAGCCTTACAGTTTCCAAAACAAGGCAGGTAAGACCATCATTATTTGCAGATCTATGATATATGAAGGAATTGTTTAAGTAAAATATCAGGAAACCACATTCCCCCAAAATTAAACATTGACAACATATTTATGCTGATACCCATTTTTACAGTTACATAAAGATTTCTTTTTTGTAAAGCTGGTTCCAGTCTCCTAGCCTGTGCTTAAGTTTATTCTATTCCTATGCTAAAATGAGTATGATGTAATCATTTTCTGTCTCTTATTATTTCCTTGCTGATTCTCACACCTTCACAAGTTAAAAATTAAACCAGTGATTTCAATGTTTAAAGAATGCAAGAGGCTTGTAGTGAACTTTCCTTTGAGGTAAAGACAATAAAGAAACAGATGCAGCAACTATGAGAGTGACCCCCTGCAGTGATGATGTACTATTTGTTTTAAAAGAGATTTAAAAAAAATTAAAAAATATTTTTAATATCCATTCAGTCCAAATCCCTCTGAAATGATTTATTGACAAAGAAATCTAAGTCCACAATATTCTGTTATAGGGCAAAGATTTTTTTAATAAAAGCTCCTTTAAGAATTCCAGTTTAATAGTCAGAAATCTGAAAAGAGTAACAATTTATGACATGTAACATGACATTTAAAAAAACTGAATATCATTCTCTGTACACTTCATTTTATGTTTGTAAATATATGTTGCACATCACCAATATAATGTAAAATGTCTTCCGAACTGCTTTTTAGTAGTTGCTTGGGTTTTTTCGTAGATGGGGTTTTGTGTTGTTTTCTCTTAGCAGCTTAGTACAAGATATAAGGCAGTTGTCTTTTGCCTAAGTCCATCAGAATATGGCTACATCCCTAGCTCTGAAAGAAAATTAATTGAATGATCAAGCTACCAGAGTTTATGAGAGTCTGAAGTTGTGTTAGCCAGCAGTCAAGTTAGGGCCAAAACACCATCAGACAGAGAAACAACTCAGAAATACCACCAAGTTGCTTGCACTTGAATTTAGTTCTGATAGTGTTAGGACAGGAAAAACATGTTATTAATTCCCTAATTTTTTCTCCTGTGTCATTTGGTGTGTCCTGGTCTCATAGAACAATGGAATGAATGAAGTAAAATATTTTGTGTGAGAATAGGGCAAGAGAAAGGCTAAGCTCTGGTTAAAATAACTGAACACTGCCCTGGAAAGTTAGATCCTACTCTTCCCTTGGCCCTAAGGTTCCTTCCCTGTAAGCAACACTTTATCTCCTGGGAAATGTAGTCAAGATCCTGTGGCTATGCCAGTACAAAATGTATCCGAATTCCCAGGCTTATGGCATAAGCTGAAGCACTGTCGTGTGTTATAAGACTGCTACCATCATACCTTGTAGGGTTTGGCATGGGCTGACTAAGACTTTCTGTGTCAGTGCCAAGGAGACAGCACAAGCCAGAGACCATTCACAGTAGGTGGTAGTGATGGGGTCTGGGGTATTTTTGAAAGGGGAGAAAAAGAGGAAAGAGATCAGAGGGCTCTTCGATTAGGACTGTAAAACCAATATATACAGACTGATTTGCAGTGTCAAGCAATTATGGAAGTCATTGCTGAAG
>JANZLQ010000079.1:27282294-27306640 GCA_026212715.1 Elanus axillaris | reverse complement strand
TCTGTGCACCATTTGTATATTCCAATCCTTTTACTATTACTGTTGTCATTTTATTAGTGTTGTTATCATTATAATTAGTTTCTTCTTTTCTGTTCTATTAAACTGTTCTTATCTCAACCCACGAGTTTTACTTCTTTTCTCGATTTTCTCCCCCATCCCGCTGCAGGTGGGGGGAAGGGGTGAGCGGCTGCATGGTGTTTAGTTGCTCACTGGCGTTAAACCATGACACATGCCAGTCTGAGAAAAGTCACATGATCAACCATATCTGCACTTCACAATTGTGACTGAGATTACTCAATTTACCGAGTCCTTAGTTCCAGGAAAAAAGTGCTTGTTTCTTTTAATTATTTCAAGATATGGGAATGCATGAGCAATAGAACTCATGCATTATATATAAATCTATACCTATTTACCCAAAGAAACCTGAAGAATTAAAGCCTTACCCACAACTGTGATTTCACATCATTTTTATTTATGTAAAAGGATTTACTGACCAATTTAAAGATATTAAACAGTAACAGAAAGAAAAGGGACATAGCAATTTTTCTTAAAATAGATTTGTTTAGGAAAAAAATAGATTTCTTGCAAAGACACCAGTTTTAATGCAGAGGTAGAAATACTTTTAATATGTCTTTCATAAAATAATTTCAAGGTAAAAAATAATAAATGCTTCCTTGCTAAATCAACCACTACCTTCAATAGCTGAAAGCCTAAGAAAGTAAAAAGATTGGACCATATTGTCCCAGAGACTTCAAGAGGAAAAGATTATTGTGTCACAGAAAGGACCAAATGTAAAATTAAAAATCCTATTGCTTGGGGGGGAGGGGAGGGAGAAAAAAGAAAAAAAAAGGAAAAAAGAAAAGGAAAACCCCAAAAAATAAAAGGACAGAAAGGAAAACGAGGAAGAAAAAAGGGGAAAAAAAGGGCAAAACAACAACAAAAACAAAACAAAAAAAAGGACAAAACCAAAAAGGGCAAAGGAGGAATAAAAGAAGAAAAAAAGAAAATAAAAAAAGGCAAGAAATAAAAAAAAGAAGAAAAAAAAAGAAGAAAGAAAAAATTGGAACTTAAAAACCAGTAGTGGAATAGGTCTCATAGTTGTTAAAGCTTCTTTAAGGTGTTTTTTATTTATTTTCACAGCACATTTCATGCCGTCTAAAATTTTTACTCCATAAGTGAGAAAAAATTTGTTAAAAAATTAAGTTTTTCTTGATTAAAAAGTCAATCAAAATTCAGAATTTCCACTTGGCCAGACTTGACATTTCAGTTTTTTTCATTTCAGAACATACAAATATTTAAGAATGTCTCATGAAATGGAATTTCAAAACCCACAACTTTCACATTGCAATTTCTGATTTATTTCAGAATATTTGCATGGTCATGATTTATGAGATCAGCATGTATACAGAATTTTAAATTTTAGCCAATAATTTTCCATATTAAATAATGTCATGATATCTATAAAATATATGCACTATTATAATGACTATATGGTAATATATGAATTTAAATATTGTATTATGTCCATGTTAGTTTAAATGTAAATGTGACCCACTGAAACAACTTCTTTTTCACAACTGTGGCACTTATTTGTGACATAATCAATCAATGTAGTGTTAATAGCAAGATACTTTCAAATAAATTAAAACCAGAACCCAAACAAATTTCCAAAACATTTTAGTGTCAGCTGTAAAGGTTACAATAGGAACTTTGACATCTGTCCCCTTGGAAAGTTTTTGGTTAAAGTTGAGACAACTTCACAGAATGATCATAGAATAGATTCTCCAAAAAAGCAAATTGTTTTGGTTAACTTTTTCTAGCTAGCTTTGAGAAGCATAAGGTAAAATCTATGGCAGTAGTCTATTGAAAGGCATCTTTCATGCATAATTTGACATTTGAGAAATAGTCAGGTTTACTTTTGGTATTTGTCCTTTGCTAACTGGTTATTAGGTGACATCTTTTAGTCTAGCAGGGATAAACATTTTTCCAGTAGGCATCCTTTCCTGGTGTAACCCTTTCTGAGAAGCATCTAAGGGAGCTGTAATTACAAGAAAAGTGTTTATGTAAACAACTGGCAAATAATGAGGATTGTGGGCTTCGTCTCTCTGTCATTCCTCGGCAGGCTTTGCCTCTTCATGGAACCTCTGATAGCCTCTATGCTGGGTGCTCTAACAAGCTTTCATTGAAGACAATCTCTTCCTCCAGCTCAAACAAATGCTGAATTTATTTATAGTAGATCAGTTTCAGCAATGGAAATCAAGCAAGAGCCACCCCAGAAAGGCCACGAAGCTGCTAATCAGAAGCTGTTTGTGATTCATACACTATAAATGTACCTCCAGCCATTCTTTCAAAGAACAGAGGGAGGATCATAATTTTCTACAGTGCTGTTGGAGTTTGCTTTTGGTAGTAAAGTACCCCCTTTCATATGACACTTCCTGTTTAAAGCTCTCACCCAGATGTCAAGATCTGGGTTGCATTACCTCCTCACCTCGAGATGTTCAAACAGATACTCCTGGCTTTTGCGGCAATGCTCTGACAGTATTGCGGCAATGCTCTGATCAGCAAAACCTCGTGCTGAAACTGTCATCATACAGAAATGATTATACCAGAGTCAGGGGAGGACATGCTCAAAAGCACCACAGGAGCTGATCAGTGTGTCCAAGACAGTAATTTTATAATTTTATATTCCTTCATTCTGCCTGTAACTTTCACTTTAAGCAGCTTTTCTTGGATCTGATGCTAGCTTTGGTAACTTAGATGGAACATTTTATATAGCTGAGATGTAGCTTTCTTATATATGAAACACTGACTACATTTTTAACCCCACTTCTGACCCCATAAAGTCTCTTTCCTACATTTATTAGAATGGCAGCTTTATTCCACTGGAGTCTATGGAGAGCGCCAGACTCAAAAGTGTTAAGTATTAGGGAGATTTCAGTGCTCAGCTGTAAATGAGAGCATGCCTCCTGATCAGTCTGATTTTAAAGACCACAGAACTGAATGACCTTTGGGTTGTAGAATGGTAATTCCAAAGTTCTTCTGATAGAAAACTGTAATACTTTTAAAATAACCAAATAAAAACAGAGTTCTATATTAACTTATTTGGTTATCAACCTTGATAATACTGCAGTTCCACAAAGCAGACAAAGTGTTCTTGGAATGGTTTTTCAAGGTCCAGAGTCAATTAAAAAGACAGACAGACAGACTTTACATTAGCTTATATTGAAGATTCACATTTTATTGCAACCAGTTCATGCCTTCCATCAAGTTAAAAATCTCTTGTGAGTTAAACACACTGAATTACAACAAAGTTAAGTATCACATTCCTTTATCAATATTAACTTTTGTTTGGCTTTTTTTCCTTTCTTAATAATGTTCAACTCAAGTTCATATTTCCAGGCTGCTTTTAAAGCAACATCCAAGAATTTCTTCCTTGTTAAATTTCTTCCAGTATTACATAAATGGAAGTAAGTTAATTTGTATTCCTTGTAGAGCTACTCAGATTTATTTAATTTATTTTTGTTCCAATATATCTTTTCATGCCCAGGTGTTCTTTATTTTTCTCAGCCAAAGTAGGAAGTCTTAGTTTTCTTTTAATGAGGTACATTTCCCTGTTTGTTTTTCAGAAATTACTATTTGCATAGAAGCTGGCAGATAATGATAGATTAAAAAAAGTTAATTCAGTGGTTCTTCAAGGCTTTAAATCTGGGGCTTTTCCTAGTAACTCTGCTACTCTATAGATGTGGAGACAGATATCTGGTATTCAAAGATTCCTCAGAATTGCCATGTGGCTATAAGGTGCCTTCCTTCTCCGTCATTCAAAGAGATGGTTACAAAATTTTCATACAAATATCCCTAGTCCATCAGAAAATACTAACTAGTTTATCTAGCAGTGAACATATTTAAGCCTTCTCATCAAAATCCTACTGATTAATAGAGAACTTGCCAAGCACATGAAAAACAGATCCAAGGATCACAGTGTTCCTTTTTTTTCTTTTGTTTTAAAAATAAGCTTTTACTCTAAATCTTCATATCTTAGATGAGTAACTTAATCGTCAAATTGCTGGTTGTATTACTTGAGAACACTGGAGCATGTCAATATTTCGTGTTTAAAATGCAGTTCATTAACCAGCTAGTCTACGTTTTTAAAATCTGAATGATACTTTGAAAGTGGATAAGCTGGTCCTACTTGTAGTTTTCCAAGGTAACATTCTCTTTCTAAATTTTTCTTATTTGCCATACTTTTCAATAGTATTTGCATTACGAAATTTCTTGCCAAATTCCGAAGATAGAAAGGCACTTATTTGTTTGGAACAGAATTCAAATTTCACTCTGATGAGATTTTAATTTTTTTCTTTCCATTTTTCATGATCATGATTAGAAGCAACTTTTCATTTCACAAGGACAGGATTTTCTGTATGCATTAAAAATATACATACATAAATAATTCTAAGAACAGTGAGGTGTGTTTAGCCACTTACATTTTTTCATTATTACTTTTTGAGTTTTAAGCCCATTAACCAATCAGCAAGTGTATATTAACTTGGTAAAACACTGTTACTAACTGAAGAGACCATGAGTCATTTTTAAAACAGCTGAAGGCCAAGAATAATTCTGAGTATGTACTGAAATTAGAAGGATTTAAGCAGCTAAATGCACTGCTTATCCTGGGATTCTATCACTGAAGAAGCCAAATGTATATAAAAAAACTATCAGCTTTCCTCCCACCACTACGTCTTCATAAATACAAATAAATTATATAATTACTTAGCACTATTGGTTTAACATACAAGCATCTACATTAGGGTCTTGGGCAGGCTCTTGGAATGCTCATTTCCTTGCTGTGTCACAGACTTCTGAAAAAATCAGTTATACCCAGATCCTCCAAGGACTATTTATTTGCCCGTCACTGATGACAATATCAAACATCTTTGAGAATATCAGCTTTACAGAAACTGCAGCAAATGGAAAAAAAAACACAATAACGCATAGTGATGTTAAATATACCACAGATTGGATAGTGCATAAGTGGGGGGCAAAGTAATATTTAAGAAGCACATACAAATGAGTTAGAAGAAGAATAGTTTTTTGTTTTGATACCACAGATTAACCAGTACACATAAAGAATAATATAGTTCCACATTCCTGAATTCAATTTCAAGATCAGAAAATAATTGTATTCAACAGCACAGCAGGGTATGCTATTCCATTATTGGGAAGATGCAACTGGGGAACATATTTAGAAATACATGTGTAAAAATATATCTAAAAATGTGGTGAACAAACTTCAATCACCTAAAGAAAACCTAAATGTAAGTCTAAAAAGGCCAGGCATGAGGTTTTGCATACATTTTCAAGCAGGCACTGTCAGGAATACTAAATACAGCACAGGTTATTGATGTCCAAGTAACAGTAGTAACAAAACCCAGCTGCAGTTTAGACGACTGCTCTGTAGTTATTGCAGTGTATCTGAGAACTATGACAATTCATCCATCCTGCCCCAGTTTCCCCACGTGATAGCCCAAACCTGCTATAAAGACTGCCGTGTTGTCAAACCAAAATGCTACAAGGAACTAACTGACTGCTATGAGGAAAAGAGAGCAAGCTTTTCTTATGGCAAATAACTCCTTTATGAAATTATAATATTTGTATTTAAAAATAAATATTTATTCTATCTAGGCTTTACTTTCAACAGCCTCCTCACTGGTCTACCCTCAGCTGAAACAACATCCCTCAAACTATCCAGCTTTCTCTTATTAACAAATTACAATAAGCTTTAATCAAATCAAGCTAATCCCACTGCCTCATACCAAAGTTTTTAAACTTCCAGCACCAGCCAGTAGCAACCTCCTACTCTGCTTAGGAAGGTTATAATGAGATATTTTGTTTTTTCTTGTGTTGCCCCTGTTGTCTCAGGACCTTTCATTGCTGACCTCATGTCTTAAAGGACTCGGGCCTATTTGAACAGTCAATGCACCAAACCAAGCACCTCTCAATTTTTGCTCTGTATACAGCCCTGTTTCCAGAGCTGCTAGGGAATCCCAATGTAGAAAGGTGAATCTAATTCAGCTTTGCATCCATCACACAGTACCACCATACCAACTTTCAAGAACTGAGTTTAGTTCAATTCGTTAGTTGTCATTCTATGATTATAGATGTTTCTGTAATTCCAGGGACGATTCTCCCCTAGGGAGAAAATTTTGCACCATTGTACTCCCTTGAGAAGGTGTGACAAATGGCAGTAAGATTTCCATTTATGCTCTACTGCTAGATATTCAAGAATATGCTGGAAACTCACTAGCTATATTAGTAAACTAACACAAGACCATTGCCTAGCACTGAGGCTATCTAGCACAGAACAGCCTGTGTCTTCACTGTTCAAGCTATGAAAAGGTATTACAGCTGCCTGCTAGAAATGGCCTCCTACCCCATGCTAACTTCTAATGCATACACAGAGGAACAAGGGGAAGCCTTAGCTGACACAGGTCCAGAATAAATCAAGAAATCAATAATGGCAGGGATTTTTCTACCAGTTTAATAGTAGACAGGATTGAATTCCTTTGCCTGGGAGCTTTCCCTATCACTATTTAATGCACTAGTGTAGACATAGCTGTACTGTGTTGGATACCTTCATCCCTGCTACATCTCCCCAAGCAGGTCTGCTTGCTTTGGAGAGGGTACAGTGACTAATTTTATGCTTTAAAAAATGTAATGCATTACTATTTCTTCATATCAGTTAGACCCTTAAATGCCCACCTGGCAGCATCTAAGCTAGATTTATTCTCTGAACAGAAGTAATGCCTTAAATTCCTTTATGATATCCTTCAAGGTCTGAAAGACTGATTAATTCTTTTATGCCTTGCAGAGGTAGAGGTGATTACAGATCCTCTACGAAATGCATTTGCAGCACTCTTCTAGTATAAAGAAGGGTAGCTATCACTAATGTTTTTTGTCTCAGTAAGTAGTTTAAAATAATTTTCTAAACAAATTATGAAATAGAGGTTGTTTCTGTCCTCCAGAACTTTTCCCTCCAGAGATGGAATTTCAACAGAAGCAGCTAGAGCTATAGCACTATAGGAGGTGAAAACACTGCCAATATCAGCATAAAACCTGCTGGCACTCTAAAAGTTTTCTAGAAGTACCTCTCAGAAGAAAAGATTCCAGAGGCTGCAAAAGGATGGTAGAAGGGAAAGAGAAGAGAGTTTATTGCTGCTATCATTAGCCTTAGGAATGAAAGCAGGACTTGAGCATACTTCAAAATAGTATAGCTACACTGCATGTTGGCTTGTTGTATAGAATATCTGAGCTGGCTTCAAATGCACTCCTTAGGTACCAGAGTAAGTGATAAACTGTAACAGCTGGAGATAAGCAGGACAAAGTAGCCAATACTGAGTAACTGGAAGGCTGCTGGAAAATGTGCTAATCCATTTAAATCTACTTGCGCCATCTCTACATTAGACCGCAGCACAGACTTCAAATCTGCACTGCATACATCCGGCTTTCAGGTTTTTATCTCAACTAATTGCTTACTCATAAGAAGCCAGGTAGAGCCCTTAGTTATGACAATTGTTTCATAGCACCCAAAAGCCCTTCTTTGCTTCTGGCACATCAGAGTGATCTTGGTCCAACTGAGTTTGAATGGGAGTGCTGTTACCTGAGTGCTTTTTGCTTGACATTGATACCAGATACACTTCTTGGGAAATAACAGTAAACAGCTTTAAGACATAGGTGAAATGATTGATTTTTGTGTTAGTGGCAAGTTGAAGTGAACAGGCTGCCCATGGAAGTGGTTGAGTCACCATCCCTGGAGGTATTCAAAAAGCACGTAGACAAGGCACTCCAAGACATGGTCTAGTGGGCATGGTTGATGGTTGGACTTGATGATCTTGAAGGTCTTTTCCAACCTAAATGATTCTATGATTCTATATTGTACCTAGAATAATCTCTATAGAATACTTTAAACTACAACCCATATATCAGGCAGTAGTGGAAAAGGAGTTGTTGGGAAAAGGTTAACACTTTTTTTAACAAACATTTCAGGGATTTTTTTTTTTTAGTTTTACATAATCTTGTTGTAAAATGGAGTGGGTTTTTTATATATTACACAAAAATATGTTAAAACTACTTTTAGCAGCTCTGTTCTATGAGGAAGCTTCCTTTGAATCCCAGAAGGAAAACAAATTGATCTGTGGGAACAAATTCATGGGCTATGTTAGGGTTTATGTCAAGTACAAGCAATTCCCAATAGTTGAAAAGAGGAAACCTGTTTTAAAATGAAAATGTGTAATCCTAATCCCTATCTAACAGGACTTTATTTGTGGCTAGAAGTCAAGATCTTCCAACAATCAGAAAGGAAGCTGAATTGTCCTCAGACTTGTTCGGTGGCTTCCAGGCAGTTGTCACACAGTAATCTACTGAAGAAAAACACCAATAGGCCCTGAATAACCCAGTCAATAAATACTGAACTAGAATGGCAAAAATAAACTTATTTTTACTTCCCCATCCCTCATCTGTACTTCATCAATATTTCTGTAAACTAGCTTTAAAAAGAGTTCTTACAATCCTACTGAAAGAACTGAAATGGGCTACATTTTGTGTTGGAGTCTTATTCAGGAGCCGTATCCACCATCTGTCACAAATGCAGTACTGAGCAGGCCAACACTATCCTAAGATCACAAGAACTGATTTTCAATACTTGTCTAAGAAAAGAGGCAGAACAGAAAAATAATCATAACCTGTCACTGAATACACAACAACCCATCCATGTTAAAATCCAGATTTGTGTGGGATATAGGAGAGGTATCAATCTGAGATGTGATGATTATGGTATCAGTAATAACTGCAACTTAAACTGGGTATCACTTGACAAAGAAGAAGCTAAAAATACTAAAATTACATGGGAGAAAGCAAGCTAAAAAATCTACACTACAGGATAAATATACTTACATAACTTGTAGCTCTAAGTCTAAACGGAATGTATGCTTGATAGCTATGCATTCCTTTAATATATACAGTAAAATGAATCCTTTGTGTATTTTCTGAAACTTTTAGAGCAAATATCCAATTCTAACTCTTTTGTATCTAATAAAAGCAGACACTGGGTACACAGAACACATGCTTGATTTTATGAGATTTTAGGAACTTAAGAATGCAGGAAAATATTTCTAAATGCTTGTACCTCTCAAGAGTTCTTGGCTTCAGAATACCTCTTCTTCCTTTTTTTTTTCTTTTAAAGGTTTTCACTTTATCTTTGGTATTTCTCAGCTATAAAATGACAAATTTTTGTCTTTTGTCATACAGGAGTCAGAAATTTATGCACTACAAGCTCATTCTCAATTAATTTTATTTTGGCTGTGCTTATACCGTGAACCAAGTTAACCTCCTCTTCCTGGCTGCAAGCACCACTATGCAGATGTCCAAATACTGAATTTCCCATGACCAAAGCCTGCTTGAGTTTAGTTGCATCATTAGTACTCTAGATGGGAACGCTAGTCCTTGTGACAGTAGGAAAAACACAAATGAAATGCCCGGGCCATCACAGTATTTCTCCACAGCTGCCCAGCATTTGCAAGCTTCCAGGAATCTGATTTAAAGTTTACAACTTAAAGGATATAAAACACTGAAAGAAAACAGATAAAATCTTAGAAAAAAGTGTTTCTAAATCAAGTATACTTAAGAGATAAAGCATAAAAGACATAGAACCTTTTGAGAACAAATTTACTGATGTATTGATATATTTACAGCTCTGTCCCCTCCTAACATGCCATAGGGAAGGACTATAGTACAGCTGTGTGGGGTAAAACTTACCTGCATGTCAGCCGTCTGGTACTGATACAATAATTCTCATTTCACCCTGTTGCTTCAGATTTCTGCTGGAGCTGTCCCATTTGAGCTGCCAAAAATGGCCAACCAGAAAAGTGGTGTAGTTTTGAACCACCTCTTACTGTGCAGTCCTCAATTTGGTGACTAAAGCCTGGTCCAGGTAGCCTTATTGGATAGTAACACTCCTTGTAGTAGACTATTTTTCTTGGATACATAGCTGTCTTTATTCAGGATGACTATTTAATTAGCAGACAAAAGCAACAGAAAAGATCAGCAAAATCATAGTATAAGATGGTGAAGTTGATGCCAGTTTTGGTATTATATCTGACAGAAAAATAATTTTGTGTAATAATATAAATCAATGACTAACAAGTGTTTTTGCTGTATAGTAGAGGATGGGCATACTCACTCTGAATTCTCT
Organism: Elanus axillaris; assembly: GCA_026212715.1. Lineage (NCBI taxonomy): Eukaryota > Metazoa > Chordata > Aves > Accipitriformes > Accipitridae > Elanus > Elanus axillaris. The sequence goes on along the minus strand of JANZLQ010000079.1, from coordinate 27,296,397 downwards.
TTGAGTTAAAGAATTGGGAACCACATTTTGCTTTTAGAAAGCTCATCTGTTTCTGAGACCAAGACACTCAATTTTCAGCTCTACAGTGTAGTGTTTTAATCACCACAGATATATTGGGCAGTGGTATGATATATGACTGCTGTAACTTCCATTGCTGAAAGTCCTCAATTACGCCACAATACCATGATGTGGTTGGCATTTTGCTTTTGAATAAGATTCCAGGATAACTTACACCAGAAAAAGCACAAGTTGCTGCTGAAAACTACGTTGCCCTTAGGAACACTGCAGCCAGTGTTGGACATTAATACAGCTGTGGGGGAAAAGAAAATCTGGAATGCTCACCTACACCTGAGCTTTCCACCACCTCTCTGGAAAAATGTGGTGCTCTGAAAAGTACTTTTGCCCCATACACTTTGACTTAATACACACACATTTTTAAAATCAGGGACCAGATTAATTACAAGTGGTATTAAATTAAACCCATCAGTGTTACAGCTTCATTATATAACAATTAATTGCCACATCATTCTAGACATCTTGAAAATGCAGGAGAATTTTGTTTGGTTTGGATTGTGTTGTTCTTTTGTGGGGGAAGGAGGGCGAAGAAGAGAAGAAGAAATTATGTTGAAAACCTATGTTATGTAATGGAAGCTAAGGTGATCAGTTCATACATGCATATGAATTTCACAGTTAATGATATAGTTCTGAAATATTTACATTTTTACAGTTCTGCAGAAAAAAATCTCATTAGAGAAAAAAAAAGTCTTCAATGGAGCTAAATCCATGTTTTTTCAATTTCTATATCTCCTGAGTCTGAACAAAATTGAAGTGTCACATTTTATCAGGAGAAAAATGCCAGACAATCTGAAAATCACTTGACCCTTTCTTTTTCCCTTTCTATTCTATTTTTTATTAAACAGACAAACAAACAAACAAACAAACAAAAAATGAAAAAAACAAACTGGTAAAGACATCAGTCAGCCTCAGAGAAGTAAGTCTACTTTTTCACAGAAAAAAGGAAAATTGCACCACAGAGCTTCTACTAATAAACTTATTCTACTAATAAACTGCATGTTCCCCACTAGCAACATTTACTTCTGTGCCAAAAAGTGCTGCTACAAATATACTACTAATCTGGTAGGTGGGCAGTGTAGGGGGTTGTAGCAAACCTAATCAGTGGAAAATTCAGCAGTTTGGTTATGACAAGATGAATCTGGTAAATAAGCAAACAAACAGTAGTCACAGAACATGCAAGATGGGTCCAGTGATCCCTTTGAATCAGCTTCTGGCAGTGGCCAGCCTTGTAGAGCAAACTACAAGATGCTGGTGGAGCTATCTTTGAAGTTAGTGTAAGGTGTATTTTTATGGCAGTTGTCTCCAGTCACCTAATGGTTTCTTTACCTTCTGTATCAAAATTCCTGTTATTTTTCCTACTCAACCTGATTTTTGATGCTCTAATTACCTCACAAATATCTACTTCTTGTTTGACTCTAGCTATCTTGTGGGAAATGAATTAATGAAATGAAATAATTATGCATTAGGAAAAGAAGCATTTATTTGCATAATTCTTAAGATTCCCCTTTCTGATTCATTAGGTGTTCTTTGTGCCTTCATTCTGCAGAAAAGAAAGTGGAAATTGCTGAGTTAGCTACTCTGTATTGCTCATTGTTTCAGATAACTTTCACACATGTATACAGTTATATGGCTGCCCACATGTATATGCCCCATTGAAGCTGATGATAAAGATAGGAAAGAAAGGAAAAGGGATACATTACCTCATATTTACATCCACATAAAACTATGCCAACAGGCAGTTATGTCTGAGAGGGGAAATCCCATGGGTTCATAATGCACCTTCTTTTCCATTGTTTTTTATTATGCTTCATCGCTAAAGTATGGTATTTTTAGTGCCATCATACTTAAGAAGTACAGTAAGTATGTCTAAGAAGTAAACTTTGAAAAAATAAAAAAAGTAAAATCCCATTTTAGAGGCCAAAACCACTGTGCAAATTGATCACTAAAATGTTTTTTTAAAAGTGCATGAGACACTTGGACTTATTATTGTGATTTTACTACAAGATCACCTGAAGCATGGTATGTCCTTACAGAGCCACTGCTCCTTCACAGTGACAGCGATGAGTGCAGTGTGCAGTACTCCACCAGCAGTGAGCTACTTCCCATCTGCCACAATGCCAGCACTTATACCTGGAGGACCTACTGTGCTCTAGTGCCCATGCTGTTTATATCACAGCAACCTAATCAAATAGTCAGCTCATCAAGCATCTAAGGACTTTTGAAAACTTGTCTGTAAGAGCCTGTGAAGCCTCAAACCTATTTTCAAAATAGACTTAATTATTTGAAGCCTAAGTTCCTTTGGCATGCAATGAAACAAGGCACAAAGACTGATGTAAAATATTGAGGGGAAAATAAGAACAAATGTCTGAAAGTTTGGTACCATATCTCATCATGCTATTTTAAAAATAAGTAGGCCACAAAAGGAGGATTTGGGAGTTTAGGAGGGAAATGAATCCTAAAAATCCATGATACTGTTTGTCTCTAGTAACATTAGTCTCCTGAGTTCCCTTTGAGTACCTTATGTTGTTTTGGTTTGGTTTTTTTTTCCCCAAACAGGAAAGGTGCATGTATTATACTTTTATTGAAACAACAATTAGATTCATCTCTGGTCCTCTCAGTTTGGAATGTTAATATGTGTATTTCTCAGGTTTAGCATCTGTTCACCCTATTTGTTTTCATGCATATTGGTTTGTGCACATGCATACAAGACTGAAAAGATTAAAACTAAAATAAATATGTCCACCTACCCAATCAGTACCCAAACACACTTCTCTGCATAGTGCCCCCTACACCTCCTACTCACTCACTATTGCAGAATGTGAGTAAATGCAAGAATAATGGTCTGTCACAGCAGAAAATTATGATTACAGAAGAATCACTCTGAGACCAACACTGGTGGAATAAACCATCCATGAGGAGCAATTAGTTGGTGGCCAGTGATTTTTGGTGTGCCAAGAAATAGACATTCTCTCAGCTAACATGGCAAGTCCAACACAATGCAAGCAGCTGCCATATAAAAGCAGAAAATTTGAATAGTTTTCTCTGCCTAATAAATATGAGCTATTAGGTATACATTTTTTCAGTGTATTTCTATGCCTAAAGATTTTTTGAAATTCACTGTAGGCCTTTATCAAAATATCTATTTTTTTTTCAAATTCCTTTACCTTCAGAAGGTGTTTGATTCCATCCTAAAATAAGAATCTATGACAAACAGTAGAACTGCCTTCTGGAGGTGCCTGTCTGCTGGCTACAGAAGAAATCCAGATAACTAGATCAAGCTAGGTACCTGCCTTCTACACAGATGTTAAGTAGTGGGATTATAGTTCTAAAGGATTTATATACTTTTTCCTTTATTTTACACTTGGGAACTATCACAAGCAACACAAGACACTTAGGAAGAAATTAGCTAAATTTTATCCCTTTCTGTGCAACAGCAGGATTAGTTACACAACTGAAGTGCCGATCAGTGACATCTCTGCAGAGTCACTGAAATAATTTAAAGTAATTGGCTCCCACAAGTGTAAGGGAAGGCATAACACACAAGTCATTATTTTTGTCCAGAAGAAAGTAAGCATGGACTTCTTTTTACAACCTAAGATGTGACTGCATAACTTTAAACACTGAAATAAGACTTTTGAAAAATGAGAAACAATTCAGTTCAGCTATGTCAATGGGATGGCTCACTTGAGTAGTTGTTTGCAGGTTAGTAACTGTGTTATAATTCTTATCAACTTCTATGCTATTCCATGCCTTAAATCTTACCCAGATTGTCTAAATATATACAAACACATAAATATTGTACAAAATGAAGCAGAAGCTTGAGTGTATAGTGGTTGGCACATATTAATTTTAAAATCTGCCATTTTTCACTCCTCAGTTATTCTAATAATATTTCTTAGGCTAGGAAACTAAGTAAAGAACTGGAAATAAACCCGCCCAAATTTGATGTTGCTTACTGTGGTGTGTTGACCTTGGCTGGCTGCCAGACTCCCACCCAGCTGCTTTCATTCCCCCTTCTCAGCAGGATGCAGGGAACAAGTAAGATGGAAAAAAGCTCATGGGTCAATACAAAGACAGGGAGATCACTTACCAGTTACCATCAGGGGCAAAACAAGCTCAAATTAAGGAATATTAATTTAATATATTGCCAGTTAAAATAGGTTTGAATGGTGAGAAATAAAGACAAAAACTAAAACACCTCCTCCCCACCCTCCCACTCCTTGCCAAATTCAACTCCTTCATTCCAGTCTCCTCTACCAAGCAGCACAGTGGGGTGGGGAATAAGGGTTATGGTCAGTCCACAGCAGTTCTCCCCTACTGTTCCTTCCTCCTCACACTTTACCCCTGTTCCAGAGTGGGTCCTCTCCATAAGCTGCAGCTTCTTTCAGGAAATATATACCAGCTGTTCCAGTGTGGTCCTCCATGGGCTGCAGTGCAGATATCTGCTGCAGTGTGGTCCTCCATGGGCTGCAGGGGGTCAAAATGCTTCACCATGATCCTCTCCATGGGCTGCAAGGGAATTTCTGCTCCAGTGCCTGGAACACTCTTTCCCCTTGCTTCTTTACTGACCTTGGTGACTGCAGGTCTGTTTCTCATACTGGTTTTCCTCACTCCTTTCTCTGCTGTGCCGTATTTTGCCCTTTCTTTAATGTTTTCCCAGAGACACCACAATCTTGGCTGAAGGGCTCAGCTGTACCATGTAATGAGTCTGTTGGAGAAAGGTGGAACCAGTTGTGTCTGGCACTGGACAGCCCCAGTCTCTCCTCACAAAGGACACCCCTGCAGACCCCCACAGCCAGTATGTGGGCACCTATACCCGTAAATGCTCCTAATCCTACCTACTAGGCAGTAGGAATGCAAAATGATGAAAATCTGTAGCAGGAGAGATAACATTGATAGGTCCTCTTGGTGGCTGCCAGCAACTTATATGAGATAGACTAAATGCACAAACTTTCTCCTGCTAGAAAAGGTTTTAGTTATAGTACCTCTTTTACTCTCTATAAGTCAAAAATGGTGACTCCTAACCATAGAAATGTGAAGACCTGTGTCTTTCCCCTTGTGGGATCATACATAATCTTTTTTTTCTAAATTCTTTAACATTGTTTATGGTAATATACTGGTGGAAATACATAAATATCAATCACTTCACCTTTTGCCAAACTGGAACTTCCCAATTTCATGTGCCTTCCAAAGATTATTATTAGATGTCCTAGAAACAAATAGTTCATGTAATTAAAGAAGTTCCTAGGTCAGCTTCCAAAAATTAGGGTATACTTCTAAACTGCCCATGATGTCATGTTACACTGCTGAAGACCTGAGAGGTTTGTCTTAAAAGTTATTTTGCAGAAAGGAAGAAAAATAAAGAAAGTAACAGGGAAAATGTGATGGAAATAGGCTGTCCCTAGGATTCATAGCCATATAGCATTCTGTACCTAACACACTAGTTTCCTTGTCCCAAAAGTGAAAATTTTATGGTTCTCTATTGAGAATTACTATTCACTGATTGACCTACAAGTGTCTAAGTCATTATTGCATATATGAATGTGAACATGTACTTTACTGATAAGATATATATAAAAAAATGGTACTGAAAAAGATACAATTTCCGAAGTATGAAAACCAATAAAACATCTTGTACATTGTCAAAGTTTCTTCTTATTTGCAATATTACAAAAAGTGCACCAAATTTCATTGAAAGGGAGGCTACATCACCATCTAACAAAAAGGCATCTATCGATTTTCCAGTCTAAATAAAATCAATTTCCATGCACAACTAAGTATTAGTATAAATGATACAAGAAAAAGAATAATTTTACCATTTAAAACTAAGAAATAACTAATTCAAAACCATTTGAATGTTTATTTATCATTTATTTGGGGCATAAGCCACCATCTCAAGAGTATCTTAGCAACTGCTATCAATGTGTTTTGACCAGCTTGTGTGTCCAAAGTGCAGATTTCTTTGATTCTAATTTTCATCTTAAAACAGTGCTGTCATTGTCTTTCACATTTTGCTGAATGAAAATGTTCAATTCATTGACAAAAGTATAATCCACTCTCTTACCACTGTTGCTACAAAGCAGACACATTATTATACTTTGAAAGTCATTATTATGACTTTGTCAAACAAAAGATATACATTAGAATCATTTGTCACTGTAATGGATTGGAGGCTGTATGGGAGGAGGGAGAAAAATATAAAGAAACAGAGGTAATACTAAAGCACCATCACAAATATGTTACAGCAGTCAGCAAAGGAAGACAAGTATGAAGCAAAGAGTCTGGCAACACTACAGTGACTTGTCCAAATCTACCTCTGTGTTTTGGGCATATGAAAAGTTCCGGTACAAGCCATCTTGCAAAGTTTAGATTGCATAGTGCACAACTCTTACCACTGCAAGACAAAAGCCTACGCATGGAAAAGAAAGCCTGGGAAAGGAAAGAAAAAGAAGTTCAGGCTACAGAATTAATTTGCCATCCTTTACTATTACAATTTACTAGCTTAGCATCATAAAGAAGCTCCCTTTGAATTATATCCTAGCAAGATCTAATTCATGAGAATGCTGAAAATTATTATTTATTCTGATAAGGAAAAGTTACTTTATATCTTCAGGCAGTAAGGTGGCTCTGTTATTAATAACTACAATCACTCACAGCACCCAGAGTAATCTGAATGCTAACTTGCTAATAAGCAGTTCAAATAACTGAGCTATCTTAAAGAGTTTTGTCCAAATCCTTCACTTTTCTTTCCAGCAAGGCAGAGGAGGCTTATTCAGATGTTCATTTAGTTTAAACAGAAAGATGCATTTAAGTAACAAAATGTGTATTCAGCTGACCAGTTAATTGCTCAGGTTGTGTAAAAGAAACCAAGAAATGCAAGTAAAAATTAAAACAGAGTATTAGTTTAATGTATCTCTTTATAATGATGACACTCAAAGCTCAAAGTGTATCTGTCATTACCAAATAATAGAGGCAAGAAAATATTTGAGATAAAAGATATTTCCAGAAATTAGATTTGTTATTCCCACAGCATAGGACTGTGACTGGGTGTTTGGCAATGATTATATATTTAGGGTCAGTACCTGGTTTTGGTTAGAGTATCCCATTAGCCCATTAGCAGGCCTTTTTTTTGTTTGGAGTGAAGTACCCATTTTCTCAGTATCTTTGCACCTCCATGGCAATATCCACTGAGAAAAGCCAAGAAATCAATGGTAGCTCTTGAAAGCCACTGAGCTGTATCTGGAGCTCACACTAGGAAGTGGCAATGTCATTGGTCCAGATGACATCTCTATAACTTAGTGAGCCTCTTCTGCATTCAGCTCCATTGGAGTGGTATGCAGAATTCAAAGGACTGCAAAGTGATCTTGCCGAGACTGTGCTATGTATCTTCAGTAAGACAACATAGATTGTCTATAGCTATGTAAGGGATGCCTAAACTTCAAGAAGCTCATAGCCCTTCCAAAAAGAAAACCAAATGAAGACAAATTATACATTATAGGTATAATTTGCTAAACAGAATAACTGCATGAGTAGTTTCCTTGTGGCGTAGTACCAGTCCCCCTTCTTGGCTTTCCTTAGTTACTACAGAGAAAAGTGTTTGGCATTTGGGGAGTGGAGCAGCTAGTATAGCCATATCCCAAGCTGCCGCACATTGCTAATGTTACAGATATGCCTGTGTAAATATTAAAATAATTAAAAATGCTCCTAGCAACATAGTACAAAGCTGGTGAGAGTTTCCAACAGCACGAACCTGCCTATAGCAGCAGCTGTACTCTCAGGAAAAAAATGCGAAGTCCTTGCACCTCAGTGTATTGTAGCACCCAAAGATGCATTTTGACATCCTAACCAGAACAGGCAGGCAATTAACTCTTCAACAATTTCCACACATCAGCTGAAAATGCACTATTCTTTTTCTCCTTTTCCTCAAGATTCAAAATCTCCAGGAATAGAACTGGCATCTCAGATTCAAGTCCTTGTTTGCTAAAAGTTACTTCTGAGACTTTCCAACAACATAATGAAGGAATGTTCTTTGCTGTTTTATTTGTATATTCTTTCTTTTCAGACTAATTCAGGAGCTATCACCACCCATGAGCAAAATCCTGCTATTTCACCCTAAAAGACTGTGTGCTTTAAACAGTGAATGTATGTTGTCTTCTTCTATGGTTAGAGGGCATGCATAAAATAAAAACAGGAATATATGAAATGCATGCCACAAGCATAAATGGTTGAGGCAAGAGAGACTACTATAAGCCTTTATTATTACTGCTTTCTTGGATGCTTTAAGCAAAAGTTCTGTGAAACTAGTTCAGTAGTCCATTGAGAAATCATGGTGGAAACTGTGAGAACTGGACAAAGCAAAATATGCAGGGTCATTTTCTGCTATGAACGTTTTCAAAAATTTTGTTTGAAATTGCCACACAGGGTAAACCAGGCTTATAAAAATAAATATATGGTGATGCACCTAAAAAAACATCACAGAAAACTCCTGTGATCACAATTTTAGAAAGACAATTGAGTGTAAACTTAATAATGGAGAAGATTCACAGATGCAATCCAGCTGTTTTTGCTCCTCTGGTTATGCAAAATAGCTATAAATGCATATGAACAGAAGGTGATGGTTACTTTGAATTATGACAGGAAGGCAAAGAAGCTAGAGCACACTGTTAAGCTTGAGCTTGTGATTGTATGTGGATTCAATTTAATGAAGTATAATTAGTATAACATTCATGAAAGAAAGGTGCTAATATGGGAAACTTCCTAATGGTAGATCAAAGTTAGCATTGCCTTTGTTAAGGAAGATGTATATTATTATTTCTGATTCAGACATGGAGAAAATGGAATATGAGAAATTGAGTCACTTGCCAAAATAAACACTTTGACTCAATTACACGCATCTAGACTCTCATTCCAGAGGCCAACAATAGGAGGCCACAGACTCTTGCACAGATCATTCTAATTCTATATCCCAAGTCCTCTCAAGGCTTACTCAACATAGCTACAATTTAAGGAATTTTATCTGGTGCAAAATAAAAGGGTTAGAACATAAGCATTGCCCAAAATCAAGGTGTCAAAAGCACTGTTACCTTTCTAAATTCATGAACAGCAAAACCCAAAATTTTATAATCAGAGTTCACTAGTAACCATGTAGTTTCATAGTTTTCCATGATAGCTTATAATAAATAAAAAAAAATGTTTGTGTCTAACTGGAAAATATAGACAAAGACTGTACACAAATACAAGAAAAGGTATAGCCAGGTTAAGGAAGCTCCCAGTGGGACTCATTTTACCCTGAGTAAATACAGTATAGTACTGACTACTCACCAAATAACTTCTGCTGTGCTTTTTTGAACATTCCCTGGAAGTCCAGGAGTCAGAAATCTGGAGGCCTCATTGATGCTGATGGTATGTTCACATTTGGCATTGACCACCACAAAACCAATTGAGAATTCCTCTGATTTTATCACAGGGGGTAACAGTGGAAATAAGTGAAAAACATACTACTTAAAGATGTGTGAAAGGAAGTCCATGATGAAAATGCTTCATTGATTTATCAGTCCTTAGCATGATACAAGCATTTTACTGTCAAAAAGAAATGAATGTACAATGTGTGTGTGTAAATACATGTGTGTGTACAGATACATTTAGCTAAGTATGACATATCACATTGTTTTCCAAGCTCTAACATGATCCAGAAGCTATTTCAACATTCATTTACCTGCTCCTGGAATAACATGATTTGGATCAATGCAGTGGTATGTGATGGTACCCTCAGCCTTCACTGGAATAAAGTACACAGTAGAAGCATAAATGTTGCAAAATAAAAGAACTTAGATCAGTACAACCAAGCATAAATTCTAGTGGGATCATCACTGAATTAGAAGCACAGGGTTCCGGGTCATTGGTTGCTCAGAGGATCATAATAACCTGTAGGAGAAGCTTTCAAGTCACTTGTAAAAGACCTGAGTATATTTCCAGTGTTCTCTGGTTTCTATTGAAGGCAAATGTAGTTCTCAAGCAAAGTTACTCTAAAAAGAGTAATTATGCCATGGAATTTGACTTCTGTCCTTCTACAAACTGAGCAAGGGAAATCAAACTTAATGTTCAGTGAATATTGTCCTGTCCTCATGTCAACTATTATTAGCTGCTTCAACTGACATTGTAAAATAACTCAGGTCCATTTTCTGTTTAAAAGATATAACATTGGTGATTAGCCTATTGTTTCCAATTTCAGTATGCATCAGTCTGTGCCATGCACTGATTTCACAGTATAGAGGAATAAATGAAAAGGTTTCTGTATCTCTTCAATACTACAAAGTAATAAATATAAAATAAATGGAGAGAGATAGATCTAGTGCACAATGAAACTATATAATCTATTTTATAGTGAACTGGAGCACATATGAGTACTGAAATGAAAAACTCTGTTCTCTGCTTGTTTTAGTGACTAGACTTTTTGAAATACATTTTCAGACCTTTTTCTCTGACTGTTCTGTGGAAGTATTCTTGTGATAATGTTTGAAAGCTAAGGCTATATGCTGAGGAAATCTTACTTCCTCTATGAAAGAAAAAGGTAGGAGGTGTACTACAATCATTCCTACTGCACAATAATTTGGAAGCTGCAGGGTGTGGAGATTTTGAAGACAATTTTTTCCTAATGCTTTGTGTCACAACATTAAGAAACCAGTACTGCAAAGAGTTCAGAGTCTGTATGTGTGCAATATAAAAAAATTGTATCTCTTCTTGGAGGAAAGCAGACAATTCCACAGGCCCATGAACTGGTCTTTTAATTACTTACCACTCTCAGAACAGGAATTAATGTAAGCTTTTCAGCAATGCTATATGGATGTTCTTCTTTAACAAGAAGAAATCCTAGAAAAGAGACTGTGTTTCAGCATCCAGTCTGAATTTGATGTCTACAGAGATCTTTCTTTGTGAAATGTAGTTTATGTCAGTGAAGAAGGGCTACTGTTTTGTCTCATTGACCGGTAGGAACCAAGAATTATTTACAGCTATTACTGACAAAAACATGAAACAGGAAAGTAATTTTGTCAGTACTTTGTAAAACCCAGAAAAGAAGCATAATGACAACTGCTGGTAAAGTCTATCATGAAGAATTAATCTAGAATATTCTCCACATAGAAGACACTGGAACTTCAGTACTGTTTTCCAGTTCCTAATTCCTGGGATCCCTGTGTACTTCCTCCCTGGCCAGATTAATTGTCCTTGTTACTGATGGGGAGACTAATTTAAACTGCAGAAAATGCAGCCACACAACAAAGTCTCTCCTCTGTCCTCAAACTGGCCTGTGAAACTCATATTTCATGAAAACATGCTAATCAGAGGAGAAATTATGACATTTCTTCTTTCATTTGTTTGCTAAGTTTTAGTAGCACACCCCCAGAAGCAGCCACACGCAGTGTTAATGAGGATTTAAAGGAGGAAAAAAAATGGTTGTCTTCCAAAGGAAGCTGTGGCTCAAGACTGTGGGACTAGCCTCTTGCTTTTCCTTTTTAAAAAAATAAAAATTTGCAGGACTACTATGAAATAAACAGAAAACTAGCAGGACAATTTTACAGATGTCATTGCATTTAGTATTCTGGTTGGCATTCAGCTCTGTCAAAGGGGTTTTGTCACAGTATCACCTTCATATATATATCATATTGATACAGGAAATCTCTGATGCCTGTGGAAATAGAACACATTTCCTCTGTAGCACCTTGAATTTGATGGCATGGTATGTAGGTAGAATTCACTGTTAAGAATTATACATATTTGGAAGACCCAGAAAATAATTATGTCCCCTATATATTTACAGGGTATTACCTCAATGTCGTGCTTTATGCAGGGTATTCATTTGTCTTTAACATACAATTGCTAATGATTGGTACAAATTTTCAGGCTATTTGCCATGCAGCTTCTCTCTTCATCATGCCATCCTTTAGTCCATAAGAGACATCAGCTTTTTTAAACAGCAGTAGGGAAGCTGATGATTAACAGTAAGACATAGTATACCACAATTTTTCTTTCTAATTAATCAAACTGGGTCCTTAAAATTACATCTAATTTGATCCTCCTTTGTTCTTTATTACATTTCACAAACATCCTCCAAAAATAGATGCTAGTTATTAGTTAAAAAAACTATGAGCAACTTTTATTCATAATTTATAGAAGGATTATTTTCATTATTCACAAAGAGTGGTCTCTGAACATATACAAAATTAATCAGAAATATAGCTACATCTTAAAATAAATAAAAAATACAGGACAAACAAACCCTATGACTCCATCAGTTATTCCTATAGTGGCCCATTTCTGTAAATTCTGAATTAATTTCCTATGCAACAGAGAAGAATGCAGTAAAGAAGTTTCACATTTTAGCTGTATAGGTTTCCACCTAGATAACATGACATAAGTCTTTATATGGAGCTAGGAAAAAGATCAGTCATATCAGAGAGAAGAGTGGTCAGCATGCAGAAATTATCTGGAGCCAGCTACCACAGGTGGCAAAACTTCTTACAGCAAACTAATGCTTAAAGCCCCTCCTTCTAGCATTGGTTTGTGACAGTAATAGATTCATTTTAAGTTAAAAACAAGCACATAGCATCTACAGGCAGAAGTAATTATATTTAGTTGGATTTTTAGAACAAGCCCACTAGGTTGACTTTCCAAAACAAGACTGTCTCTTAAAATCATAGAATCATAGAATCATTTAGGTTCGAAAAGACCTTTTAGACCGTCGAGTCCAACCAGAAACCTAACACTGCCTAATCTACCACTAAACCATGTCCATAAGTGCCACATCTACACGTCTTTCAGATACCTCCAAGGATGGTGACTCAACCACTTCCCTGGGCAGCCTGTTCCAATGTTTGATGACCCTTTCAATGAAGAAATTTTTCCCATTATCCCATCTAAACCTCCTCTGGTGCCACTTGAGGCAGTTTTGTCTCATCCTATCACTTGTTACTTGGGGAAAGAGACCAATAGCCACCTTGCTACAACCTCCTTTCAGGTAGCTGTAGAGAACGATAAGCCTCCTCTTTTCCAGACTAAACAGTCCCAGTTCCCTCAGCCACTCTTCACAGCACTTGTTCTCTAGACCCTTCACCAGCTTCATTGCTCTTCTCTGGACATGTTCCAGCACCTCAATATCTTGTAGTGAGGGGTCCAAAACTGAACACAGTGTTCAAGGTGCAGTCTCACCAGTGCCAAGCGACTATCACTTCCCTCATCCTGCTGGCCATGTTATTTCTGATGCACGCCAGGATGCTTGGCCACCTGGGCACACTGCTGGCTCATCAGCTGTTGAACAACACCCCCAGGTCCTTTTACCACCAGGCAGCTTTCCAGCCACTCTTCCCCAAGCCTGTAGCACTTCATGGCGTTGTCATGACCCAAGTGCAGGACCCAGCACTTGGCCTTTTTGAACTTCATAGAATTAGCCTCGGCTTATCGATCCAGCCTGTCCAGGTCTCTCTGTAGAGCCTTCCTACCTTCGAGCAGGTCAACAGTCAGTGGCAAGGCCTGCAGCGGCAACGGTCAGTCGGCAGCTGGGTGCTCGTTGAGCTGAGCAGGGGGGGTTCCCAAGGCCCAGGAGCCCAGGGCACAGCAGAGAGACCTGGCTCCAGCTGGCAGCTCTCGCCACAGAAGATGACACAGCCTAAGCATTGCCAGGGGCAACCGCAGGAGACTTAAATGGCCCTGAGGAGCACTGTGACTAGGAGCATGGTGAACAGTGCAGGCAAACAGGATGTGGCATGTCAGAAAGGGCATGGCGCGGCAGTTTTGCTTGGCAGTTCATGCAGGCAGGGTGTGTAGGTAGGGCACAGCCCCCCTCTTCTCAGCTCGAGAAGGGTACTCAGGCGGTGAGCATCAGCCCAGGAAGAGTCCCAGGTAGGGTTGCCACTTGGGTGAAAGCCATTGCCAGGAGAAACGTGGCAATGCAGACAGTGCTCCCATGTAAACATGCGGCTGTCCAGGTCTCTGGCTGCAGGGAGTGCCTGAGCCTGTCACTGGTGCCGGAGGGCA
>JANZLQ010000079.1:27262170-27282194 GCA_026212715.1 Elanus axillaris | reverse complement strand
CTCCCTGGGGCCTGGGTAAAAGACATTACCTGGTCTGGTTTGGACCTCTGATTATTACCCATTACTGGTTGTGCAGGTTGGCAGCAATGAGACTGCAGAGAGAAATCCAAAGGCAATCAGAAAGGATTTCAGGGCACTAGGGTGGTTAGTGGAAGGATCGGGAGCACAGACAGTGTTTCCTCAGTCCCTTCAGTGGCAGTGAGATATACTGAAAGGAAAAGGAAAACACACTTGATAAATACATGGCTCAGAGGCTGGTGCCATTGGTGGAGTTTTGGGTTTTTTTGGTCATGGGGAAGTCTACATGGCACCAGGCTTGCTGGTGATGGATGGTATCCAACTATCTCAAAGGGGTAAAAGAATCCTCATTCATGAGATGGCAGGGCTCATAGAGAGGGCTTTAAACTAGGTTTGAAGGTGGTAAGGGATAAAACTAGGTGCACCAGGGATGAGGCTGGGGGCAACATGCCAATCTTAAGGGTGGATTTGATAGGCCAGCTGAAATGCATCTATGCCAATGCATGCAGTGTGGGCAATAAACAGGAGGAGCTGGAAGCCATCATGCAGCAGGATAGATATGACTTAGTTGCCATCACAGAAACATGGTGGGATGACTCCCATGACTGGAGTGCTGCAATGGATGGCTATAAGCTCTTCAGAAGGGATAGGCAAGGCAGGAGAGGTGGTGGGGTGGCTCTCTATGTTAGGGAGTGTTTTGACTGCACAGACACGATTGTGATGACAATGTGGAGTGCATATGAGTAAGGATGAGGGGGAAGGCCAATAAGGCAGATATTGTGCTGGGAGTCTGTTACAGACCACCCAACCAGCTTGAAGAGATGGATGAATCATTCTACAGGCAGCTGGCAGAAGTCTCAGAATTGTGTGCCCTTGTTCTCATGGGGTACTTCAACTTCCCAGACATTTACTGGAAGTACAACACAGCAGAGAGTAAGCAGTCTAGGAGGTTCCTGGAGTGTCTGGAAGATAAATTCCTGGAGGAGCCTTGCTAGATCTACTGCTCACAAACAGGGAAGTACTGGTAGAAGGTGTGATGTTTGGAGGCCGTCGTGGGCTTAGTGACCATGAAATGATAGAACTCCTAATTCTTGGTGAGGCAAAGAAGGTGGTCAGCAGAACCACCACTATGGGCTTCCAGAGGGCAGACTTTGGCCTCTTCAAGGCACTGGTTGAGAGAGTCCCATGGGAGTTAGTCCTGGAGGGTAAGGGGGTCCAGGAGGGATGGACATTCTTTAAGAAGGAAATCTTTATGGCTCAGGACCAGGCTATTCACATGTGCTGCAAGTTGAACTGCCAAGGAAGATGACTGGCCTGGCTGAACAGGGAGCTTTTGGTAGGAGTCAAGAAAAAAAGAAGTTTATTATCTCTGGAAGAAGGGACAGGCAACTCATGAGGAGTACAGGGACCTTGTTAGGTCATGCAGAGAGGAAATTAGAAAAGCAAAAGCTCAGCTAGAACTTAATCTGGCTACTGCTGTAAGGGACAACAAAAAATATTTTTACAAATATGTTAACAGTAAGAAGAAACCCAAGGAGTATATCTATCCTTTAATGGATACAGAAGGGAATGTTGCCACCAGAGATGAGGAAAAGGCTGAGGTATTTAATGCCTTCTTTGCCTCAGTCTTTAATAGTATCCTCAGAGTTCTCTGCCCCCTGAGCTGGAAGGCAAGCATGAAGAGCAGCATACACTACCTTCAATTCAGGAGGAAATAGTTAGTGACCTACTACACAGTCTGGACACTCACAAATCCATAGGAGCAGATGGGATCCATCCAAGAGTACTGAGGGAACCGGCGGAGGTGCTTGCCAAGCCACTCTCCATCATCTATCAGCAATCTTGGTCAATGGGGGAGGTCTCAGATGACTGGAGGCTTGCCAATGTGACACCCATTTACAAGAAGGGTTGGAGGGAGGATCCGGGGAACTACAGGCCTGTCAGCCTGACCTTGGTACCGGGGAAGATTATGGAACAGTTCATCTTGAGAGCACTCACATGGCAAGTCCAGGACAAACAAGGGATCAGGCCCAGTCAGCATGGGTTTATGAAGGGCGGGTCCTGCTTGACCACCCTGATCTCCTTCTATGACCAGGTGACTCCTTATTCAGATCATTGATAAAGATATTAACCAGAACTGGCCCCAGTACTGAGCCCTGGCGAACATCCCCTGTGACTGGCCACCAGCTGGATTTAACTGCATTCACTACCACTCTTTGGGCTTGGCCATCATTGAGCAAACAGTGCACCTGCCCAAGCCATGACCATGCAGTTTCTCCCAGAGAATGCTGTGGGAAACAGTCAAAGGCTTTACTAAAGTCCAGGTAAACAAAATCCAGAGCCTTTCACTCATCCACTAAGTGTGTTGTCTTGTCATGGAAGGAGATCAGGTTAGTCAAGCAGGACCCGCCTTTCATAAACCCATGCTGACTGGGCCTGATCTCCTGGTTGTCCTGTACGTGCCACGTGATGGCACTCAAGATGATCTGCTCCGTAACCTTCAGCAGTGAGGTCAGGCTGACAGGCCTGTAGTTCCCCAGATCCTCCTTCCAGCCCTTCTTGTAGATGCATGTCACAATTGCTAACCTCTAGTCAACTGGGACCTTCCTGGTTAGCCAGGACTGCTAATAAATGATGGAAAGTGGCTTGGCAAGTACCTCTGCTGGTTCCCTCAGTACTCTTGGGAGGATGCCATCTGACCCCATAGACTTTTGTGTGTCTAAGTGGTGTAGCAGGTTGCTAACCATTTCCCCTTGGGTTATGGGGGCTTCATTCTGCTCCCTGTCCCTGTCTTCCAGCTCAGCAGGTTGGGCTGGGTACCCTGAGAACAACTGGTATTATTAAAGACTGAGGCAAAGAAGTCATTAAGTACCTCAACCTTTTCCTCATCCTTTGTCACTATGTTTCCCTTGCATCCAATAAATGATGGAGATTCTCTTTAGCCCTCATTTTGTTGTTAATGTATTTATAGAAATATTTTTTATTATCTTTTACAGTAGTACCAGATTAAGTTCTAGTTGGGCTTTAGCCCTTCCAATTTTCTTCCTGCGTAACCTCACAACATCTTTGTAGTCCTCCTCAGTTGCCTGCCTCTTCTTCCAAAGCTCATAAACTCTCTTTTTACCCTTGAGTTCCAGCCAAATCTCTCTGCTCAGCCAGGCCAGTCTTCTTCCCTGCCAGCTCGTCTTTTGGCATATAGGGACAGCATGCTCCTGCAGCTTTAAGATTTCCTTCTTGAAGAATGTTGAGCCTTCTTGGACTCCTTTGCCCTTCAGGACTGCCTCCCAAGGGACTCTGTCAACCAGGGCCTTAAACAGACCAAAGTCTATCCTCTGGACATCCAGGGTAGCAGTTCTACTAACCCTCCCTCCTTACTTCTCCAAGAATTGAAAACTCTATCGTCTCATGATCACTATGCCCAAGATAGCCACCAACCATCACATCACCCATGAGTTCTCTGTTCACAAACAACAAGTCCAGTGGGGCATCTTCCCTAGTTGGCGCACTCACCAGCTGTGTCAGGAAATTATATTTTCCAAACACTCCAGGAGCCTTCTGGACTGTTTCCTCACCACTGTATTGTATTTCTAGCAGACATCTGGTAAGTTGAAGTCCCCCATGAGAACAAGGGCTAGTGATTGTGAGAATTCTCCCAGCTGCTTATAGAATATTGCATTTGTCTCTTAATTCTGGTTGGGTGGTCTGTCACAGACTCCCACCATGGTATCTGCCTTGTTGGTCTTTCCCCTGATTGTTATCCATAAACATTCAACCTTTTCATCACCATTGTCAAGCTATAGACAGTCAAAACACTCCCTAACACACAGGACTACCCCCCTGCCTCTCCTTCCTTACCTAACCCTTCTGAAGAGTTTATAGCCATCCATTGCAGAACTCCAATTATATGAGTCATCCCACCATGTTTCCACGTTTGCAACTATATCATAGTTTTCCAGCTGCACAATGTCTTCCAGCTCCTCCTGTTTGTTGTCTATGCTACATGCTTTGTTGTAGATGCACTTCAGTTGGGCTATTGATCCCCCAACACCTTTCTGGGGGGAGAAACACTAATTCCTATGTAACTGTTTTGAGGCTATTCCATGGTTTCTAACACATCATTAGCCATGAGGGCTGGTGGGTGGGGAGTGTGTTTCAGGATCTTTCTTTATAGCCCTTGTAATAAAGGCATATTTATTTCATATTAAATACTACAAGGTGCTATTCTGTATTTTAGGCAACAAAATCTATCTTGTTTTTGCATTTCACTTACTGGCAGTCATGGCAGGGTAAATATGGAGTCCTTCCATTAAGATGGAATTCTAAGAAATGTGAAAACTTGACAATATGCACACAAGTATGTGAAATAACAGTCTAAGAAGGACTTGTCACTGTCAAAAAATGTAGAAACATGAAGAAGCAAAAGCAAGCAGAGCAAGGAGTGCCTAGCTGAGAGTAGCCCTGCTGCCAGTGATGTTTAGCAGGATCATTCTGGACAGCAAGAGGGCAGTGACAGAGAACAGAATTAATCCAGAAGACTGAACTATACTAAGTCCTGAGGAAGCTTTTGTAATCACCTAGTCTAACATCTAGTTCAACAGAAGCTCTAGGTTTTCATGAATTAATTGTTGCTGAATGATGGCAATATCCAAGGTGAAACCAGGATCTAAAGTTTAGAGACACAGAGGGAGACCATGTGAAGTCTTTAGTATCTGGGTTCATGAGCTTTTTAAAAGGAGTTAACATTTTAATTTAGCTTGCTTTACATTTGAATGGTAGTACCTTGCTGTAGCCTTGGCTGCTGGACTGAAAAATCTCTGTTTACTACATTTATGCTAGTTATTGAAGGATCTACAAATTTGTTTAAATAAGTAGTTGTTACTTACTTATTTCCCCTCTGCGTTAATCATTAATATGATTCTTGCTGAATATTCTTCAGGTGAATGAGACATTGCAGAAATTGCTGGCACCTGAACTGGGCATATTCAAAATAAGTTGTACCTCTGCTAGCTTTCAAGCTCTTAATCAAGAGTCATGTTACTACATCTAAAGAGCACATTAATGACTTTTGATGACACCGTTGTACCAAGGTCTCATAATTATTTGATGATCCTTGTGTCCTCCAATTTTATTCAGGAACACTTCATACCAACTTAGGATCCTATACTTGAAGTCAACAGAAACTACTTTCTTTACTTCACAATGTATCACCTTGAATATTGATATGAAAATGGGTATCATTTGCTTGTTTGCAGATTACCAAGTAATCCAGATCCATCAGTGTATTCTTCATTATTTAAATTTTCTCTCAGTAGCTCTGTGTATTGGGATAACCTTTATTATAATAATTTTCTTCTAAGTTTTCTAGTTTTCTTCTAAGCCACTGATAAAAATGCTAAATAGTGTTGGAGCAAGAAAAATCCATATGAAACTTACCCACTTCACAGTCATTGCTAACTTATGCTTTCATTTTGCAATCTACCAGATTCAGTCTGTTTAAGGTATTGTACCAGTTCGGTGTCTTTTTAAAAATGCTATCTTAAGACTGCCTCCTAGAAGTCTGTGATTATTATTTCATTTATTTCTTTGTTAGGTAATCCTTTAAGATAATCGAGATAACCAAGACAGTAAGATATCAAGCAAACATAAAGACCTCTGTTTTCATAGGAAAAAAACATTAGTAAGTGTTAACTGGATTGTCTTTCTGGTTATTCTTGCCGAGTTGAGTTTCATATTAGTTCAGGATTTTGGTAAGGGCTGTTGCGACACCTAGAAGTCCATTCTTGAATATTTTTTATTAGTATTTTTCCCTTCCTCTGAGACTATTCTAGTTTTCCATGATTTATTAATTATCCAGCTAAGCAGCTCTTGAAAGCTTCCTTAGAAGATGCTGCTTAACATCCATCTCAGTTCTTATTACAATTGAAAGCATTTCAATAGCTACTCTTCACTTCATACACAACAAAACCATAAAGTGCTCTTAATAATTGTTAGATCTACCTTTTTCTCAGAGATTTCTCAATAGTATCATTAAAAGGTCTTTTGATTCTTGTATACTTTCCAGAAAGAAAAATAAATCCTTTCATTCCCAGATGCCAATATCATCTTTGAAATTTTACTTCCCTTGTCAATTTACAGAAGCTTTACCTTCTAATTTATATTAATGACCAACAGTACCCTTTTAGTTCCAAGTGTGGTATGTCTCTTTTATGTTTTTGGAATTACATCACTTCTCTCTGCCAGTTTTATGTTCTTAAACTCATGCAACATTCTCCAGAATTGTGGGGTTTATGAATCTTATGAAAGATCCATCAGCAGTTGCCAGTTACACTTCATACATATTTTGTTTATATTTTTCTCTAAGGTGATTTGAGTCATCATTGCTTTCAGACTTGTCAGACTAGGCCTTTTAAATTAAAAATATAAAAATAATTATGCTTAATTCTTCATCTTTATAGTATATGTAATACTAACACTATACTATATTATAAAAATTATAATCAAGTTATGGACTTGTAAGTAAGCTACTGCTAATATTTATCATTTCCACCAGTTTCTTTTGCATGACAACAAGTTTAATATTCAATTTCCCGATGCTGGATACAGCATTTCCTGAATGACAAATTGCTGCACCTTTTCCAGTACATATGTATGCGTGTCTGTTTTTAAAAAATCAGTATTTTAACATTATTAGCAAGAAACCTCAAGCTTACATCAGTCAGACTGAGTTCATAGTATGAACTCACACACAATGTTTCTCCTCAGAACATTTTAAACAGATTCTGAAGCAACTAGTCATTCTGCCTTTAGTAAAATGTGGTGGCTGACAGAGAAGAAATGAATAGCTTATCCTTCACATTATCTGTTGAAGTATTAACTCATTCAAGAACCTTTCTGTTCAAGCTGCCAGTCCTGCTGAAAGAAAAAAAAACAAGAAGCCTTTTTTTACATTGCATGTCATTCCCCTCATTCCCTCTCCTGAGGAGAGTGCTGTTTTCTTAAAAAGAAAAGGGAAAGATGAAAAATAATATGAATTGAGCTCTAACAATAGTTGTGCATACTGGACACTCTGTGAAGAAATTGAAGAAATAGATTAGGTTACAAAGTTGAATTTTGTTCTACTGTTCCTTCCTAAACTTGAAATATTTGTAATCTTATATAAATTTTAACAGCATCTGTGTCTACATTATTCTCAAAAATGGAAGTAGTAGAAAAATTACTTGTTAGATACACTTAGGTTTTTCATAGAAAGATATGTTTCCCAATATAAGCAAACAAACATCTATAACTTGTACATTACTCATATGTTTAAAATACAGCATTTTAATAGTTAATGCAAACAATAGGTTTGAAAACACACACAATACTTAGTTATGGATAAATGATTTCAAGAAAAGCAATCACTGACATTTGTAATTGTTTACTCTAGTCCATCGGTGTTGGCTAAAGTGAGACTGACCACTTTGTGTTTGCAAAATGAATACTTCTTCTCCCAAAAGATAACTTGAAATGGAGGCTGATTACTTCCATCAGCAACTGGTTGCTGCCTGAGATAGTAAAGCTGGGACTATAGCTCTCACTGGAACCCACATAAGGAAACATAATTTATAAATATGTATCTGATTGTGGACTCCAGCTAGGCAAATTGTAAAGAAGCATACATTAATAATCATGCACATTTAAGAATCAAATTGTATTAATCCATAGTCATACAAGTTAAATAATAAAGTTATTTTAAAAATATAAATTACTCAACAGATTACCTCACTACTGTTGACACAGGATACACAGCTACCCATACCTATAAGTAAGTCCTCTAAAGTAAGCAAACAACTGCTATCATAGCTGCATGGCTCCTTTTCCTTGGCTGCAAAGAAATGGGCTAGCAAACAACTCAAAAAAGGCTAGGCCACCACTTTCATGAGAACCAGCAAACTCGCAGTTACCTCAGAGGAGCATAGTTAAGAGCATGTTAAGTCTTGATTAAACTTATAAAAGAGCACTCACACAGCTATCCTAAACTAGCACAAATTCAAGATTTCTTTGCACTTTTTTCTTTTTAGCCAAAACTGAGGTTGGTTTCTTTTTAAGCATATCTTGTCTGCAAGAAAAAGGTATATATTTAAAAATGTTATGTATAGTGATTCCTTAAAATAGGAAATTCTTTAGAACTCAGAAATACATTGTTATATGTCTGTTTATAGATAGAGGGGGGATATATAGCACAAAAGGAGAATGATGGCAAATATGAAGATAAGAAGATACTATTGTAAAAGAAATAAATAATGCATTACATTCAGCTGTCATTGCACAAACATGAACAAACCATAAGACAAGAGATCTTGCAAATGCTTCCAATAATACTTTGACTAACAATTGTAGAATCACTAAGAAATGTGTATATGCTTACAGCAAGTGTTCTTACATGACAGAGAGACTAGAAGAAAAGAGATAGACACATATGTTAGTTAAACTTCCATTTGGATGGCTCTCTCGTTTTCTGAAAATCTTTGTTCAGTGTGAAGGAGAATGCAATCAGAAAGGGGTGCTCCATGAGCTGTATCCTGCTCAGCTTATTCTTATGAGGAGTTATAGCACCATTATAACCACAGACTTGATCTGGAGTCCATAGGAGTTAGCAAGTGGGATTTACCTAAAAAAAATAAAAATCACAAAGCAATGTAACAACTTTCACTAAAATTCTAGTGCAGTGTTAATTTATTGTTATCCTTTGACAGTATCCAGATTCAAACAATGGAGAGGCAGCTTTCCAGCATAAAGTATCACTGACCTGAAAAGACTTTCAGATGAGATCCAGAACAGAGATACTGATTATTTGTAGCTATTACTACTTCAGTGGCAGTTTTTGTGTATGGGGTTGTTATCACTACAATTCTTAACACAATTTAGTTTGGGTACTTACAAACCGAATCCCATCCTTTTATTTTCAATTGCCTGTAGATCTTTTGGCTTTGAACTGTCATGAAATACTTGATTAATATTTTTATATACCTGTTGCTTTTTTTCTCAGAAGTTGCTGTAATGTAGTGGTGGGCAAAGTAATTTACTGCAAGGAATCTTCTGGGAGAAAAGCCATATATAGTGGGTGGAAATCTGCTTTCTCTTGCCTCCATCACCCCAGATGCCAAAGTATCTCCTGTCAGATAAACACTAAATTAATTATTCCTGAGAGTCTTTGACTATGCTATGCTAGACAGCTTTAATAGGTACTGAAGTGTGTACAAATATTTTTATATCTATAGCTGTGGTTGTTGAAATTAGATTTTTGAAGCACAAGATACGTATATTACTGCTTAGAGCTGTCCTTTTTGTTAGCCAATATTTATTAATTTCTCTACCATCAATTTTAAGTGAATAGTCCATCTTTGTTCTATATAACATACATTCAACGAGACAATGAATGGAAATCAAAAATATCAACTATATTGAAACACTTTCATAGGTCTTGATGAGTGTTTTTTCAGAATTATTGTGCCAGGGGAGATGTATTATGGTTTCAGATTTTTTTTTTTCAGAATATTGTAATTTCCCATGAAAAAAAAATCCGTTACTCTCAACTCTATTTGTGACCAACTTGTAAGATAGTGATCCATGCAGGAAAACATAGAGAAACCAACAGGTGAAAACCAACAGCTGTACTGTCTCTGGAAACCTGAAGGAATTACATTCACATTCCAATGAACTTCTGCCGAATACTTACATCTCTACTAATAAGTGAGCTGTTGCGTCTCTGAGTGTTTACAGTACCCGAGACCACAAAGACAGTCTTTCAAAATCTGCATGACAGCAAAAGGATAGCAACCTGTACATGAGACATGGAGAGCAAAAAGCCATTCGAGTTGATAAGGCTATTTGTCTGAAAGCAACAGGGAGTCTGACAGTCTAGGAATCTAAAAGACATGTAGCAAGCATATATAATCAGTTAGAGAAGCAAAAATAAGAATTACTGCATCTTCCATTCCTTTATTCATTTTAGTCTTGTCTCCTTCTACTAAAGAACTCTCCTTGACTGTCTAGTCACTTTTTTATCCTGGAAGATACCCAAATGGATTTTTGATCATCATCTCAGGAACTTCTAACTTGTGCTTCAAGTCATGCTCTACCAAAACTTGTCCCTGACTTTAGGAAAAAAAGGATTGTTGTCATCTTTCCTTAGGACTTACTCTCAAACCGAAACATTCATAGAGGCAATGAAATTTCCTTTAAATAAGCCAGATTTTGACCTGAAGATATCACAGCTATTACATGTCATATTACATCTCCTGAATTTAAGATACAAGCACCTTACACAAGCATTTCATCTTACCTGCCAGACACAAGGATCATTGTTCTTTTTGAAGAACATTGTTGTTTTGTGTTTGATTGGTTGGTTTGTTTTTAAAAATATCATAAAATTCTCGTATCTTCTGTTTATTTTGCCTACAGATGTTTGCAACCTTTGTTTTTATTCTTTTTTCTTACTTTATATATAACATATTTTAGACTTCAAAACTGATCATCTTTTCACTTGGAAAGGGATACTGCTTCTACCATCACTTATGTCTTTTATAACAGAAATTTGTTGTAAAACATATAAAACAGGTACCAGCTAATATGAAAGAACATTGCAAGGTTAACTTTTCCCACTCATTTGGCTTTCTTTATCATGAATGCTTGTACTTGCAGCACAGAGAAGTCCACTAAGGAGATGTAGCTATATGTTATTAAAATACTGTTACAAAGCCAGAAATAAAAAGTAGCATAATTGGGATGAACAAATTACCTTAAATGCCAGATACATCCTACTGACAATTTTACTGGCCTGTGGTATGGAAGATGTTAATTAATTTATCACCACAACAGACTGGAAGAAAATTCATCGTGTTAATTGGGTTCTTGGATGAGAATCAATGACTCATTTGTCTTAACCATATCAGTCTGCTAACACTATTTTATGTCTGATGAAATAACAAGTAACATTACAGGTTATACAAGATACCACACACAGAATGCTTTCACCCCCTATTAACTCCACTCAATACACACTGCTACTTGTGTTGTGCATAGTGAGTAAGACTAACACTATGAATGAGATGGAAATGCACATCATACAGAGCATTTATTGCTTCTGCTGCTGTCTGTAACTGACCTTTACTTACCTGATCCTAAATATAATCAGAATTTTGTTTAAGCACCAGCTGTGATGGGAATTATATTATGCTGATGTTACTGAGCCAGGGATTTCACAGACATTTACAGGGTAAGATTTAAGAAAGAGAAAATAAAAATGCTGGGAAAAAAATATTCCCTTCTTTATTCCCTTTAGATATTTGTAACAGGCTCCTCAACTGCTTAAGACTACCTTAACTCCACAGTGAGTTCACTCTCACTTCTGGAAAATACTAAAGATTATTTTACACTAATTGTTTGGAATGGTATCTAAAGTTTCATCTAATCTAGATACTGATTTGGGGCACTTATCACTGAAATTTTCTTAGTCCAGAGAAGGGGGATTAAAGAGAACTGCAAATTTATCCATGATGTCTTATAAACTGAGCTGAAGTTACTGAAGATTCACAAAAGGTGACCCAGACTACTCAGCCTAAAGAACTTTACCCTGCTGATTGTACAAGACTGTCCAGGGTACTAGAATTAACCTTTCACACTAAGACTACAGGGAGCCACTGAGAAATGCCCAGTGCTAGCTGACTGGGGAAAACAGTGCACTATGCTCAGTGGCCTTCTGCACTTCTTCTAGGTGGCTAAGAGGATGGACAAGTGAAAATAATGGTAATAGGTATCTCTTGCATTGCAGTTGAAATATCAGAAGACTGTCAAGGAGTGGGATATCTCTGTGGTGAGGCACTGGCTAAAACTGAAAAATAAGCTAAGGAAACAGGAACCAAAATCCTTTCTGTCAGTGTCCTAGGACAGATCAATATTTTCCTGATGTGTCTCTTTCTGTACCTTCAAAACTTGCATTTCTGTGCATCTCACAGATTCCAGAAGCTGAAAGGGAAAATCTAATCTGTGGCCTGCACCTTTAGGGCACTGGATAAGGACAATGTGAGTTTAATCTCTTTCAGGCTGGGTAGCAATATGAACAAAGATCTTTTGCTTTGTACTGTCTCTTAGACCTATATTTCTACAGGTGTTTGGGTTTTTTTTACAAACAATAAGTTATTTATCTGAATTGCGGTCTCAGTTTGTGAGAAACTACTATACAAGGATTTTCCTTTTCTGTGATACAATTACCTGTCAGAATTGCCTTTTGTGAAATTTACTGTGATTGGCTTTGAATTCAGTGCACTGGTCGAGCTTCATCTTGATGTCAGATCTCATTGATGTGTCTTATAATAAATCTAGTATAAAACAGTATCCAGAGAGAAATATTCTACTAATGAGTCTATTAGAAAGCATTTCTTTTGGTTCTCTAGAGAAAATCTCAGTCAACATTGGTAACATGCTGTATAAAGTAATTATTATAATCGTAAGTTATAAAATAATAGTAAATAATAAATAATATAAAAATCAGACAGATGTGTAAAGTATAGACAAAACATATGGCTTTTTATGTTAGCATAAAAATATATTGAATATGAAAGGCAAAGCCACTCACAGCTACATAAAAAATAAGCTCCTATAATTTTGTCCACACCAATAGTTAACTGTATGAAGATTCATTGATTTCACTGTAGCTCTGCATGAGAACCAAGATTAATATGTGGCCTCTCCTCTGACAAAAAAAGTTCTTTGGCACATTTCCATTAAATTTCATCTTTGAACTGTTTTTGGAAACAGGCCATAAATACATGCCTACAAGAAGACTTCATCTGAAAAACCTTATGGTTTCTTGTTTTTCATAAGGAAGAAAGTTTTTATAATGAGGGTGGTGAAACACTGGAACAGGTTGCCCAGAGAGGTGTTAGATGCCCCATCCCTGGACACATTCAAGGTCAGGTTGGACGAGGCTCTGAGCAAACTGATCTAGTGGAATATATCTCTGCTCATTGCAGGGGGTGTTGGACTAGATGACCTTTAAAGCTCCCTTCCAACCCAAACTGTTCTGTGATTCTATCATTCTATAAAAAGTATTAACGTAAGGCAAAATGTCTCCAAACACTTACAAATTAGGTATTGCAGTGAAATGTGTCTTTCCACTTAACTGTAAATAATAGGTAAGAAGAGAGGGGAATACACAGACATTTGTGAATGAAAGAGTGAGAGATAGTACCCAGCAGATCATTTCCAGCACACTTTGTAACTGGGCAAATCTAGATGCCAGGTTACTTATTTTTCAGTTCAGTTTTCTTCCCTACATTTTTAACATCAATCAACAGCTTTCTTTTTCCTTGTTTTTACATAGGATAATAACAACTATATACACAATTTTGAAAAGAAAGTCAGAAGAAGATTAATGGGGGAAGTTTGCAACAGACTAATGGACACCTAGTGTGTCTGCACCGCATAATGCGATGCCCTGCTGAAACTATGAGCTAGTAATGATGGAGCTAATGCTAAAAAAAGAGGTAGTGAGGCAAATCAGTTCTGTGTTCACCTGAATTAATCAGCCCAGGAAAAACCATCTGCACTGCACCAATGCAGGCACATGGCTTTCGAGACTTCAGGTAGTATCGGGCCATACAGCACCGTGTTCTTCCAAGGGATGTAGCAGTTCAGGTTGGTAACAGCTTAGTGGTCTTCTGCACCATTCACAGATGTAGACTTGACTTCATTCATAAGCTTGCTTAGTTCTGCACTTCTCAAAAGTATTGCCTGAAATAGCTCTGAGAAAACCTGTAAGCAGATGTAAAGAATGCTCTGAGAAGATATTTTAAGTAATCTAATTAGAATAACAGATAGATTAACCTCTTTTTAACTTAACTGAAATGAAACTAGTTTCAGTCCTAAAATATGGTCAGGCTATGACTATGAGGTTTCTACGGCTCATAGGAGAAAAGACCATAACTAGCTATTGATTTTTTTTCCATACACAAGATATTATTGAGATATTTTTTTTTAAAGGTAAGAATCTTCTATGACAAATGGAGAGGAGACTAAAAGCTTAGGTTTCCTTATAGGATTATATATTTTTATAGCTTAAAGAAAACACAGAATATATCAATATCAAAAATCATTCAGGAGAAACATTTGGAATGAGTCAAGCAAATAATTTAACATACATTTCAAAAATATTTCAGTGTAAATTTTTACTTTTTCAACTTTTTTTTTGTTGCAACAGAAAACAGTATTTGGTGAAGTGATAAAATTGTTTAATTCCTCCTTTAGTCAGACTGTGGTTTTGGACTATAATTTTATATGCTTATTTATTTTTCATTCCCTTCATATTTTAAGCCATAAAATAATTGCTGGGATGTGTCACAGTTATCAGTGTAGAAAAACCTTGTCCACTACATCTGAATTTCCAAGGCACTATAACCACTAAGGATTTTGTCATTTACTGTAAAATCATCAGTGCCTAGCAGATACTAACAGCTTGTTATTATTCATTTGCTTTATGTTCTTTTTCACAGTATTGCTGGAATT
The DNA here is from genome assembly GCA_026212715.1 of Elanus axillaris. Taxonomy (NCBI): domain Eukaryota; kingdom Metazoa; phylum Chordata; class Aves; order Accipitriformes; family Accipitridae; genus Elanus; species Elanus axillaris. The sequence goes on along the minus strand of JANZLQ010000079.1, from coordinate 27,267,632 downwards.
TCTTTTCTCAGTGCAACAGTATCTCCAGTACAAAAGTCTCTCGGGACCTATCACCATTGTAATTAAGCTGCACTACTGCCACCACTGGGAAAGAAAGCTGAATACCTCTTTAGTGAAAAACAGAGTAAAGATATTTTTCCAACAGAAGGCAGAACTAAAAGGTATGAGTGTCTCCGAGAATACTTGGAGACTCAGAGGGTAAAAAAAAAGACTCATTCAAACTCTTGACTTATCCTGTAAGCATTATTCCTTGGCACTGATACAACAATCAAGACCTTGCTTTTCCATCAAGGAGCCTTCAAAGATGATCAGAACAGATGAAGCAGCCTGCCCAGCACAGAAGAGTCCGTTAACCTGCTTTTCTGCCAATTCAATATAAAGTATAACAACCTAGGTGAAATTTTAATCAGAGCCTGCTCTTACTGCCTGACCTCTACACAGAAACTTGAAATTGCTGAAGGATCTTTAGACTTTTAGTGTTCTCTCCATCTTCTCTCCCATGCAACTCCTTTGCCATAGTGACAGTCAGGACCACCTTCAAGCTAGCCTCTCCTTTAACACTGAAGACTGTTATTACCAGATATGTGTTACACTGTATTAAATGTATTGTACATTGTATGCCATATGGCCTATGAAATACCAATACGTTCATCATACACATAATCTGGTATGACATACTAATATGTATGACACAACAAATAATCTAGACATGACTAGTGAAGCCCTACAGAGCGTGGGTTGGAGTTGAGAGTTTTATACAAGCCTCTCTGTAGTTGCGTTTTTTCACCCAGAACGTAGGAGCCCTGTAAGAAATCTCCAGGATCCGGTCTCATGCTATTGCAAACAACTGTGCAACTTAGTCCCAGTTGTTTCAGCTATATTTTACAATGAACTCTGTTTTCCTCCTCTGGAACTCCTCTTGGAGTGAAGCACAGTATTGGTGGAGTCCAGGCACCTTGCTGTGGCTCCTGCACTGCCAATTCAGGCTGTGTTCACAATCTGGGGTGAAGATTCTCCCTGGGTGTATTTCATATAAACAGACACCTATTACCCAAATTTAAGGATGCAACAATGGCACAAATCAAGAGCTAGCTGTATGACTTTGCTGCACTCCATCAGTTACAGTGACCGGGATATTTAACTATGGTGGCAACAGCAAGCCTACATGACCTGAGGCAGAGCCTTGGTATTGAGCTTTGACTCTTACTGGAAATCTGAACCTCATGGCTCTGAGGATGACAGCCTGCCTTTTGAAAGCAGCATTCCATGAGAATTCAGAATAGGAGGGAAATCCTCTTCAGATTTAAAGTCTCAGAACCTTTACAATACTGTTTCCAATCCATTTTGTTCTCCTGCCTCACCTCCTATCAATAATGACCAGGCATTGCTGATCTGGTAAAGTAATTTTGGAAAAATATTTTATCTGCTTTAGCTGTGCATGTAGTAGTCCACCTGCCAGAAATAGAGTCAATTAATGAGACAAAAAATGACAGGGATAGGGAAGGATGAGAAAGCTGCAAATATAATTAAGTTTTTACATGTGTCACAGGGTAAAGCCTGCACAAATGTATCACTCAGAAAAAATGAGACTTTGATTATCTGCTCCCTTCTTTCTCATTAGATGATTCTGGTATGTGCTGGGAACCCAAAGAAAGCACAGGCAATTGTTATGGGGGATGCATACACATATCTATGTGGTAGAATAGAGATCTTAGAACAGAAGTTGCTATCCACCCACTACACCCATCCCACTTGTTAAATAAATTCTGGATTTCATGTCACTGAGTGGTGTGGTTCTGGCTATCTCATGTGAAAATCCCCCAAGACAACCTGAGCTACTGAATGCTTTGATAGTTCAGTATCAAGTGAAAACTTAAAATAAATGGAGTAAGCTATCCCTGAATGCTGTACAATCCACTCATCACTGCTGACTGAAATACTCTTGCACACTCAGTCCTACGTACTATTATTTACTAAAAAAAGTGAAGTCTCCTGAAACTTTGCTGAGATACTGCTTTACATGTTTTTGACAAGTCAAAATTTTATGTAAAAGTTCTTTTTCAAGTTCATTTTTCTTAGAAGTGACTTATCCATTTTGTCTAATTAGCCTCCCGTGGATAGCACTGTGTCTGACAGAGTAAGAAAAAATACTAGTTCCAACTACGAGCTTTGGTTTCCGGCTCAGCTACTCTTATCTATTTTCTATACTCTTTCATTATCCTTGTACCCTTTTTCCCTCTGGATTATCAGAAATTATGTTCTCCGTCCCATCTTCTGCCTTTAGGCAAAGTATTCAAAGTCATTGTAACACTGTGAAGCATCTAACATACAGCAGTATTCTGGTAATTTCTCCAGGTGTGTATTTGAAAGGTCTGCAAGCAAAGTTGTGTCTGAGATGACTTCCTGCTCATGATCATAGCAGTGGACTCTTATGTTGCATCTATGATGCACAAAGGATCTGTGGTTCTTCAAAGAAATCCCCCATTGTAATGCACAAGAAAAATAGACAACTTCCAGGAGACTGACCTTTTCAGACAGATTATCTGCCCAAAACTGTTCTGAAAGTTCCCCTGAATTTTGAAAATATGCTTTGAAATACTGGTGCTCAGAGAAGATCCTGAAAACTTGAACTTTCCATAGATTCTTATGTTTATCGCCACAGTTTGCTAGAAAATACTAGTATGATTTTTAAGAAAGTTGCGGCTACAGCTTATGTCAATGAATCCCTCAGGCCTTTGACTGTTTAACTAGAAGCCATTTCTGTTTGTCACACCAAAACTAGTCAATATTATATTTGATTTTATAACAATTTGATAATAAAATAATTTGTCTTCCTTATGTCAGAGTTTATTGTGAATGTTTAAACACTTAGAAGGAACATTTTTGTGGATCTTCTAGTTGGTCTTAACATCTACCTATATTAATTGCTTTGTTTCAGATATGTAGTAATTTTAATGTATTTTATTTAGTTTAGAGATGGAAACATAGTGTAAAGAATATTATTTAAATTATGAGTTGTGTAAAGATAGAGAAGACCTGGCCTGACTTACTGGTAAACTTTATTCAGAAAACAGCACATGAAAACTACTGAGTTTGTGCAATGAAAATTAAGGTAGAACTTTCAATTTCATTTAATCAGGTTTTCTAAAGGTCAAAAATCATTTGCCTACAGGAATTAATACACACACACCTGGAAATAATAATGTCTGGTTCTTCAGCTCTTTAATTTGTACTTATTTCCAGCAAATAAGCCCTTGCAGTGCATAAGCAAGTTCAAGATGCTAAACATGGTATACATAATCTAAGTTTCATCTTAGATTTTAGCAACAGTGCCAATTTTTGTCAAATGCCTTATAGTGACAGGGAGAGATGCATAGACATGTCCAGGGACTCTAATTCATTACCTAGTTACTACTGATCAGAGTTACTTCCTCTGTTACTATCTTGTGTCATGATTCCTCCCTGTAAGGACCTTCCAATGACAATGATCCATATATCATGAATTTTACAGATTACACACATGCATACGTGCATCCACATAATGAGTGTTTGTGTAATGTTTATTTGCAGTCTGTGGTGGGTTGACCCTGGCCAGTAGCCAATGCTGGCTGCTTGCTCACTCCCCATCCCCAGCAAGAAAGGAGAGACAATAAGGTGACCAGAAGTGAGAAAACTTGTGGGTCAAATGAAGAGAGTTGAATGGGAAAAGGAAAGAGGAGAACAACAAGCAACGCAAAGGAAATGTCTCATCACTTCCCACAGGCAGACTAATGCCCAGCCAGCCTCTCAGCAACAGCTACCTTAGAAGCCAAAACTTCCCCTTCTTCTTCATCTGTCCCAGGTTTTAATGGTGAGCATGACATTATATGGCAGAAAATACATCTTCAGGTCAGCTGTCCCTGTTATGTACCTTCCCAGCTCCTTGCCCACCCCCAGCCTACTTGCTGGGGCAGGAGGCGTCATGAGAGCAGTGTAGAAAAAAAGGGAAGACCTCAATGATGTGCAAGCATTGCTCAGCAATAGCTAAAATATCAGTGCGTTATCAACACTGTTTTAGTCATAAATCCAAAGCACAGCACCATATGGGCTGCTGTAAAGAAAGTTATCCATCCCAACCAGACCCAGTACCCAATTACATTAGTTGTCTCTTCTGGACTACTAGTCCTAAAGCATAGCACCTAGTGAAGAGTCCATATGGTGTAAAGGACATTTAGAAAGCAGGCTAACTTTAAACAAAGAAAATTGCTTGCTAAGAATCCAGGCAGTCTGGACTCTTGGTAAAGCCCTAACAGGAAAGAACATCTTAATCGACTGTTGTGAATGGGTAAAATGAGAAGTAAATACAACCCACAAACCTACACGGCTGTAGCCAGAGGTATTTAATTCATATCCAACCCAGATGCTGAAGATACACTAAAGCTAAGTTTTACAAAGTCTTTCTAATGGAATAAAGCCTCTTCTCTCCATGAAATTGTTTGCAACAGAGAAGCAGGAACCCTGCAGCATTATCCTTGTCTCTCTTTCTGCTCGATCCGTAGGTGTGCTGCAAAACTGGGAGCTGCATTCTACCCAGGTAGTTCCTGCAGTAACCGAGGAATATTGCAAACCTCAGTCAGGTCTGAAATGCCTGAATAAATGGTTCTGGAATCAATAATGTGTATAGCAGAGGGCAGGCACCTTGCTGAATATTCAAATATTTTATAAAAACACACAAAAAATGAAAAATATTACAGGACAACACTCATTATTTACCATAATGAGCACAGCCCTGGGAATCTAGATTTTCAGCTACTACCTACTAATTCAGATGTCCTATTGCCTTACTGGTGAAAGCCAAACTGTCCTTCTATCAGTAGGTTAGTTGAGAGACACAACACATGTTGTGAACAATAATAATATAGGAAACATTATGATCAGTCAGTTACCTGGGTAAAAAGGTTATAATTGCAGTTTAGAGCTGAGAAATACATGATCATTAGAGAAAAATTCAAAATATAAAAAAGTGCCTATCTCTCTTTCTTTAACAGAAACTTATGAAAACACATCTGTTTCCACAACATACAAATACACGTCTGAGTGGTACCTAGAGAAAATATTATTTGGCTATTCACATTGACTTGTCAAGCTGTCACAGAGACAATTCATGGGATATGAACACCACCACCACCAACAACAAAGGACCACTATAAACCTGGTTTGTTACAGTAATACATCAAGTAGTATCAACAACAAAACAAGATCAGTGGAATGAATAAATATATTTAAAATATATTTACTGTGATGTCATTTATTAATAACTAACCAGGTAGCTAATTAGGCTGTGATCATAAAAGATGAGCTATTCCTGCCTTTTCACAGTCACATCTGACCTCTGAAACTTCTGTGTTTCTGTTGTCCTGGTTTCAGCTGGGATAGAGTTAAGTGTCTTCCTAGTAGCTGGTACAGTGCTGTGTTTTGAGTTC
>JANZLQ010000079.1:27248926-27262070 GCA_026212715.1 Elanus axillaris | reverse complement strand
TTATTAGTGTTATCATTATTAGTTTCCTCTTTTCTGTTCTATTAAACTGTTCTTATCTCAACCCACAAGTTTTACTTCTTTTCCTGATTTTCTCCTCCATCCCACTGGGTGGCAGGGAGTGAGTTAGCAGTTGTGTGGTGTTTAGTTGCTGGCTGGGGTTAAACCACAACACTGTTCCCCAGCAATAATAAGCAGGAAATTGTTCAGCTGAAGGAGTATTGTGAGGGTGATGTCACTTTGGTCCTGCAGTGCTTCCAGGATAACTTTATAAATATGATAAGTATGTTGATAAAACCTTACATGGCTCTACAACCAGCAAAAATGTGTAGCATATATATATAATACTACAATAATTTAAAATATTATTTTCCATTTAAGGGTTCCATTTTTAAAACCAACAGATAAAAAACCCCTACATATTTCTAAAAATACATACATCACAACACTCTAAAGTTATTATGCAGCGGTTAAAAATTAATATCCAGTGGAAATAGTTACATAAAAAAGTAGAAAAGCACTAGAACCAGAATCAACATATGGACAGATTAATCATTCCAATTCTACTACTAAAATTATTCTCATAGTTTATCTAAAAATGTGCTATAATTTCAGATATGTCAGACAATTTTTCTCTCAATGATACTTACTATACATTTAACATACAATGTATAATGCCAGCTGTGCATTCAGTAGAAAATATAGCCTTTATGTTTTGTGAGTTTAAAGATGTAATGTGGTATTTTCTCCTGTGAGTTTATCCACAGAAAAATATTTTTTTAATTTCTACTCATTTTAAGTAAAAATTTATTTTTCTTGGTGATGGAAAAAACCTGGTTGGTAGCAAGTTCATGTTAATAAAGAAATAGGGTTACGATTACCTGACCATATTTGGTTTCTTTAAATCCTCAGCAATTTCAATTTTGAGAATACCTGTCAGAGTACAGGGAACAAAATTTATGAACTCTGCTCTTCTCAACAACAGATATAAAATAATATATGAAAATATAACATAATACATTCAAAGTAATACACTTCCTAGCACCAAAATGACTTCCCAAATATGAATGCAGACTACTGAAGTTGAAGATATAAAACCATCCTGACAGAGGGTAGAAGAGAGGTCATACAGTGTGCAGTGACATTTTAGAAAAGGAAACCCCAAATCTTTTCTAGGCAGTAGCTCTAGCACTGCAGATTGAGGTTGACAGGAAATCACCAGTGTTCCATTGCTTAGGAAGACTACAGTTCTGTTTGCTGAATGTGTCTCTCAAAGTGAATGTTTGTGGGGTTTTTTTTTAGATTTTATGCAAAACATTTTGGCAAATCCAAAAACAAGAATTGAAAACAGACATCCTTCATCCATGTTAAAAACTACTATCTTACCAGCTGAGAGGAAATTATGTTTTGTTTTTTGAAGAACACAGCTGAACTTCGTCAGGGAAGGGCAGCTGCATCAGAAGTGTGTCTTCTGGTGCCAAGAACATGTCTAAAATATCACCAAAAAAGCTTAGTGTATGCTTATGCTGATTACAGAACTCCTAGACTCCTGCAGCTAATTTTTTTTTGAGATTCAAATGATAGTGGACAGCCTCAAACTAGGCAGTTCTGTCATCACCATTACAATGACCTGCAACTCAAGGACATGAGAAACACCAATGATGAAATTTAGAGCAAGGTGTCTGAGTCTCCCCTGTTTCTACCACTTCATCTGTTGATGGAAAAGTATGTATTTACAGAAACTATAAAAAGAACAAAGCCACATTGGAAACATTATCCCTGTTTCTGTTAAAGCATGTTAGATATTCATTCAGGGGATTTCACTGTAACTAGCAGAAAGACAATATATGGCAAATGGACAACTGTTGTACGTTATGATCAAAGAAATAACATATAAATGTATAAAGAGAGGTTGTGTACTTTAATATATTTATAACATAAAATAGGAAATTAAGACCTCCTATGTTCCAGAGAAGCTGTTCAAAACCCTTTTCACCAGAGGTTTCACTTTTCTTGCTTCAGTGCAAAAAGTGGTTGCTCTTTGAGGTCAGAACCCTATTCCACTAAGGAAAAGTGTTGTATATCTAATAGTTTTGTTCCAGATGGTTTTGCATTTTTGAGCATTTTGTCCAGTGATGCAGGAATGATACTACACATTAGATGAACCATTACACCACTACAACTCTGTAGTTTAAATGTTCCGGACTATTGTGCACGATATTGTCAAAATACAAGAATTTCTTCAGCCATGGCTTTTGTGATTGACCTTTGACCAATAAAAGGTATATTTGAAATGCTCTTCAGGCCTAAAATATCTACCAGATAGGTCTGGTACTTCATCTGTGTTTAAAAAACTGAAAGTATTTCTGCTGCTCCAGGAGTTTGGAAAAATTGGAACCTTTTTCATGCACTCATTCTTAAACAACGACTTCCTTCACTGTGATTAGCTCTCAGGTACAGATTGGGCTGAAGCTTAATAAAAAGCTGAGTGGGTGCCCATTGGAAAAACGTTTCAAAAGTGGTTACAACAATGAAATGAACTTTACTTCACTTGCATTACACTCAAGATTTCATGGTGCTGCAGCTGTTCTATTAAACTTTGAAGAGTTTCACATAAGCAACATCTCCTACTTTTGCTCAATTCAAATACACACTAGACAGTTCAGGGCATCAGAACTGAGTGTAATAAACTTCAGTAAGAGCTGTTGGGCTAATGTAATTTCATAAAGCTTCTGTAATATAAGACATAACCATCTATTTGATCTATATTTATCTCTCTTCCCCATTTCCCCCATCAAAAAAACCTCCCTTAAATGCATGCAAATGAGTGAAATGCCCATGTTTCCATCAATAAAGATTCTCAGATGCTGATATAGCAGAAGCACTGCTATATGAATCCATATGAAAGCAGGCAACTTGGCACTTAAGCCCTGGCAAGGTTCACAGTGCAATGATTTTCTTGCCTCTCCAGGGCTCAGGCTGCTGGCTGTATTCTGAAAACACTTTTTAAACAAAGCCTTGCACAAATTCAGGCAGGAGAACATGTCATTGTAATTCTGTCTTCTGCACAGCAGTTGCATCTTTTTTCTAGAAGCATGCTGAAATCTGTCTTCCATCTGCTCACTGTTGGCAGGAGGTGATTCTGTGCTTCCAGTCAAAGCTAAGAAAACTACAATTGTGTCTTTTGCAGCTACTATTTCATATAAATATTTAAATATTTTATTGGCAAGAGATGAAAAGGAGAGGTTAATCCAGAGTTTCTCTCTTGCATTGAAATCTAGAATTCATACTAAAATCTCTCTTCTGCTGAAGACAATGTTAGCTTGATTACGGCTTTAAAAAAGTATTCTTGTTCATGAGTGGGACTTCCAGACATCCCTGAGGTTGTATATAAATGATTCTCCAAAGAGAGGCTGATTTAAGCAAATCTTCACAAAGTTAGTCCTATAGCTTATTTTTTTTTTATTTTCTGGTAACTTTTCTACAAATATGCAGTAAAATTAAGTAGTCTATAATTAATTGACTAAGGTTTTTCTGATTGTGATCACATAGCTTGCAGCTTTTCAGTAACCTGAAGCTTACAACCTGAAACAGTTACATTGATACAGAAATATACATACCAGAAAAATGAGCTACCATTGACCTAGCCTGAAAAGCCTGAGATCAAGCCTGCAAAATCCCACATATATCATTCATGACATAATCCCATATAATAAACACATTTGTTTAAATGGAAAGTATTGAAAAGCAAAACCTTTAGAGAAAAATGGACTACATTTATTGAATATATTGCTAGCTTAAAATAGTTGCTGCAGTTGTGTTACTGATGACGCTGTGGATAAAGAACAGCACTGTGAGTCAGGATATATGGGCTTTCACTCAAGATTCTGCCAAAAACCTTGTGTGTGACCTTATCGTCTCAATATTTCTGACTTGTAAAGTGGGATAATAATGCTAGGATTACTGCAATGTTACAAGACTAAATTTATTAATGTTTGTAAGGAACTTTTAAGATTCTTGGATGAAAAAGTGCAAAAGATTTTTTTATTGCTTTAGCTGAACTGTAGCTTCTATTATGCTAGGTAGTAATTTTCGAAGTCACCTGAGAGAGGAAAGCGAAAATAGTAACAATCCCCTTGCCTAAATATTACCTCTGCTCCAAACAGAGTATTACCAAAACAGTATTTCTGCATTTTAGAGACACTACAGATAAAAGACCAGTTACACTTCATTATGTTATATGTCATGCTGCTATTTCAGCCCACATCTTCTATGTTCCATATGTATATATATATATGGAATCACAGACCTATCCAGGCTTTCAGCTCAGAGTAATTAAGTCTAAGTCAGCAGAACTCATTTCTAAATGAAGGATGATAGAGTAGTGTGGTCAACTTCTATGTTTCTACAATGAAGAACTCTGATAGCAGTCTTTCATCAATGTACTGAAAACTAAAGATGAAATCCAAACTCCACTAAAGATGGTAAAAGTTACATTATTATTTTCAATAAAACAGGGTATCAGCCAAAATTTTGATGTTTCAATGGATAGCTAATAAAAAGATGCATGCCAGGCATTATATACACTCAGCAAGTACAGGTTTCAGCATATTATTTACTTTGGGTTTGGTTTTGCTTATTATCTACAATGTTCCCTTCAAATAATCAGTGAAACAAGTTCTAGCAATCAGATTTTAAAGCTGCAGAGACAAATGTTTTTGAGTTTCATATTTGCAATGATATTATATTAGGAATACCAATTTGCTCATCTGTCACATTAGCTGAGGTCAGGAAATAAAAGTAAAATGCAACATAATGAAAAGGCATTGTACATATTTCTATTAGTTGTAATCAGGAATTAATGGAAAAAATGAATGTGCAATCTGATGAATTTTAAAGCAATTTAAGCAGTTAATACAGTTTAAGTCATCATTGATTTAGCTTGTTCAAATGTGAATTTGAAAGTACTGACATACAGTGTACATCCACTTGTTCATGATTACCTATTAGGTTTGTTTGTACTCATATGTAGAGGTCTATGACATTCTGACTCAGGTGTACCATAGAAAAAAAAAAACTTTTTTTCTATTTCTGTGAAGCTGAACATCCTTAAGACCAGCTATCAATTTTAAAAAGTGTTAACATATTTAAGGCTATACCTAGCAGCTACCTAAAATGTGAAATAGATTACTTATTCCTGAAGGTCTTACATTGTGACATTTTGTAAATGAAGTGTGCTGTAATTCCAGAGAAGAGCTGTAATTCTGGGTTACTGTGAAGAATTCAACTTAGAGTGTGCATTTTTTGGCTGCACTTCGAGGAAGTTGTGTAGAATATGCCATGTTCCTGAAATTCATTTGAGCAGGTGGTAAGGCATTAACAAATAGAGAACTGGAACTACTTTTATGGAGACTAAAGTGCTGTATAAATGGTGCTGTGAATAACAACACTGCCCATTAAGAACTCCTTGTAATAATCAGTATTACATGAATTAAGCAAAGGAAAAATTTAACCAGGAGAATCAATTGAATAACTCACTTTAAAAAGGAGACCAGACAAAGATACTTGTTTTGGATCCTTGCTCGCTTGTGAATTATCAAGTGTTGGGACATACTTAATTTTAACACTTAATTTTCTGTCATCCCAGTAACTTGTATGTGATTTTGTATCACAGATTGGTGAATGCTATTATTCATATCATTTGACTATTCACCTTTAGATGAGAACTGGCATGACAGTATTGTTCCCCAAGCAAATTATTTGACATAAAATACTTTGATTTTTTAAATTTTTGGTCCTTTCTTTCTTCCTTATGTCCAAGTAAAAATATGAGCTTTACAAAATGGTTGTAAGAAACTCAGTCCTGTGAAAATTTATGACACTTACCTGCAATGCTCTGTCTCACAAATAAATATTTGTTTATCCAAATGCTTGTGAATAAATATTATTAATATTTTTGTGTTTGCATATTACTTGTCTAATATAACTCTCCTTGAATGCTGAGAGTTGAATCAAAAAATGTAATGAAAGAGTCACCATGGGACAATCAGTGGGTCACAGATAATTATGCTCTAAAGTTCCTGATGGTGCAAGTTATTAACTGGTAGAAAAAGGAGAAGCACTTCTTGATTTTCTTCAGAAAGTTTAACAAGATGTCTTCTCACCAAATCCAAAACATAGGATTAAAGAGAATACTGAAGCTTTAAAATACTGATCCAAGTATAAAATTAGCTAAATCTGTGACCAACACTTAGAGGTGGAGAGAGGAAGCACACTTCACACCTTCTACAAAGAGATGTGTTTATCTGTGCTGGGAGGAAACCACAAACGTTCGCAGTTGGAGATTAAGATATAAACAAGAACACTGCCTCTAAAATCTGAAGCAATCTTTCTTCTACATTCAGCGGCAGTATGTCTTCAGTTGCAGCGCATTTTCTTTTGGGGTGTAACAATTCAAGAACATTAAGACAGTAATGAAGAAGGTCCAGAAAAGATCAAAGCGAATGCATGGAGGTTTAAGAAACATGACATGGGAGAAAAGCTGGGAGTTGTTCAACGTGAAAAAATGAAGACTAGGGAGCATACAGTTGTGGCCTTAAAACACTAGGAAGCTGTAGCAAAGAAGAAAAGTACAATATATTCTCCATTTCTAGAGTGGATAGAAAAAGAAGTAATAGTCTTCAATTGCAGTAAGGACAATTTAGTTTCAGTATTGGGAATACCTTCCAATGGTGCAGGTAGAGAGCAACGGAATAGGATGTGCAGGGAAAGCACCTAGGTTACTAAGAATACAGTGGGTAAGCCTCTATCAAGGTTGACATAAATGTAATTGATCCTAATTTGAGGTAGGACCATGGATTAGGTGATTGATCCCTTGAATACCCTTCAGCCATATGTTTCTGTGATGCAAGACCAGAGGAAATGTGTGACCACAATCCTTCATTGTTGTAACTCCTTGCTCTATGATCTGACAAGAGGAAAAGAATAAATATAACTTTCTTATTAAAATGCATGCCTTGAGTTATCTCAGTTCTCTATCATAAAACGTTCTTAGGTTAAGCTTACAGATGCCAAAATTACATGGGTCTGTTAAATAACTGTATTAACAGATGCAGAATTACCAAACACAGAACTAGTTTAAGTGCTTCTGGTCTTGATATTCCCTCCAGAGTTTGATAGCAAGAACACATTTTTACCACAGAAGAGGAATTACATAGAGTTTAAAGTAAATATTACTGGGGGGGGGAGAAATATAAATAATTGTCCCTAGTAGTAATGTAAACCTACAGGTTTGACCAGAAAAAATTTTCACCTTTGTGCTTTTCTCTATCAGATCTAGGTAAAACTGAACATATTCAAAGGTTTGTCAGGATACTGTCTTAAAATAAGTGTAGGAGGCCTATTTAAAAACAAAGAAAACCAAGTCAGCATACAGAAAATTGAAAAATATAGAGTCACAAAATAAATTTCTAGAAAAGGCTTACCTGGGTGGTAGACTGTATGAACTACTATGATTCATAGACTTCCCTACTATCAATTTCCTCTCTTCAATTACCTAGTCTGTCATAGGGAATGATGTTAACAAAAGGAGATTTTTTTAAAAAAACATTCTTTACAATCCAAGGTGATTTTCAGACAGTAACTCTGTGACTCATTCATTCAGAAAGGTATGACACGAAACATTAGAGAAATCTTCAGCAGCTGGAAACAGTGAAGATTAATGAGAAGCAAAACAAAGCTTGCTGAACATGTAAAAAGCATAATTTTCTACTTTTCTTTTTTGAACAAGAATAACAAATACAGGAAGAGTTGAAAACTAAATTGTGTCATGGATGAGCCCTTAAGAACTGCAACTGGATAAAATCTGTGTGTTTAAAAGTCTATTATGTTGTGAAAAGTTACCATAACAAGTAGGAATGCAACCCATGTCACCCTTGTTAACTGCAATCAAGCATTTCAGAACAGTTGAATTAAGCAATGATTCCACTTTCCAGGGCATCTTAGCAATATAGGATGTTATCTGTGATATGACAGTGAAGAACCAATGCCACAAGACAAAAAAAAAAAAAAAGAAAAAAAAAAGAATGTCTGGCAAGTCTCAAAATAGAAGAGGAAATAAATAGCATTACTACTAATCATTTATGAGTTTTGCAGCATAAGTCCTCTTACAAAAGTTTTAAGTGAGAGAATAAATACAAAAATTCAAACTGTTGCTCATAAAACAAAGCCTCAAACCAATGCTTCCAAATAGGTATGTTATTTCTGCATTAGACATAATATTTGCATTTAAATATGGATTTCTGGCATGTGATCTCTATTTAACATTTACATCTCACCTGAAGCTTTGCTAAATGACTCACCAGGAAAGGTGTCACCAGAAAAGCTGCAAGCCTTTTCATTTAGCAGTAGCAAACCTGCTCTAGTAGCGAATGCCGCGTAACATGTCTTCAGCTTACCTCTTAAATCCAGGAAATGAAAAGGAACAGGGAAACTGAACTCAGCACCTATGTGGATGGCTCACAGACAGTAGTATTCACCTGATGTGTATTACAATGATAACCTTTTCAAGGATTGCTGGTGCTTGTGCACAAAAGAAAGTAATTATTATTAATGCAGATTATAGCATTTTCATTTTCAAAGTATTTATTTTTAAGTATCTGGTTTCCAGCAGATAAGGGCCGAGAAAGAATGAGAACTGCCACAGCTAAAATTAATCAACTTGCAAAAATTTAGTACCGGTAGCTACCTGGAGAAACCAGATAGCCGGGTACTGCATAGGCCAAGTCATTTAGCCTCTCATGCATGAATATTTCAGGTGAAAGATATATTATTTAAATGTGCTTATTAATTTAGAGATCCTGTGAATAAAAAAATAATTTGGAATTTTTGAATGGTTTCTGAAATTTTATCAAACTGTTGTTGAACTTGGTAGCAAAGATGCAAAGATTAGCTCATGTGCTAATACATGAATTCACACAATCAACATCTTAGCATTTTTGTACGGAAACACACAGACTTAACTGCAACTGCCAATCATCACAGAAGTCCACATTTTGGCTTCAAACTTTAGAAGAGAACAAGTTATATAGAATACAACAAGCAAAATGTTATCGTGGCCAAGAAGATAACCCCTTCTTGGTACACAGGTGGGTGAGTCTATCTTAATTTTAACAAAATTGCTCAGCTGCAAAGCACAAGTTATCCACGGTTGTCAGCATAGTGGGACTTTGTAGCATGGCAGCCCAAGACACACTCATTTGCAGCAAGGTACTGTTTTGCAGTCCTGTGCTGTACACTTTGAAGAACAAAATGGATCTTTTCTTTCATCTACAACAGGTTTGTGAATCTGCATCAGCAGAAGTAGTGGGACATTCTGTAAAAACTGACAAACTTGACATGGGAGTGCTTTATGTTGGAGTCCTCTAGTCTAACTGTTATTTTCTCCCACAGTCAGTAATTAGTCAAATATGGTTTTAAGCACATTTATTTATTCTGTCTCTAAGATACCATGAAATAATGCATGCTTACCAATGAATCCTTAGATCAGCATAGCTGAAGGTTGCCACCATCAGTGCCAGCTGTTCTGAGTTTCTGTAATTCACCAAATATAAATATCTATGTGCAGTCTGTAAACTCATACTGTAAGTTTGTAAAATATAAATTTTTAAAATATTATACCATCAACTCCAGCTTCTGGAGAAGTAAGGGTTGGAGGTGCATGGGATTCCACAGGTGATCAGAAGTCAAGGTTCAAGGGCATAATATCTATTTCTTAAGAAGCATAATGAAAAACACCAGTGTCTCCTCAGAGACATATCTGATTGTCAATAAGCTGAAATGAACCCAGACCATATATAAAAAATCCAACTTATATAGAGACAATGGGGTAATTCCACTCAACAGTCTGTCTTGGAAATGCAGTTCAGAGCCGTATGTGCTGGCTTTCCATGGAGCCTGTTAGGCCTACCAGCATGCATTAGTGCCAGTGCCTCAAGCAAATAACCAGCTGGACCACTGGAGTCATGGTGCCTTGGAGGTAGGAAGCATAGCATTACTACCAAGGTGCTGCACTTTGGACAGGGAACTGCCTCTGCACCCACAGCGTTTTCCATAACTTAGATAAATTGACTATGGATAGCTGAAAGTTGACTGTACTTACTCTAGACTGTAATATTTGACCCTGGATACTGCAGGTGACAGTAAACATGGATACTTTCAAGCATAAAAAGCTTTGTAGATTGAAGATTTTCACTTCCCTATCTTCTTGGGAAGGTTCTATAAATTTTATAGTTCTGGTGAAAGGTACTGAATTATAAAGAAATAGGAAATCCATCAGTAGGATTAGGCTTCCTTTTTCTCCAGTCTATGTTCCTGCTCCAGTCAATTACTATGACATGAAACAAGTTACCCAGTAGCTAGAGAGGTAGTAATGTATTTTACATTTCTGTCTTTTAGCTTTTAAATCCCAGAGGCTCAAATAGTTTTACTGTGTGGCTGAATCTTCTCATGTACTCTTTTATGCCTCCACATGGCATCCCTGAAAGATGTTCAAAAGATGCATAATATTTTACAGGTCTCTTAAAATTCTTCCAATATAGAACAGAAAGTTTTTGTATTCCTCAAAGACATTGGCTAGTAACAGAAGTAATTAATCTGTAAACATGGATGTTATAATCCAAGTAAAGAAAAAGGGCCATGTAATAATTAGCTTTATGAAGCACAATCACTATAGACATTCACAAAACTTCTTTCTCTCTGGACAGTTATTTTACAAAGCATACAGCAAAGGGATTTCACTTATCACTGAAGTTTTAAAGCAGCTTCTTAAAAAGAATGAATTTGTTAAATATGGTGTGTAGATTCACAGGTTAGGCTGTCTTCAATTTAGTACAGCATATACCCGTGCTTCTATGTTGTGGTTATTGGTTGAGAGGTAATGGAAAAGCAGTTACACAGTTTAAGAAATATCTGTATTTGCTTCACAACTTAGATACACTTTGAGTTTTGAATGGATGGTTATTGTTTTTTGTGACTCACTGTACTGTGCCTTAACACACCAGAAGACACTGTAGGATGTTATATTCAAACTTCACATAAAACATTTAAGTTGTGCAATAATATAACAATGTTCTAGTGTAAAAAGAATGAGATTGCTCCCAGTGCAACATTCTACTTTCCAATAAGATTCTATTTCAGATGAATTTACCTACCTAGCAGTAGGCATCTGCTATCAATTTTGCAAAGTGTTTTAACAACTGAAAAAGAAAAGCCAATAAGAGCTAGGCCCTTGGATACTTTGCCTGGTCTGACACAGTCTCCCTAAAACTCTGTTGTCTCTCCAGGGTAGTACCTATAATACAAGATCCATCCACTTTTGAAAGGAGTAGGAAAGGAATAATTTTCTGGCTCCTTTGATATGCTTCCCAACTTGGTCCACCTAACTATCTTCTTGCAGGTGAGCAAATTTCTTCTGTCACCAGTAAATGCAGCTGACCTCGCAAAAGTCTATACTGCTGTGAGGACCATTTAGATTCCAGACTATGTATAAAGGAAGGGGAAAAGACTGTATCACCACAAAAATCAACACAAACCTGTACACAGCCGGTATTATTTTTTTTTTTTTTACATTAGAAAATGCCACATATGAAAAACATTAGCTGCAGCAGCATCTTCTCAAAGGTCAACATGAACTTTTATTTACTTGTTTATGATGATACAGCCTTTACCATGAGAGAGATTTTAGTAGGCTAAAAACTGAAAACATCCATGCAACTGATATTTCCAAGCTTTTGGGTGTGTTACTTTGCAACCAAAGTTACTCCCCTGCCCCTTCCCCCCACTGAAGGGAGCAGAAGATACTTAATGGAATTCTTATTTTCATGAAAAAGCCACCAATACATAAACTAATACTAATACTTACAAAGCAATCACAGTTGGATAGAAAGTAATTCAATTCCTTTCTTTAGTATAAATTAAGTCAGCTTTCATTTTTGTGAGGATCACAGAAAAATATATTTATAGACTGTAAATCCCACCTGGGGAAGAAGCTATCACTACTAAAGTTCTCTTACTTCTCCTGTAAGATTTAATTGCTGCATGAACAATGTGTCACCTATCCCTCTGCCCCAAAGCATACAACCATCCTTTTATATTGTGGGACTGTCTTGGTTTAACCCCAGCCAGCATCAAAGCACCATGCAGCTGCTCACTCATTCCTTCCCGCCCCAGTGGGATGGGGAGAATGGGATGAAAAAGGTAAAACCTTGTGGGCTGATATAAGGACAGTTTATTAAGACAACTTAAGGAGAGAAGAAGTAATAATAGCAATAATACTAATAAAAGAATGTATAAAGCAAGTGGTAAAGAATGCAGTTGTTCACCAGCTGGAACCTGATGCTCAGCCTGTTCCTGAGCCACAACCTCTCTTCCCTCTGGCCAGCTCTACCAGTTATATAAATATGGTGTCATATGGTATTGAATATCCCCTTGGCTAGTTCAGGTCAGCTGTCCTGGCTGTGCCCCCTCCCACCTTCTTGTGAAAATCAACTCCATCCCAGCCAAACCCAGGAGACGGACTCAAGACAAAATAGAAATCCTGTAGCTGAGTTAATTTAGCACTGATTAACAGTTTGTATGATCAAACAAAAAACTTTGCTGGGGAAAAGGTCATGTGGAAGACAGAAAAAGACCTTACTATTAGGCTTGCAAAATAATAATGTTTGTGTCATACTAAGCAGCTGAAGATTCTTGAATGGAAGCAGTATGTATTAAACACACCCATCAGACAATGTTTTTCAGTTATATTTCTGTGCTGCTGCATTTCCCTCTCTTCCTGGGGCGATCTACAAATTCAGGGAGTCTTGGTGGGCTTTATTATAAGTGTAATGAGTTGGGCAATTAAGTGTCCCTTCCCTGTACCAGGAACCCTTGCAAGGCTAAGACAGGGAGCAGCACTGACCATACCAAAGACTCCTGTTGCCTGGCAGAGGCTGGGGATGGGAGTTGGGGTTAATTATTAATTTCCTGAGTAGGGATAATTAGTCATTTCCTGACAATCTTGGGATATATGTCAGTCCTCTCCAGACAGCCTTGGAACATCCCATATCTGAATCTTAAGTCATTCTGTGACACCCTTGGAGCCTTCCTT
>JANZLQ010000079.1:27220096-27238052 GCA_026212715.1 Elanus axillaris | reverse complement strand
TCCAGCAGCTTCTCACAGAAGCCACCCCTGTAACCCCCCCACTACCAAAACCTTGCCACAGAAACCCAATACAGTAAGATGAGCCCCTTTCTAGGGATTCTGATTCTCTGTCTCTCATGAAACTATATAGGCTGCCTTCAACAGTGGTTTAAATGACAGCAGACTTTGGACCTTATCAAGATTAGACTGCAGTCATTAGCTTGCCAATGATAGGCAAAATGAATTCCACTCCTGTGGACAAGGAAGGTAGGCTGTAAAAATTGCTGAAGGAATAAATCCAAGGAAGCACAAATTCTGAAAAGATTTATAGATGACAGTGGACAAGCAACTCTCAGGGTTATGCTGCAGTGAGGTTGACTGAAGCATTCTCCAGTGATATAAGCAGAGCTTCTGCATATCACCATGATGAAGCATATACTGGAAAACTGTCAGTTCTGGTGTTCATTCTTTTAAGAAAATATTGAAAAATTGTGAAGTGTGTAGAAAAGAGTTACAGAACTGATTTGTGGGCTTGGAAAAGCCTTATAGCAAAAATATTTAAGGGCTTAATTTATGAACCTTACAAATATATTAAGCAAACAGAAGATTGAGAAATGATAATAAATTGTAGTATCTTCAAAGAGAGAAAAACTCAGATACTTAATGATATACTCTTAACAAGAACTAATGGCTAGATATCAGAACCAGATACATCTGTATCAGAAAAAAAACATAGATCCTTTTCAGAAACTAGGATCATTAACTTCTGGAAGATCTTAGCAAAAGAAGAAATTGGTTGGTTGTTTCCAGACTTCAGTTCACCAACTACAGTGGGCCTATTCTGAAAGCATTTTCAGTCTTCTAGTATACTTAATAAAAAAAACCCCTTTCTCACAGCCTTTAATTCTGACCATATTTTCCCTGAAGTTTTTCTTTCCCTTTGCAATTTTTTCACACTTCTGTTTTATATGAATTACTAGCCCTGTTCTTCTTATTCCCATTCATTCCTTTTATATTCTTAATGTTTTACTTCAGAATACATATTTGGTCAAACTTATCCCTTTTTTGACTGCTATATTGAAAACGCTGCCATATTTTCCTTTCTGCCCTTCCCTGCGTTCATACTGACAAATAATTCCTTTCACTGATTGCCAGATCAAGGAATACCATTCAGACTCATTTCTTACATAGCTTCCTTGGAAACTTGAAGTGTTTCACCCTATATCTACACATTGCCATATATTTACATTTTCACATAATGAGCAATGAAGTCTTACCAGATGATCTCATGATTTCATTGGCTAGCAGTAGAAAATGTGACCCAGTGCAGGAAAGGTCCCTATGAAAGGCTGTATCTTTTCTCATGCTAAATTAAGTCATATATGAGGCCAATGCCTTTAAATAAGAGATGCTTATCACAACAAAATCTCCCTCCACCCAGCTCTTGTTACAGTTCCACCTTCTGACAGAATGCCTGCTGCTCTTTTATCCCCACACCACAAAGCAGCCCTTACAAGCCTCACTGCTGTCAACATAAGGCTTGTTTTCTCTTCCCTGAGGTTTCATACTCCCCAGTTCTTGTATTTTAATAAGCTGTTTCCCTATCACCTTGATTAACCTATGACATTTACCCTGACAAAGCCTGTGCACACAAGAGGTTTTTCCCTCAGTTTCATGGAAGTTTCCATTCCTTTGAGCTTCCCAAAACACAGTCCCTTCCTTCCATCCATTCTCTCTCTGTAAATCACATCTCCTTCCCCAGCTTTATCTCACCCTGACCCATTTCCCCACTTCCCAAAGTGATCTCATATTTTCTTCGACTCCAGTCTGAAGGCTGCAAGTATAGTCAACGAAGGATGACCAGAAGTTTCTTGCTCCTTCAGTCCCTGCTGTAGCTAGGAGACAAACTGCTGTTGCTTGAAATGATTTATGGCTATAAAGAAGATGCATGGTGAGTTTTAGTGAATGAGAGGATTCTTATTTTATTCTGTGATGCGTGAGTATCTGTTACTGAAGGAAAGCAAAAAAGACAAGAGCTGAAGTGCAGAATAATACTCAACACCTTGCAGCTTCTACAATGCTTTTACCCTTTCAAGGGATAAGCAGAAACTGTTGCGTGGCAGAGGCAACAGCAGTTTCAGGAGAGCTGGTAATTATCTTAAAACTTCAGGAAAATCCCCAAGTATCAGTGCAGACAAGTTCTTTGGACACAATTTCACAGATTGGAAGGGTGATTAATAAAATTCCTCCCCCTTTCTCATCCTTCCTAGCAAGTGGTTTGTGGGTGGGAGTCGCGGGGAGGATCCTCCCCTTCTCACACAATGAGGCACCTAGTAATTGCTTTAGTAAAGAGCAGGGACTGTGGCGGTTAGTGTTCACAGCAGTTACCTAATTAATTCATTTTAGATAGCATTCCCACCTTATCTGCTATGCTTTCTTCCTCACTGGTGAAAATTAATCTCTGGCTTTCCTGTGAGAAACTCATCGCAGTACCTGTAGAAAGCAAAGTAAACTTTGGCCAGGTGAGAGATCAGCGAGATCTCTCAGTGGAGAGAAGTATAGAGACCAGTTCTCCTTGCACTGGCCTAAAGTACTGGGTCATTGAGTTTGTGCCAGATGGTTTGATATACCTAATTCTGAGAAGAATGGCTGATATAAAAACTTGGTTAAAAACATGTTTGAATATTTGGCTTGGCAAACAGATGTGTTCCCACCAACGGGGGTCCACCTTCCTCAGGGCTCTGAAACATTGCAAGTGATTTCTTCTGATCTGTGATTTTAACTCTACACTGAAGCATGGTTTATATCAGAAGCATATGACTGACCAGATGGGAAGTGAGACTTACCACAGAAGAGACACCTAAGACATCCCCAGAGAAACTGTGGACCTCTCTGACCATTACCACTTGTTCCTCAAGTAGCTGATTAATTCCTGGTTATTTTTTAAAAACATGATGGACCAAAACTATTTTAACAAACAAGGAAGAATCAATCTTCGCAAATATGGAAGAGCAGCTAAAGGAAAGGGGATACCTGCATTCACCTTTTTCAAAAGAATATAATAGAATCATATAGTTGGTTTAAAACTTAGATCACAGAGAAGGCTGTAATTAACAACACTAATGAAATACTAAAGCAGGTAGAAAACTCAGTCCTCAACCTAAGAAACCGGCTAGTGTTGGCTTCCCAGTTAAATATTACTTTCTTTATGAAAGACAGGTAACAATTTCTCTCTAGCAAAATGTCACTTTCAAAACAGTTATTACCCTCCACAATTACATTGCAAACATACAAAACAAAATAGTTTATTCTAAAGATATATATATATATAAAAATACAGCATTATCTTTTTGTGAGCCAAAGAGCCAATGCAATGCTTCTTTTTCTCTGGATACAGTAGCTGATATCTTGACTATTACTAGATAGTGGTTAATATAATCTCTCCAGGTGTTGTCTCTTTCCTGCACCCTTCTCAGGAGATACTGGTTTTTTCCACTGTGCAAGATTTTGTTCTGAGCATGGCATAGGTATGTCTTACGCCACATCCATTATAGAAGTTTCCTCTTTTTTAGAAGGAAAAGATACCAAAACCCGCAAATCCAGAGAGACTTTAACTTTTTCTTTTAAATTACTGTTGTATTCAACATTTAATCTGCACTGCTAGAAGGCTCTGTAAATTATCAAAATTATTGAAATAATTGCTGATTCTTTATATATATTAAACACAATGCAGTGTTCCTATTTGATGTCTGGTTTGTATCCTATGTCCTTATTGATCACTTTCTTTGTCTTTTCCCAAAGGCTGAAGTGAATTTCAGGTGCTGACTCTCACTAAGTAATCTGCCTGCTTTCAGTCCCCTTATATTTTGCAAATGTTGCTTTCTGCTCTCTTTCAAATAATGGTTGTCCTTTAATTTCACACACTGTATTAGGTAAACAGAAAATCCAAGTCCAATAAGGCTGTCTCTTTTCACCTCCTAGAACCTAATAGATGATTACGAGAAGTGTTGGCAGCACCATCTTTATGAATTAGATAAGGACTTTTTGTGAAACTTGACTTCTATGCAGAAAATGAGAAGCAAATACACCCAACCCATGGCTGCACTGAGGTTTTGGTAAAGTGAAATTTCTGACATTCATCCATCATTGCTCTGGTCTAGGTATTTTTCATTCTTTAATGTAATCTTTATCTGAAATAGGATATCATTAGAGTAAAGAAATTTAGCATTTGTACTGCTACCATGATGACAGCCAAAATGTACTGGGGTTTTTATGTCAAAGAGCCAATCTATAAATGCAAATTTTGCTGACTTTCTGAAAAAAGCACATCAATGTTGAACAAAAAATTAACCATCATGAGCTTGAAAATTCTCATTCTTTTGCATTATTTTCAGGCCAGTTGCTTGAGATATATTGAAAGCTTTGTAACTGAGAAGAGAATGTTAATGCTTATCTCTCTAGAATATTTATCAAAGTAGTAAAAAGGTGGATAAAGCCTGAAGATAAGACTTGATGGGATCATCACAAAAACAGAGTAAAAATCAAACATGCATCATTCTCTGAATATGGTATGTTTTGCTTAAAAACTTTTTCAGGTACCAACTGACATTTTACCAATGTCTCTATTTGAAAGTATTGGTTACTGATGAGTCAAATAATTGTTTTTGTCTCACAAGGATCACCCGTTGTGAGGAATTATTCATATGCTGTCATTTTGTTTGTGAAGTATGACCTATCTCCATGTGGCATGCACTAAAAATAATACAGCTTAGATGATATAGAATTGTCTTGATCATTTGGTAGCATTTTTAAAAGGCTGAATTTATGATAGTTGCATTGAATATCTATGAGGGCTCCCTTTTGTAGAATCACCTACATAATTTCAAACTCCTCTTATTGAAACGCTTCAGTTCCCTCACTTCTGAGTGAGAAACCTGAGCAATGGAGGCCTTCAATTTGGTACAATATTTATTTGTGCAGGGACTGGACTAACTGGTAAGATTTTTGAGGAAGGTCTGGCACAGCATGAAGCAGTCTCTTCTGCAGGTGCCAGTTCTGTAGGGAAAATCCTAAGTCTGTAGCTTCATCTCTGCATACCAGCCAAGGTTACCTGTCCTGGACCAGAACACCTGGGGACAGTTAAATCATTTTCACTCAGACTGTGCTTTCTCAAGCAAAGGTAAGTCCAGCCTGGCTATCGCACTGTTTTGGGAGGACTCTATGCAAGGACCAAGAAAAATTTCTAAGGAAATTCCAAAGCATAGAGATAACAGTATTTAGGGGCTGAGGACCAATATATTGCGGATCCCAATTTTTCCCAATGTTCCTCACCTGCAAAAGTGTATACCCTTATTTTCCCTTCCTTTTCACCCACTGTGAGAATCCTTCTCATTTCTCTTGGTAATCAAAAGTAATTTTGTGGAAGTCCAAAGAAAGGTAAGAGGAAGCCATATAAAAATGAGGAATGGAGTGTGGGGGTGGAACACATTTTGGATCTGCATAATGGCCAAAGAAAATAAATAAATGCCATTTAATCAAAGCAACGAGCCGAGCTCTAATTATCTAGACAAACGGAAAGAGTTCTGGAGTAGAAATCTTGGCAGAGTGAACATCCTAGACTTGTGCTAAATTCTTCTTAAAGACAGAAAAAGATGAGGAAACTGTTGAGAAATTGATGACTGCCAAAACTGTTTAAATAATTTCAGAATTGCTTTATCTATTAAAGTACTTTCCCCACTACAAGAAATCCTCCAGGTCAAGCTCTAAGCTGAATTACATAGCAATACTATAAATGCAGTACAATAGTTGCTAAAGAGAACACCCACATCATAGCAAAGCAAAACCCTTGCCTGAACTGACATATTCAGAATTAGACTTAAGTCAGGAGGCAAACAAAAATAATATAAAAGTTAAAAAAGAAAGAAATTATGATAAGATGCTCAAAAAAAATTCTATGTGTAGAAAGTATAATTTAAATAAAGTCTATGTGACTCTGTAAGGTAGAACACTTGCTTTATTATTTCAATTTACCTGATTTTAGGCACCAATGTCTGAAATTTTTTCTGTGAGATCATGTTCAAATTATCCAACCCCTCTGAAGAACCTGTGCCAGTGTTCAGTCACCCTCACAGTGAAAAAGAGTTTCCTGATGTTGAGGGAAACTCCTGTGTTTCATTTTGTGCCCATTGCCTCTAGTACTGTCACTGAGCACCTCTGAAAAAAACCATGTCTCCATTTTCTTTACACCCTCCCTTCAGGTATTTGTGCACATGAATAATTTTTCCCCTAAACCTTCTCCAGGCTGAACAGTCCCAGCTCTCTCAGCCTTTCCTCAGAGGAGAGTTGCTCCAGTCCCTTCATCATCTTAGCAGCCCTTCACTGGACTCTCTCCAGTATGCCCACGGCTCTTGTACTTGAACCTCCTGAATTGCTTATGCCATGCTGTGCTGTCCCTTCAGCAGGCATTGGGTTGGCTGAAGTTCCCCATGAAGACCAGGGCTTGTGAACATGAGATTAATTCTAGCTGTCCGTAATAGGTCTCATCCCCTTGCTCTTCCTGGGCAGGTGGCCTACAGCAGACACTTGCTACAATGTCACCCACATAGGTCTGCTCTTTAATCCTCACCATATAATCTCAGATGGCTCATTATAGCTCTCAGCTATTTCATATTTCATAATCTGATGGAATTTATCCAGAAGCAAAGAATTTGATAAATATGAACAGAATTTATCAGGCTTAATAAATCTTTCATTGAGAGTTAGATTGATTTTTGGTTTTGTTTGTTTGTTTGTTTGAACACTATTTGTTCATGCACCTTCTAGTGAATGTTGAGTGATATATCATTGTATTGTTACCTACTACAGAGCTAATGAATTCCTTAATCCAGTGAATAATCTGGTCCTCCTTTAGAAAGAAAAAAAAAAAACAAAATAAAAAACCCCAAAAAAACCTGGCAAACTTGCATTTTAACTTTGAATCAAAAAGGTTTTTTTGAATAAATCCTTGGTATTCTTTTTGGTGACAGCTATTACAAGCCGCAACACACAGGGTATGCAATTCAAGCTTAAATCGGAAGAACAGATAATAAAACAAACATCTGCAGGCTGAAATTTTTACTGAGATGTTGCTTTGAGACTATGGTTCAAAGTTTGCCTCTTATCTATACCCCAATTCTCAACTATTTTGTGTTCTATGTAAGTTAATCTAAATGGAAAAAAACAAGTACCCTTTACTAGAGCAGGCAATAAGTGCACTGTAGAATAATACTGAAACTTTGAGAATAATTTGGCCAAATGTAATTTCTAAGTTACAGGATATTGGAATTTCCATTAAAACTTCAAAATCAATAAATAAACTACAGCAAGGAAATACACTGCAGAAAATCAGAAATCACAAATAAAGAAACAACACATTTTAGTGGAAACAGCACACTAGCTAGCTAGAGTAATTTTTTGACAGATTCAGAATTGTTAGATTAGATCAGAATACATTCTTTGACATGATGAGAGGACATGCGTTGTATTCATGCTCAAGAGAAAGGCCTTTTGGGAGACAAAACTACCCTAACTAAAGGAAAATCTGGGGGGACGGGAAAGGTTTAATTCTTTGGTCAGTAATAAAGATTTTGCTAGTAGATGCTTGAAGGAGAAGTGATTTGCAGCTACAAGGAAGCTAAACCATTTTCTTGTTTGGTTTGTCCAAAGAGACTACAATTTTCAAGCTTGGGAGTAACAATTTTAAGTATTTATGTGCTTTATTTATGGTGTCAATATATGGTGTGATTAAAAAAAAAAGAGCAGACTCACTTGGAAGTATTAATTTTGTGTTTTCCAGTTTCTCTCTGCAACCACAGTATCTATAAACACTTCTTTTTAAAATGAAAGCTTACATTATTACTTAAGCGAGTGTCTCAGGGATTAGGGATTTTAGAAAAACTCTCATTAAGCCTTATGGGACTTGCAGTAGAATTATGATGCTAAGCTTAAGGGCACGCAGGTAAAGCCAGCATAAAACTTTAACAATTCAGTCCTGAGTCCTGAGAACTGCTTATCATGACCTTCTACAGTAAAACTAAATTAACAAGTCATAGGCTTTGAATCAAACAATTCACAGATAGAATGCTATATATGAAACTTATCCAGTCTGTTTAGAATATGTAAAATATCTTTATAATAGAATATGAACATCTTTGTGGCATCTTATAGTCTAGGATATGGAAACACAAGGGAACAAAGAAAAGAGAAAAAATAAGGACTAGTCTTTGTAGTAAAATGAGCAACGGACTCATTTGATAGATCCAAATTTTTAATAGCTCTTGATTTATGAGGTGTTTGAATGTTAGATATTTTGGCTAGGCATAAATTTCCTGTCATAATAAGATACTGGCAAACAATGCTCAGAAAAAATGAAAATCTTGAAATAGCTGTAGGGACACTATAAAAAAGAATTCCAGCTAATTAGCAAAGATGATGTCATTTTAAACAAAAGGAGAACATAGAAGAAGATAAAACAATACCAGTCTCATTTCAAGTATTTGTAAGAGTAAGAAAAAACATATATAATGATAGCAAATTTATGTTGTGGGGTTATTGCTTCACATATAAGTCAAATACATTAACTTATGAGGCACATCATAGGGCATCTTAACTTGCATTAAAACTGGCAAGTACAATACCAATATGAGCAATGATATTTGCTTAACTAAAATATTGTTTCCCATTAAATCCTTACATTCTAGAAAATAGGGGTTCCTAAACCAGGTCTTCCTGAATAGGAAATCCTTCTTTAAAATAGCTACTGAGGACACCGAAGGATAAAAAACCTTTTTTTCCATGTCCATCTGAGGAAGTTTCTATCTGTTCTTCTAGTGAGCTGCACTCAAAAGAATACCATAACACATTCTTAAATAGCATTCATTCAAAAGTGCCATCAAATCTGGAAGGACCTTTCTGCTAAGACAAAGTCAGTGCTATATTGGAGTCTTATGACTTTTTCATGAGAATGTAAACATTCACACGCTGAGAAAAGAATACTTTACATTGAAATGAACAAAATGTAGGATCAGTGGAAAGGAACATTAGAAATGAAATTATCAATTTTTTTATAACTAGATATTACATAGCTATGACTAGTAATAGACCCCTGTAGAAGGGTAGATTAACAGAAACCCACCTGGTAACTGCCACTAGCTGACAGTCAGGGGTAATATACTGTCTCTCTCAAACTTTCAAAACTATATAAACAATAGTAAGCTTGGAAGAGTCTATCTCCTCACCTAAGATAAGGTTATCCATAATTACAGACATAAACCCACTCCAGAGACTAGCCGCTTAGGAAAAAAACTCAGATCAATGCAACACAAAATTGTTTAGAAATGAACCTGATAAAAAATGGAGTATTTAGAAAGACTACAGAGGTTTAATATTTTATGTTATAACAGAGGCCAGAGGTCAGTCAGCAGAGTCAGATAATTTATGTATAGCTATACCAAACTTGGCACAAATTGCCTGACATTAGCTGTTTATTTCAAAGGAAGACACTTGCTGTGGTACAAGCAAGCTGTGCTAGCTAGTTAGTAGTCAGCATCACTCATAGTCTGGAAACCAGAAAGAAGTGTCAGAACTCTGAGTTCATAAGATATCTGCATAGTTGTCTCACAGGTGAATGAAATATGAAGATTTCTTTTGGAATGTACCAGGTTAATATAAAGAAAATGACAAATAAAATTAAATTATGAGCTTTCCATCATTATTCAGGAGGATTAAATGCTGGTAGGCTGTAACTGGTGACTTCACACTGCCATTCTGATGGTTAAAAAGCAGGTATCAGGCCCCGCAAACTATTTTGGTTACCTAAATCAAGGCAGCCCTCAGGTTTAAAATGCAAGTGTTGGACCTTGGTCTTTTGCACATGCCCAGTACAGCCTCACAGCTGTTGCAACTTACAGCTAAGCACCAAAATTCCATGTAAACCCCTGTTTAGCTAACCCTAAAGATATCTAATAACTCAGATAACAGAGTTCAGGTCAAACTATGGATGAAAGAAGCTATAGCAAAAGCCATTTTATAATAACAAATAAGGCTCTCACCTCACATGTAAGAATTTGATTTCTAGGTTCACTTGAACATGAAGTAAGCCCAAACCATCCAGTTCCAGTTTCAGGGAAGTCCCCTAATGTGCACAAGGAATAGGTCACTCTCCAACTTCTTGTTTGAAACTGAGCCACTTTGTAGAAGAGCAGGTATAATCCTAGAACTAAAAGAGAACAAGCTAGAATGAGAGAGAGAGTAGCAAGTAAGTCCTCACTCAGTCACTCAGTCACTCCCGCCCCGCATGATGGGAGAGTGAACCAGAAAGGCAAAAATGATAGAACCTGTGGGTCAAGATACAGTTTAATAAGTGAAAGGAAAAAAAGAAAAAAAAAAAAACAAAAGCCGCATGATGCAAAAGCAATCACTCACAACCAGCTGACCAATGTCCAGCCAGTCCCCAAGCAATGGTTACTTTGCAAAAATTCCCCTCCCCTGGTTTTATGGCTAAGTACGACCTTACATGCTATGGAATATTTCTGTGGTCAGTTTGGGTCAGTTTGTGGTGGGGCCACAGCAGGAAACAGAGAAGTTCTTGATGCTGTTCAAACATTGTTCAGCAATAGCTAAAACATTGGTGTGTTACCAGTACTGTTTTGGTCACCTATCCAAAACACGGCTTCCTGTGAAATTAACTCCATCTCAGCCAGATCCAGTACACCTACTCTCACAGAACAACCTTCTTCAAACTCCTTGAAGATCTCACCCAGGCCCTGCAGTCTCCCTTCCAGTGCTGTTCATCAACTTCTGTAATACACAGGCTGAGAATACAGGTGGTGAAGTCCCCAGTTCTGCAAAGATGCACAGGCTCTTGGCTCATGAACAGCTCTATAAACTTGGGAAAGAAAAGAATATTTCTTAATTTGATTAAGGCTTTGATGCATTTAAAGAAAAAATGCTTCTGAAATATAATGAGTGTTTATAGGAAAGTTCAGTATGATAGCCTTAAAATTAATGAGCTTCATACATTCATCCCATGCAGTGCTGTGGCTCATTCTGATGGCACACTGTATTCCTTAATGTGATAAACACTATATGTGGCAAGGCAAAAAGCCCAATTTAAAGGTCTCATCTTCACTTATGAATGCAGATTAAGGGCTTCCTAGCATTTTCTCCAGGTGAAGGATAACAGTAGTACATTGTATTTCTAACAATGCTTGTCTTGCAGGCAACAAGCAAGGAGTGTATTTCAGTGGAGGCACAACGGGTTGCTGTTCATTTCGAAGTACATCTTCACAAATATTGAAGATGCAAAGTGAAAAGCTGAGCTTGTTTTTTCTAAGATAGCAATTCACCTTCCTGAGGAAAAGATATTGATCTGCTTACTGCAAGTCAGCATTATTTAAAAGCAACATTTTCAAAAAATGTCTGATCTTTGCACACAAAGGGAAATATGCATACATAATACAAACCTTTCTGGTTTACCCTACCTAACAAAGAGGGATAAACGTCTTCTAATGGATATGACAAAGTCTTGATTCAGTGGAAAAACTTCTTTGTTACTGGGTTTAAAAAGCCATGCAGTTAAAAGGAAGCTTGCATCATTTTTCTAACACCTCACTTTTTGTTCTCTCCTAGAGATGAACATTTCCTCCTCTAGTATGCCTTAAGCTCTCTACTTTTACCTCTACATAAAGAATCTTTATCTATAAAGTGTTTTGCAGTAAAAACATCATAATGACTATATAGTAAAGTTTAAATGTGCAATACAAATTATTTTGTTCATCATCTACCAAAAAAAGTAACCATCTCATGGATTTTATGGTGAAAATGCCAAGGTTAAGGGAACAGATTTGCTTTTAATTTTAATTTTACAACTTTAAAAAAGCATTAATTCTTCTGGTATTTGCCAGACCTCAATACAAAAAGAAGATATGATGTCTCTAATTTCTAGAAGATCAATGCGGTGGCAGGACGCTTCTTTCACAGTGCTAAAATGAGAATGGGAATGGAACTGGTTGAAAGTAATTCAGCTTCTTGGAATAAACCTTGATCATTCTTCAGTATCTGCTAATATCATAATTGCTGTATATGACAATCTGCCATCTCCCTGAGAAAAAACCCAACCCACAGCACAAAGTGCTTACCTTAGCTAACCTGTTTTGGGAAATTGCTGCAGTAGCGATGGGGGAATGGCCACATAAGAACTAGTATTCACACAGAAGACAACAGAGCTGTCCTATAGTCATTATGTATGCACCTCAGAGGCACAAGTAATTTCTGTCTGGCTATACTTTTTTCCTTCTAAATATTATTTGGAACTGGAATAATAATCTGATGCTACATTCCTCTTTAAGATATTATTGTGTCATTCTTATACAGGCCACCCCCGCACTACATCCAAAACCACCCAGAACCCCTCACAACAAAATCCATTATTAGTTTGATTACACAGAAATCTTCAGGATAGTAAAAATAATTAGAAAAGCACATGTCTTCCTGGTAGATCATAGGATAAAACTGAAAGAAATGAGAATATTTCATATTTTCTTCAGCATCAGAATTTATTTAATATTTGTTTAGCACTAAAGTTTTGGATATGTGCTAGATGCTTATCTGAATTATTCAGTGTCATGAAACCTACTGCTAGGTATTGTGCATCATAGTGCATTCTTCCAGCCACTTTCACAGCAGAAGCTAATCAAAACCCCACAAATTCCATTTATCTCACTGGACGGAAGGACTAGTAACTTCCTAAAGACCTCACACACTTTAGCACATGCTTGGGTTGATCTAATCTGAGTTAATCTAACCTGTACTATATTCACAAGTAGTGGACAGGTCATGTAATTTCTTCATTTTCTTTCTCCAGTGAACAATAGTTTGGGGGAAAGTGCTTGTAGAGGCACATTCTTCTTTCTTACTCTCAGTTCAAATACATAATTTGCAGTGAAACCCATCCCGTGGGACATGGTTGCTAAAGGAGCCACAGGACTGTAAAATGAAACCACTATGACCTGGCTTTTCAGAGGTACAGAGCACCTGTGACTCACTTTGGGCTAATGTCAAGCTGTGCTAACACTCACTAATACCTTGGGATGGCATGTGCAAGAATACTGCTCTGTTTTCTTGGGTGAGAATGATGTTACGATTTTTCATGATCATTCTTACCATAAACTCTGGATTTTTTAAACCAGCTACCAGAAGAAACAACAAATGATTCACTGCAGTCACATGGCCCGAGAGGCAACAGTCAAACAAAAACAAGTTGGTCAAAATATTCTTATTTTAAATACTATCAGGCCTTATTCTAAACGACTAATCTAATGAACCTAAATACATATACGGATATGTTCATGAGGGTAGGAACAATTTTTCCATTTCACTTTTGTCTGACTTTTGTAAGCATTTTAGGGCTATAGGATTTTTTAAAATTTGCCCACTCATTCAGGAAACATGCTCCTAAATATAGGCACTTGAATTAATTCTAATGAACCTTTATGTGATTTTACAGACATACAGATGCATATGTGTATGCACTGGGAGAAGTTCCACAAATCATGAACTAAGTAAATATTTTACTTTCTTCATCAGATATTTTCTATAAATCTTTTAAACAAATGTTATGTAACCAGACCATAAAAACAACTATATTACTGTGAAGAGTAGTTATCAGCTCTTAAGCCATTATGTATGCCTCCATAGGAAGGCATAAAGTCTCCTTAGTCTTCATAACTACAATGGACAAAAAAGATTTATCTAATCACAATTTATACCTTGAAGAATTAGGATATAAACCCCTTTTACCCTTATTGAATAAAGCTGAAGTTACTCCTCTTAGCTGCCTATACTTACAAAGTGATTAATCAGTATAGTATTCCACAACGGAGAGTTCAACAGATCCATTTCAACTTAAAAAGGAAATACTATTTCTCCTCTATTTTAAATATATTGGCTCTTGATTTCATTTTGTGAATACAGGAGTAATGGTTTTCTTATACATCTATCAGGTCTTTTTACTACTTTCTAGGCTCAAAATCTTCTGTGTGTGACTAATTACTTTTATACTAGGACATTCTCTCATACACATATACTGTTACTTTTATTACCTGTTTTGGCCTTTTTATTAGGCCTTTGGCCTATCAGCTCTTTAGATGTTTTTAAGATCATGGATAGGACTTCAGGTGACTTAATTTAATCATCATTAAATTGTCTGTCCAATCTTAAACTAGTCTTTAAAACCACCTCAGCAGTGAAGATGGATGAGTCATCCTCTAGGGATGCAAAAGACTGTTTAAATAAACAGAATAAACTCCTTTCTGAAGGTGATATTCTGTTCCTTCACCAACTTTGGAAAGAACCCAAATGAGTCTTGGACCAGACACTCAGCTATTAGATGGCTAAAGTAGGATATCTCTCCTCTCCAATCTGTGACTAGAAAACAGTGAAATATTACTAGTAATATTTTGCTATTAGGATTTATCAAATGTTTATATAAGGACATTTATCTTTGTATTACTCTCTTCCCCTCTTAATGTCATAATATCATCATAAGCTCCCTCAAAGGGCTCAAATTGAGGCATAAACTTTCCTTTCCAGAGGTTATATGAATTAATTTTTACCCATTTTTAGCCCAGAGCCTCAGCTTGAGCAAAGAGAAGGCAAGTATGAAGAACAGTGTAGTCAACAGCAAAGATTCGTGTTGTCAAGGGCATTATAGGACAGAACCTGGATGGACCTCTCACATATCCATCTGGAAGCTAATACTAAAGGCTAGAATTCTGGGTGCACCTAAGCAGGACTGTAGAAACGCACTTGGAAGGAAAACTGAATAAAGCAGATGCATTAAGAATTTTCAGAATGGTATTTAGCTCTTCTAAGACTACTGTATGTACTGATGAGGATGATTATGGACATGCCAGGTAGTTTATTTGCCCAGTTCCACATTCTGAAGCAGTGTGATCCTTGCTCTTAAACAGAGAAGTCCAAAGAATTGCAAACACTTTCTGTGCATACTTTGTTCAATATTGTGTAGATTTGATCTGCTTTAAAATACTGATTTCCTTTTTCTGTACAACCATCTTCCAAAGTGTTTCAGTCTGGATGGATGTTTGCTTTGTCTCAACCAATTCTTACTGCTTAAGTAGACGCTATGTCAGTCAGCAGCCATTTTTACTTTTAGGATAACAGAGTCTGAGAGTTGGTTCCCCAAATTACAAAGCTAAATCTTTAGCCATAAAGTAGCAATACCTAATTGTCTACTTTTAAATATTAACATTTTCTCAGTTACATGAAGCATAATACTCCTGAAAGACAAGCACTACTGATTCTAGTTCTCTCTTCATCTAGATTTGCTGTAAACTCTTAGGAATAACAAACACTTCAGGAACAGCTGTTGTCAGATATACTATCCTAACATCTTCCTCATTGTTAGTGTCTGTTTTTTTGCAGACTGTGAAGTGTAACTTTGAACCAGACTTAGTGTTGCTCTGCACTTTCAGAAGCTTTTAACCCCAGGGAGCTTTTGATTTGCATAAGACTGCTACACAAAGTTTTATTCTAGGTCTCCCATGCTTTTCAGAATTAACTCAGAGCCTGAACTCACAGGAAGAAGGTCTCATTTTATTAAATCTCTGAGTGAACATGAACCTCCAGGCAGCACATCCAGTTCTAATCACATGTGAAAGTATGCATGATTATTTAATTTCTGACGAGCTTTTTAAAATCAGCTATCAAGGAGCAGGAGTAGGGGAACTGTTTAGATTTTAGACATATAATAGAATATATATAGTCTTTCTAAAGGCTCTGTCAAACAAAACCACACATAAATAAGATCTCTCGGAGCTTTAAGCAATTCTTCCCTTAAATACTTCTATAGAATCTTCAGCCCTGCTTTATTTTTCCAAGCCTGCCCTTCAAATTGCAGTCCTTTCTTTTTATGGCCCATGGCATTCTTTAGAAAACAGGTCTAAAGTATTACAGCGATTCATGTGACTCCTTTGTTTCTTCTGAAGTTTCAAATGAGCTAAAATTCCACAGGTTTTCTCCTCAGAAAGTTTTTTTTGTCTTTCTGATTAGTTTCAAAACTGAGTTCAGTTCTACCTTTCTCTACATTTTTTCATGGTATTTTCTTCATCACAATTGGTCACACACAAACCTCATTTCTTTTTCTGCATATAAACATGATAGTAGTTTGTTCCACTAGTTGATCTTCAGCTTTGATCATCTTCTCACTTACCTGTTTAGCAAGATTAAACTCCTAGGTGACAATTTTCAAGTAGCAAACTTGAATTACAAGAAAAGAGCAGCCATTTAAGTGTTTTGAAAATGCTTTAATTATTCATATTAATTTAATAAGAAATGAGATTGGTTTCCAAGTCAGAATTCTGTCTACTTGAACATTTTCCTATTTTTAAGCAAGTGCTAGGAACCAAGCTAAAAACAAAATCACAGCTAGTGGAGTAGAGCAAATGTCTTGGACTATTGACAAATATTCACTGTAGAATCAGCTGCAAGGACCCCGCTGCAAAGAGAGCAAGCAAGAAGCACTGTGCAATTGCCACTTACCTGGTTCAGTGCAAAGCTGGCCATGTTAAGATTAAACAGCTGATTAGCTGATATAGCAAATTTGTTCCAAAGTGGCTAAGTGTGGTAACACAGGCCGTGGTAACATCTGGTTGATACAGGGAAACCAGGAGCTATGAGACAAGAATTACTTTTAATGGCACAACCATTTACAGAAGTAAATAGAAGTCAGCAGAGATATTCACCCAAAGAACTAACAAAAATGGAGTAAATACTTTTAAAGATAAGAACAATAACAGGTCTAGTATTATGAACTGCATTATTTGCTAATTGTATAAGCTATGTGGATGCCTATTTATCAACAAGAGCAGCAACACCATGATATACTTCCAGTACCTCCTATCTAATTAAAAGTGCTTTTCTAACAAGCAGTATGCTGTTAGAGTAAGCCAATGTACACAACACTGGAAGCCTATCCTTTAGCAACAGAACATTGTTAGCTGGTAGCATTACTCTAAACACCAGAAATTCAAACTGAAAATCACTTGGAGCCCTGAAAGCCACAGCTAAATAGTGGACGTTTAGATAGAGTAATTAAACTGTGAGTGAAGATAATGCAGAGGATTCAATTTATGCTTTCCAATATTTATTCTTCAATTGGGGTAAATATGTCTCTCATAAAAAAATAAAGAAAGAGTTCCATTTCAAATTTTACTGCTTGCTTGACTTTGAAAATGTCCTTACGATCCTATATTCAAAAATTTCTGCTTCACTGATCTGTAAGCCTGGGACTTCTGAAACGTTTTAAAGGAAGAATTTCAGCACATTGGGGAAACAAAATTGCAAAGTTAATTAGTATCCTTAAAATTAATAATGTCTTAAAAAACATCTATAATTCAACTTCAAGGAATCCTGCCGTCAGTATCTGGCCTGCAATGCAGAGCCCTAACAAATGCAGTGGTTTATGTAAGAATACCTGGAAGGAGAATGTCTGTTCCCTTAAGGGTATGTGGTCAAGGGCCTTTTCAATGCAAAAAAAAAAAAAAAAAAAAAAAAGGGATACTGATAAAAGGAGGAAGCCATAAACGAGAGCACAAAGAGGCAGGAACCTGCCAGACAAAGGATAAGGGTGGTAGTGATAAGAACGAAACTGGTCAGCTGCACTAATTGGTAAGGATACGTGGAATGCAGGAATGCTTATTTTTAAGTAAGACTTTCTAAGGACCTTGCCAAATTAGGATGATAATTTGGATGAAATTGAATGAAAGGGAAGGAAAGAAAGGCTCAAAACCGTAACACCTGACGAGTTAGTGTTAATGGAAATAACCAGAAACAAACCTCGTTCCGTCACACTAACTGAATGGCTATCAAGACACCGCAGGCGAACGGGACTTCGTGGCTGATAAGGGCGCCGACCTGCGGG
>JANZLQ010000079.1:27182482-27212019 GCA_026212715.1 Elanus axillaris | reverse complement strand
GTTCCCTCCCAACTTCTTGTGCCCCTCCAGCCTTCTCGCTGGCTGGGCATGAGAAGCTGAAAAATCCTTGACTTAGACTAAACATTACTTAGCAACAAGTGAAAACGTCAGACTGTTATCAACATTCTTCTCATACTGAACTCAAAACACATCACTACAATTAACTCTATCCCAGCTGAAACCAAGACAGTAGCCTAAAGGGTCCACACTCAAAAATGAATAAGCCATTGCAATAATACCCAAAAAAAGAGGTGGAAGTTTATTAAGTCATCCTAACACTTTTCTTTTATACTGCTGTGTCAAATTTGGTGTCTATAAAATGTCAGAGGAACTGAAAATTGTAATGCTAATAAGATGTTTGTACTGCAATTGTTTCTGATGTTACGTGGCATATAGCAAAAAACTAAACAAGCTGGGCGGAAAGAGCCAGAGTTGTCTAAGAGTTGTCTAAGCAAGGAAGAGCAGACTAGTTAAAGAAAACAATTGAAGTGTAAGCAGAACAGCAATTTGGAGATACCAAACCTGCATTTGAAAGATATTTTCTGCTGCCTTTTGTGTCTGGACAAGCCTAACAATGCTTCACACTCACTTTCACTGTACATAGAACCCATATACAATGATAGCAACACAGGGAATATCAGAAGGAAAAGAAAATAGGATTTGAGGTTCCTCTCATTCATTTCTATTCATTTGTTACCCAATCAAGCAGGTTATAACTCAAAACCAAGCAGGCCAATTTTACAAAGTAACTGAGACAGTGAATTAACACTGGAACGGGTCCCCTTAGCATCAACAATTGGTAGATGCCAACCTAAGAAAAGCTCCTAAGTGTTGCAGAGCTAAATTTTTGGTTGATTTTAGTAATGATACTTCTTAATAGTGCTTTTTGGTTTATTTACTTTCTGTTTCTTTGTTTTCAATTATATTATCAAATACTTATCCTACATTTTATCAATGTCATGTCCTGATCTCCCCCAGTCACACATTTATCTTTAAAGGTATGTCCATACTGAAGCCTGTACATCTAAATAGAAGAAAGCCAGGGAGACACCTCTAACACTGCAGCACTGATCATCCATATTGCATCCCATGTTCCCTCACACTGTTTTTGTCTCTGACAGGCGTTATTCACAGGGGTAATATCCAGACACCCTTCAAGGACCATGGGGACTGTCTATAGTGGGAGTATGAACCTAACTGCACTATTGTTACCACCACCTCCAACACTATAGTAACCTTTGAATCCTCAGACTCTATGATGCACTTTCCTGTTACATGCAGACTAGAATACCCCTAGAAATTGGAATATCTCTTGTTTCTGAATGCGTCAACCCCATTGCAATGGGCTGAATCAGAACAAATTTTAGATATTCTGAACTGAAAAACGTGTACCCACATTTGTGCCTTCAGGTGGTATAGATGCATCTTCAACATTAGAATAATATCAGCACAGATCCAGCCCAAGAGATCTGTCTAACAGTGTGCACTCCTGTTTCTCAGAAGTGATGAATCAAGAAACTGCAAGTTCATTTCTGAGAGCCTCAAATTCATGATGTGTTTTAGAATTTTCTATAGCAAGCTTTAAGTGCCATTCTGGCTACTGGGGAAACCAAATTCCTGAGTCAGTGGAGAGCAGACTCCTTTACTGGAAGCAGATTATCATCCCACAGTGTCACAATCTGGGAAGCCCATATGATAAGGCATGAAGGCCTAGACCTACCTAGATAAATGTTCAAAGAAGATGTCTAAATGACCATTTAACAGTTCATAAAGATATATAGCAGGGAGGAAAAGGTTAGAACCCTGAAGACCCTGACAGTAAAGCTAATTGTTTATTCACTGAAAACTACCTGCTTGGGTACTCTTCTACTACGAATAAGAAGCCACCTAAATCAAAAAGTGCTGGTGTGGAGCATTCTTAGAAGAATAAGGATCAAAAGGACTGTGCTCCTGCACTGATTACCTAATTCAGATATTGATCTAAAAGTACTGGTAGATGACACGATGAGATGAAAACTGGGGACTCAAACCTCTCCTTAAAACGTTAACTGGAAAGAAACCAGTGTTCATAATGGGGCAAGAAGAGCAGGTAACAACCTTAGATGTCTCAATAGTAGAAACGTCCATCAGCCATCAGGCATACAACAGAGATCAGTTATGTAGCATCTAATTTGGAACAGTCTACTTGCATTCTTCTTTTTTTCAAACAGTAGATAAATATCCTATCAGAAATGACAGCACAGTTTGTCATCTGGTGCTTTTAATTATACAGGAATACTATTCTGATGTCTGTGAAATTCACCATGAAATGGCTAAAACATTATTACAAAAATGAGAAGGACCTGATACATATACAAGTAAATGTAAATATTTCTGAACTCATATCCAGTGGCTGGAGATAGTAATAACTCCTCTTTTCACATTTATACAGTCACTAATGCTCTGATTGTAAATGTGAGAGAAGCAACATCCTAGATAACTGATTGACCAGTCAGTTTAAAACATTATACGCTGGAAATGGGCTTCTTCACCCCAATGAATCGTCCATGAAAAGCTCTTAGGATGTGCAGACTGACATTACTGAATCTAGGAAAGCAGTCTTCAGTGTAAGATGTTTCTGAAAATATTCTAACAAATCCTCAGATAATGGTTCTGTCAGCTGACTATCTCATTTCAATAAGGCTGGGGGCAGATCCAACTGCTGACATGAACCTTTTAAACAGTCAAGTTCAAGCTCTTGCTCTGTCCAACTCACATAACAAAGCAGATGCCTGAACACAGAAAGTCTCTTTAATCTAGCTGATTTGCCTAGCAGCTCTCCTTTAACAGTCCAGTAAACAATAAAACATTTTCATAATTTAGAATTATGCTTTCAAACAGGAAAAACTAATGGTAGTCTGAACTAATTTATAATGTTAATTAGGCAAGGATTCTAAATAATTACATGCATTTCTCAGTTTATAGACACTTCTACCAAAAAAATATGCAGAGCTCACTGGAGAAGGAGCCTAAATTCCAACTGCTGCATTGTAATTTGACCTTTAGCCTAAGTTTTGTATTAACCTCTGGGATGTAAAATATTAATGAGCTGCTTGACTCCAAATCACCAGTGTTTTGAAAACTCTCTTATAAATTAATTTCATAAATTAATGGGATGTTTTCTCACATAACTCATTGTATTTTGATACAACACCCAAGGTAGATTTCAATTTTATAGTAACTTAATCATTGAAACATCACAAAAGAATGTGCACTGTTCTTACTTGATAATTTAAGTCTAAATGGCAAAGGAACAGTGATTGACAATGGAATCTATATAAACACCTATCTTCCTGATATATTTTGATGTAACAATTATCACGTGAAGCTATTTTCTAGCCTTTTCAATGGTTACCTGTAATAAAAGAAATACAAAAAATGTTTTCACCCAATTTAGAAGAGTACCACCTAAAGTGGTACATATAATAAAATGTATTATACATGATGTGTCATTAATGTGTAATTATTATTACACATTACTTCATAACATGAAGTACCAAAACCTACAAAAGTTAATTAATGATTCTTTATTACTCAAGTTCTTTATTTCTTCTTCAATAAAAGTGATAAACTTATTTATTTGTTATGAGAAAAAGGTCCTCATATGCTCTTCAAACTATTAGGGTTTACAAACAAAATTAATTCCAAAGCTCTACCTTTCTCATCAGCTGAATACTATATTGAGGAATTTTATATGTAAGTTTTAAACTCAAAATTATTGTGAGGTTGAGAAAGATAATGGAATTGAAAGGCAAGTCTTAAAAAGATGCTTGTAATTTGAGAGGCCTACAATGACTGGGGAATTCAGAGGTTATGAAAAAAATATACATGATATCAAAGTTGCTCTCAGCTTTTGTGTATTATTTGTACATTTCATTTGCAATAAAGGCCTTTATTGTTCCATTTTCTTCCCATAGAAAATTTTACAGAAGAGAGAGAAAGTAAGTGCTACATTGTAAGACTTTATGCAGGTATACAGCAACTACAAAACCAAGTATGGTGGCTAAAGGTATCTGAATATAAAATATCGAAGTAGTATATAAAGTTGTTTCATCTTCTATGCTACAAGCAGAATAACACTGGATCCATAACAAGGAATCATTATTAGGATATTGAAAATTCAGATCCACACACCCCCCTTTTTTTTTAAAGTGGTCCAACACTGCAACACTGCATATAATCTTTTTTCTTTTCTTTTCCTTTTCTTTTCCTTTTCTTTTCTCCTTCTCTTTCTTTTTTATCTCTCAGCCTACAATCTAGCCATAATGGTAGTCTTCAGTTTACTGTAAGCAGCAATTTCATACATGAAATGCATGCATAGCATTAGCTAAATTTATGTTGCGGACTTTAGATTTTCTGAAGCTTCCTTTCTGTTGCCCGATCAGTCTACATCATCTGGTAAGATAGCTCTAGGAGTGAAAGCCACTGAGAAAAAAAGTGGGAGTTTTCCTGTCTCTGTAACTAGTTTTAGCACAAGCAAGTTATTTAATCTGCAGATAAACTGGTTTACTCATCTGTAAAATGAAGAAATAAGAGTTTGGAAAGTGATTTGAGTTCTCAGATAAAAAGCTATTTATGAAAACATTTTGTTGTTTCCTAGTCTGACTATTCGTTACACATTGTTTTCTTTGGCAATCATGTCTGAATTAAAAAAACAAAACAATCAACAGGAATTCTGAAGATCAGTCATCCTGATTCTCACATTGCTGCCACTCAAGAGATGAAGCTTAGCTTTTCTTGTGGCTGGTGGCGTAGTAAATTCCTTTGCTATAGGTGATCTAATTGGGTATCAGCAGTATTTTCTTCATTCATATGATATGAATATGAGCTCAGAGGCCACTAGAACTATGAAAGCTTTATTAGAAGATCAATATGGAGATATAAAGTTAGAAGTAAACATAAGCTATATTTACACATATATAAGGTGATAGTAACAGTAATATGAGATTAAGTATATATATAAGAAACATTCAATGGGAAGTCAAATTTCAGAAAAAATGCACTTTCAATATTTATTGCTGTTTGAACTGGCATTCTCGGGATTTCTAGCAGTATAGAATATATATTATTTTCATTCAACCATTAGAATTTAAAGTATAGCAAGAATTTTATTTTGCTGTTCTCAATGTATAGATGACACAGGCAACAGAAATTATTGCCCAACTCGTGGTTTCAGCCCAGTCGGCAGTAAAGCACTAGGCGGCCATTCACTCACTCCCCCCCGACCCCCTCCAGTGGGATGGGGAGGAGAATCAGAAAGAGAAAATAAATTAAAAAAATGGAACCTCGAGGTTTGAGATAAGGACAGTTTACTGGCACAACACAAAGGGAGAAGTTACCACAACGACAGTACTAATAAAAGAATACACAAACCGGTGATGGAACCCGATGGTCCCCCACTTCCCACACAGTGAGCACACCCCCCAGCCTGCTCCTATTTATATACTGGGCATGATGGCACATGGTATGGAATAGCTCCTTGGCTAGTTCAGGTCAGCTGTCCTGGCTGTGCCCCCTCCCTGGTCCCTGTGAAAATTAACTCTATCACAGCTGAACCCAGGACACTTTCATATTAAGGAAGGGAAATTCTTTTTATCTAATGAGAACAAAGACATGGGACACAGGCAGAGGCATATCTAAACTTTGTGCACAAGTACTATAAAGCCCATTCAAATAACATACTATATATTCATAAATGGTAAAACACAACTTGGTGAACTACTTCTTCATGCATTTTTTGCTTTAACAGTTTACG
This sequence comes from Elanus axillaris, assembly GCA_026212715.1. NCBI lineage: Eukaryota > Metazoa > Chordata > Aves > Accipitriformes > Accipitridae > Elanus > Elanus axillaris. Next base: position 27,206,225 of record JANZLQ010000079.1, on the reverse strand, counting down.
CATACATAAGAACATACAGAAATCCAGGTGTCTCAAATAAAAAATGTGAACCATAGTCCTTCCTCTTCTGAGCATCAATCTTGTACCATAATTGTCTTCAGCTGCTGAAAGTGAAATTTCATACCTAAGTTTTCTTGATTGGTTACTGTAAGACTCCAGTTTTCCTTTCTCCCTCCAGTGATTTTTAGTCATGTAATATGAAAAAGTCAGTATTACAATAACATTTTTAATACTCTTGACAAACAACATAATAAACCATAAAAGTATTAATCTGTAAGCATACAAACACATGTAGTAAGGATGTTACACATGTTAAATGCAAGCATATTTCTTTTTTGTGCAGCAACTGCATTGAAGTTAAGGAAAATTCATTCTATAGGTAAAGTACATGCCTTTGAACAACAATAATTGGGGGAAAAAAACCCACAAAAATCCACAAATCCCAGCTCTTGAGCAAAGAATTTGAGATATACAAAGGAATTAAATATGAAAAAAATATTCCTAAAACATGCAGTCAAGGTTCTAGAGTAGAACACAAATTCTAAAGCATCACAGAGGTCCTCACCTTTGACATCTGGAGAAATACACCTGTCCATTAATATTTGTTATAAGTTTGAATTTTTGTGTCTTCCAGGCAAGGAGAGAATTATGAGATGGTAATATTTCTATACATAGAAAACAAGAAAAGGTGGTTACAGTGAAGACTGTATACCAAAAGGCATTACTAGGTATGCAACTGAATATCCTCCTCACAGTATCTTAACTGTGGAAATTTAGTAACTATAAAAATTTACAATTTTAGTAGCTGTCATGAGAATACCTGTTCCTATAGTAGTATAAAGGGGTTTACCCAATGAATAATTAGAAACACTTCTGAAGACTGTGGAGGGAAAACCAGCATCACCAGCACCTTCTGCTGCAGCGCTTGGAAGCTGTAACTAAGGTTTCTTGGTAGTGAGCCTACACATATGTCTATTAGCATATGGCAAAGCATTCCTTGATTTACTAAATTAGATTGTATTTGAAAATCTTTTTATGCTGAATTGTTAACAGCAAGTACCTTCTCCTTCTATGATTAAGAATCCTCATAGCACTTTACATTACAGATCCACCTGGAAATCACCTATTGCTAAAAGCAACAAAGAATGTCTCTAGAACTGATTTGTTACTCACAGTCATGATTCCTTCTTCATGGGCTGACTCTTGCATTTAATGTTCTTTCTTTAGTGCATTTAATACATTAGCAAGCTTGTAATCAGTGTACAGACAGATCCAAATAAAGATATACCTCCTACTTCTCAAGTAAAGTTCTTCCCAGCAAAAGCTCATGTTCTGTATTGTATCCTATGCTATCCTGTTTGAAAGCCATTCATGTATTCAATATAGGGAAAGCAAACAGGTATAAAGTTGTCTGATAATTTACTTCCTGGTTTACACTACATGAAGCTTTGCAAGCAGCCAGCCAGCCATTTCACACTAGCCTTTCTCCGCAATGGGGAAGGAACTACAAAATGAGCAGGGTGATAATTAGGATATGTAAGTTTAAGAATATTTTTCTTTTAATATATAACTTCCTTAATTTTTTTATACTAGCTCATATAAAGCTGTCAATGTTACCAAAATACAGTGAAAAACAGTAATATAATTAAATCCGGCCAGCTGCCTCTGCATATGTGGTATTAAGAATTTTCTTATATAAAGGCTGTGTTTCTGACAGTTTTAACTGGCACTTTTCATGGTTCACACTGACTAGTCTAAGTGGCAGACAATAAATGAAGGTCTGCAGTCTTCCAGCTTGTAAAATGCCAGTTCAACTTCTGTCAGCAGGGGTTAAATGACAAAGTCACTAATGGATTGTGCATAGAGTAAAATAATTGATACTGAAAAGCTGGATAAAAGTATAAAATATTATTGACTGCCCCCTCATCCTTGAAAAGACTTGTTATACCAGAGGAAGTAGTCAATAATGAGCCACCCAGTGATTTTGTTCTTTTAAACCAGACACATATTATTGATTGATTCCTTTTGGTTCAAAGCAAATGATTCAAACTAGTCTAGATAAATCTGTACTAGATAAGAGGAAAAAGTAAAAATTCTGTTTCACCAAACACCTGAAGATGAACTATCAGACTGGTACTCTGTACAGTGTTGATTACAAAAGCAAGCTCTGACTGAAAATCAAAAATTACAGCTAAAATTCGAAGCTCAGAGATACAAATTCCACAGAAATACAACCCTTGAAAAAAACATAACAAAGAAGTCACATGTAATAACCGTATCTTCTGCCAGCTGAAGACTGCCATGAAGATTTAAATTGCCTTGCCTGACTTTAACTACAATGGTACCTATTGGCCCCTCCACTGAGCATGTAATTGTAGCTCTCTGCTACATCTTGTTCTATAGAACAAAATGGTTGCTAATATGCAACAGCAGTAACATTCAGTCTGCTTCATTGTGCTCATAATGTGAGTTCAAATTAAAAACTAAGCCTGTGAGAACCTCTGTGTTTAGACAGTACAGAGGGAGCTCTTGTTGTTTATATAGTCCCTCTGCTAAAACTAACAGATTAGAACACCACTTCTGTTATATGTCATTTTAATACATAGTACTTTTTCAGCTGAAGGGATACAAAGAAAAACTCTAAATAAGATTATCTTTAACTACTCCATTCTGTCTTTATAGATAGGAGATACAAACATTAAAATACAAAGAATTAAATGCTGTCCCTTTCATCTGCGAACTGCTCTTTCCATATGTGTTTCTTATTATACCAAGCTTTATCAACTTGTGCATGGTGCATCTGTGCATTTATGCATTTGTAGAGACATTTTTTTAGGACTTGAGGAGGGAATTGCTTATATGACTGTAAAGATGGCTGGAAAGGGAGGCTGGATCAGGGACCATGAGGGAACAAACTGAACTCAAGAGACGGTGGACTGTAAAATGAAAGAAAGGAGGAATGTGTTGTGAATTGAATTAGGTCCATGTCAAACTAGTCAGTATGAAATTGTTAGTTTTCTTCTGCCTTTTTTTTAGACTTATTTGAAGACCCTCTTCATTAAGCACCCTCATTATAAATGATTTTGTTATACTAAGACTGATGCACTAGTGCTTTTGTTTGTTTGTTTTAACAGAATTGACTCTTCTATTCCCACTTTTAAAAATGCATATGAGTAGTCATACCCGGGCTTCAAAGTTGGAGGTAGAAATCATGGTCTATGTTTAGAATGATTACTATATTATTTTGATAATAATGGAAACAAGCTTTTTCCTAGGGGAGAAAATGGCAAGGAAGTTGATGAATTAAAGGTTTTAAAAAATGACATCACCATGTATCATGGTTTAACCCCAGCTGGTAACTAAGCACCACACAGCCACTCACTCATTCCCCTCTGCCACCCAGTGGGATGGGGGAGAAAATTAGAAAAAAATTTAAAATTCATGGGTTGAGATAAGAACAGTTTAATAGAACAGAAAGGAAGAAACTAATAATGATAATAACAACAACAATACTAAAATGGCAATAACAATAACAATAATAATAATAATAAAAAAAAGGATTGCAATATACAGAACAAGGAATGCACAATGTAGTTGCTCACCACTCACTGACTGATGCCCAGTTAGTTCCTGAACAGCGATCCCCTCCGAGGCCAACTCCCCCCAGTTTATAAACTGGGCATGACGTCACATGGTATGGAATATTCCTTTGGCCATTCTGGGTCAGCTGCCCTGGCTGTGTCCCCTGCCAACTTCTTGTGCCCCTCCAGCCTTCCCGCTGGCTGGGCATGAGAAGCTGAAAAATCCTTGACTTTATCTAAATACTATTTAGCAACCACTGAAAACATCAGTATGTTATCAACATTCTTCTCATACTGAACCCAAAACATAGCACTGTACCAACTACTAGGAAGAAAATTAACTCTATCCCAGCCAAAACCAGGCCACCATAGAAACAGCATATGCTAGTAAACAGGCTTGGCATGTCCTGCAACAGGAGGGGACATTTTAAGCGGAAGCAAGAGAATAAACAAGTTTCTCATTGTGAGAAATGTTCTGAAAATTAAATGCAGCTTGGAGGCCTCATAGAAACCTAAAGAAGAGAAAAACTACCTAGGCATGGCATTATGAACTGACCACTGGGAAAACAGAGGACTCAGTAGACAAACTAGTGAGCAAAGCAGTGGAAATGAAGCCTGAGCTATGATGGCTCTACTGGTGGAATTCATGGCTAACAATCAAGTTCCCTAGCATTCCTGGGGAAAATAAAGTCATACACTGTGATAGTTCATATGCAGGAGGAAGGGAGGTTTTAAGCCCAAGATATCATCCATGTCACTCACAGGAAGGATGCTGATGTTATGGACAGAGCATTAGGGAAAAGAAGAAAAAAAAAAAGTAAATGTATGTTCTAGCATTCCTGTGGGAACTGTCAAAAGCACAAAACCTTTCTAAGGTTTTTCTTATTTCTACACCACCGTGGCATGTAAAAAAGATGCAGGTATTCTTACAATCAGAAATACCCCTGGATTCTCATCCATCATCAGCTGCTTTATTCAAAGACCATGAAGATGAAATAAGCACAAACTCTCCAATTCTTAACTGAATTATTGTATGTCACTCATCACAAAGCTCATTACATGAAATGAATTATTTTATTTATCTGGCTTCTTGAGCTTTTTCAGCAAGTCAAGACATAACATCGGTTTATCTTTTCATATAAAGCTCCTTATAGCTTTTCAATGTCAAGCATGTGAATCTTTTCTTCTGCAGTGCCAAATGAATTAAAGTTGAACAAAACTGGTCTAAAAAATTAGTAATAACTCCAAATAAATCATATGCAGAGAGAAATAAAACTGTATTAATATTAGTCACTCAGATTTGCTGTGTAGATGATAAAATGTGTTTTGGCAGTTATTAAAAAATGGTGATATTTTACTGGCCATAACTACATCCTCAACAAATGTGCTCATGAGTAATAAAAGGTCTACTTTAATCCTTCTATGTGGTGCAATAAAGGTAACATAGATATATATAGGCGTATAATATTCCACTACTTAAGACTCAGTCTACATGATACATTTTTGCAAATGTGCTTCAATCCACTCACACAGCAAACAGCTATGATGTTCTTCTATATTATCCATCTACAAAAGTTGCAGAGCTATGTGATTTCATGCAATAGGCTTGTCTTCTTCAACATTAATTTTTTCCCACTGAAACACACTCTAAGGTTTTGGAGTCTTACAAAGGCTGAAAAGGGTGCTATCAAGAGAGGGGAAAAAAGAATTATTTTTTTTAATAAAAGGTGATGTTTTTCTTCCCTAGAATTGCACTGCAGTGAAAGCCAGCAGATAATATTAAAAGGACAGGTGGCAGATTTCATACCTCATCATGTTTTACAGTTCTAAAATGGAACTGCTAGATATAATTTTTCTTGTGTGTATGTGTCTACATATATACACAACCCCGCTTCCCCAAACACAAGCATATGCATGTTCACACGTTAGTGTTTTAAACTATTTATAATATATCTCCTATTCACAGGAAGTTGTTAAAAAAAACTCTTAAAGATTCAGTTAAACAAAAGTAAGTCTGATGTCTAATGACAGGTTTACAGTGCAGGGAAGTGGCAAGGCTTTACTAGGGGACACACCAACAATGACATCTGGTCACAAAAGGTCTAAGAGGCTTTTTTCACAAAATTCTAGCCATTTGTACACTCACAATTTCACTTCACTGTATAGATTTTTATTTTCTCTTGTGAAATTGTCATACTTACAACTGTTCAACAATTCTTCAAAACATTTAGCTTTTCCCATTCAACTTGTATGAAAACATGCACTACATGACATAGCAGGAAAAGAAGCAAGCCCGAAGAAGTATAAGACGACTGTAGTCAACTCAGCAGAAGTACAAGAGTAAAAAATAAAAATATGGTCCTCCAGACTCCCATCCCTGGGCTATATGATTATTATTCCGCCAATAATGAAGTGATATGGTGAGGTTCAGAGAGAACAGAAGAAAGCAAGTCTCCTTTGGCCTTGTCTATAGCTGCTACAATTCCAGTTACTTATGTTATGTTTCAGCTCTGATTTGTTCTATGGATAACCCTCTCTGACTATTGTGACAGGGTGTGTCTACTGTATTTTTTCCTGAGCTGATGTTGCTTTAAAAAGATAGTTATCAAGATGACAAGTGAGGCAGAGGGTTTCTGAAAGATTGGCTTTTACAGGGGAACAGCAAGGAACAAGAAAGTGAAATTCCAAAGACAAAAGGAGAGTTTTCACCTAATTTGTAATTAATCTGTGACATTGCTTTCTACAGGGTGTTGTGGACACTAAACTAATTCAAGGGTAGACTAAAAAGTCCATAAAATAGAGATTGATCATGGACTATTACCTACAAAAGGCAACTCTGCCTAGAAAATCCCTACAGGAATAGGTTGGGTGAGTATTTTTGAGAAGGGCATCAGTATATGCTTGTTGTCTTCCTGTACTCTTCCTTATTTAATCAGGGTTGGAGGCAGTACCAGGTTATTCCTGTGCTCCAACATTGTGCTCAGGGAGAAGACTCTTGGCAGAACAGATCTGAGAATAGACATAGGAAGGAAATGCAGGAAAAAGCTGAGCTGCTCTCCACAGAACTTTGAAAAGAAGGCTGTGGGGAGTAGAACACAGAAAGAAAAAATGGTCTCAGCAGAATTTGTATGCGGAAAAAACCCAACTCATTAAGAGTGTGGAAAGAACAAAAAAGGCTGTGTAAAAGATTTTAAGTTAATTTTAGCAAATCTGACTGTTGTGGATAGGAGAGTTATCAAGGTGTCTGACAAACCTGGGAGGTTAGAATGGATACTACAATGCTTGCACACAAAAGGGAGGAACATTACCTGTAACAGAGAAACAAGAACCTTAACTGTTAATATGATAGTAACACGCAAGAAGCTGTAAAAAAATAAACAGTGCTGAATGATGTAAGAAAATCCTTCATATCGGGCTTTAATACTGACACACTCACTAAGAGAAAAGATTCTACTGTATAAAGATGTCCAGTCATTCTTTTTACTAAATATTGTACATGTTGTGTATCTCTCTCAGCATGCTTATACAGGCCTAGCACACAATGACTGATAAATATAATAAGCACTAATGACTGCTTCTCCTTCTTCTGGTTCCGCAGTACAGCTGTAATCCTTTCGGTGATGACTTACACCACCAGCCCATCTCTGTTGTTTTACGCTTCAGGGAGGGACAAGTGGTAGACTTTGATGACAAGACATGAATCCATGATAGTTGGGGAGAAGTAAAATTGAAAACTGCAAAAGCATATTAAAGTAGACTCTGTTGTGAATAAATTTGTTTAGCCACAACATGAGTTGGATGCTGTTTGTTATTTAAAGAAAAACTTGAGCACAGATTCATTAATTTGATTCACTGTCAAAATTAACTCCAGTGTGAAAGTCTCTCTTTCACACATAAGAAGATTGCATTAGATTGCTCACAGTGGCTAATCAAACAACGGAAGAGTAAAAGGTATTGGTCCAAAGCTGCACTGACAGACAGGAACAGTATCTGGAGACTTTAAATTCAAAGGAAAAAGTCAGGGGTGAGTATCACAATAAGCAGTTCTCTTTAAGAGGTAGCTTCAGTCATACTGAGAAAGAATTAAATAGAGACGGAACAAAGACTTTACAGATCTCATAAGCATACAGAAGTCAAGACAGGTCGATCTGGGAATAACTGCTGCAGAGGGATCACAGAGATAAAATTCTATAAAGTATATAAAAGAGATAAAAGTATAAAATTGACTGGCCTTAGATCTTAAGACAGGCACACTAGCAGTTGAAAATATCAGCTCATCTGTAAGATTTGCTTTCTTTAGGTAGAGTAGAAAGCATCAAACAAAAGTCAAGGCTGTTGACCCACATTAAAAGCTAACTTTAGGAGATATTAGCAGGAGTCAGATCCAGGGCTATGAGTAAAAGTAACAGAATGGAGTTTTCACAGATTTTACCTGTTTAAGAGGACAGAAATAAAAGCAATTTCAATAAGCACTTAAGAAGAATTCTGCTATGAAGATGAAAACTTTTCACAGCTAAAGATAAAGAATAAAATTAGAAACAGGTAAGTCTGTAGAAATCACATGACTAAGATCACCAGATCCAAAAAATATACACACAAACTCCCTATACTTCTGAAAATAGCTGAGAGCATTTCTCCTTTTTTGCACTACCAGTAGTTCACTGAGCTGGTTGAAATGAACCAGTGTCAGGGTGCCAGGTAAGGACTTTTATTCCTGGCAAATAAATTGTAACTATAAATCTTTGCTGCCATTTAAGGTGTAGTTGGAATGTATTGCAAGTACATATGAACTAGATTTAAGACGAGTTCATCTGGGCACCACAGAAAAGATGACTGCATAAAGTCAAGTACAAATGTCAACAAGTTCACCTCAGAAAATACTTAGGTAACCAAACTATGACAAACTTCACAATATGCCAAGGGAGATGAAACCCTCTGCAGGAATTTGGTGATTTGTTTTAAGAAGATGATATTCCTTTTTAAATAGAATCACACAAAGCAGTAGCTCCACAGACACCTGAAAACACAGATCAGTTATATAAAAGAAGATATATTTGCTGTACAGGAAAGCATCTGATGAAAATTTCAATCATCATGTGAATATATGGCCAGACCTACCTAACTACAGTCTCCACTCCTCAAATTGCTTTCAGCTGAAGCACAAAGGTGGAAGGTTCTGGTTTTAGGGAGCATGACCTCTCTGTATACTAAACAAAAATATGCCAATGCGTACTGAAATAATATGAAAGCCTTAACTGGGTCAGGACTGAGTTAACAATTTCTGTGTAACTGTAAATAAAAAACCAGCAGATAATTGATTAAAAAATTCAGTTATTTTTAATACATCTGTATGAACCAGTGGAAAAGCCTTCTTTGTTCTGCAATGAAACATTAATCTTAGAAAATTAAAATTTCTTATTATAATATCCAAAAACATGTGAAGTGAACAAAATGATATTGACATGATTAAGAAAGTTATTACTAGCATTTGGACTTATTATATCAACTAACTATAAATGAGTTTTAGAAAGAACTACACAGCTACCTGAAAGGTAAATAAATCCCTAATGTCTACACTGATGTTCTTCAAAAGGGCTGATCTTCATAAATCAGAAGGGGAAAAATGCAGCAGTGAGGCATGCTTTCCCAGGTGTCATAGCAGTATTGTTAATTACTTTTCTTCTTTATATTATATTAATGTCATCGCTGTTAGTTATTACCTGTGAAGGCCTGAGTAAAAAGCTATAGAAGAAAGGCCTTAAAACTCCCAGAAAAAAAGATAATAGAAGAAAAATCTTTACTCCTAGAAAAGTAGAACTAGAATCCCATTTTCTTCCAAGGTATTACAAGATTCAAATTTTAGTTCAAGTACAATAAATATAATTTTGCTGTGTCTCCTGTTAAAAAAAGAATGACTTGTAAGTACACAAGAATATAAAAGTATATCCAAACTGCCAAAAGGTGACCTTTCAGCTGTGTTCTGTTACATACAACCACACAGCTCTTAATTCTGTTTTGGCTATTTATCAGCCTCATGTCACTGGGCTGGTTAAGAATCTCTAAATCTGCTATGCTGTGAATGGAACTCTTTAGGGTTGTAGTTGTCACAGTGACAAGATATATATCATGCCTAAAACAAGGCCAATTACTCTAGGAAATGTATGTCCAACCTAGCAGTCATCTCATGTTCTATTATTTCATCCTGTCAAAAAGTACCTACAGGAGACTAATGCCTACAGCTTCAGGTATGAACACCATTCTACAGAGGACTGCTGCTTTGTCAATGTAGAAATGTTTTGTGGAGGGAATTTGATTTTGAAATGTGACAAGTTCTTTGGCAGCCCACCTAGCAAGCTGCTGAGGCCCCCATCCTGGTAAGCTGTCAGGAAGGTGGAAATCCAGGGCCTGAAGCCTCTAGGATCCTAAGTTCCCAGACTCCTTGAGTCTTTTCACAATTTGCCTGGTCAGCAGCTGAGGAAGAGTTTCCAGAGTTTCTAAGCACTCACTCCCAGAACAGCCATTATACTGATAAGAATCTAAGTACTTTTGAGACTTCAGATTAAACCCTCCAAGCTCCAGTGCTGCTAACAAACTAGCCATAGTTCCTGGATCACAGCATTATGCCTGATAGCACACTAACTGTCTGAGCAATCTCAGATCAGGGAGTAGGAGAGCTGGCTTTCTATTTTTGAGACTTAAAATACCTGATAAACTGGATAATGCTCCCAGAGCTAGACTGTCCCATAGTTCCATCCCCTGTGAACAAGAGCTTAAAATGTCACCCCATAGTTCCTTAACTGCATTCAGAAAAAAAATATAGCTGAGCAATCCCTTTTTCAAACAGAGTCTGTCTGCACAGTTTCACATATCCCTTTGCTGAATCACACTGGACACCTTCTGCATTGATTCTGTATGATCATGTTTTCTAATGATAGTGAGGTTTGAAACTGGTTATCTCACTTTTAGAAAGTATCCTACCCTTTCTTTTGATGGTTGTTTACTCTCCAGATGGATAAATTTGCTAAAAGAACCTGAAGTCATCTAAAGTGTATTAAGCTTTCAGCCCTAGAAGATTTCTCACTTTGAAAAACAATGAAAATATAGTGTTTTCAGTTTCAATTTCTCAGAGATAGATGGCAACAGCCACGTAAGATTAAAGTCTGCTCTAGTCGATAGAACATTTTATCTCTGCTGACATTTTTCTGTGATAAATACTGTAATGTTTCCTTTGAGTTTGCTGTTACCTTGACACTATTAACCATAGTCCTGACAGGTACCAGTAAAAGAGTTTTGAGTGACACCTGCAACTGATCAGGAGGAGAACACTCTTACCAGCTATGTTGTTGAAGCCCTGGACAGGTTTATAGGACTCACTGAGGTAATCCACAGCTGTGAATGAACTAGAAAATTCAAGCAGGGTATAGCTGTATTGTACCAACAAAAATTTGTTACTGCTGAATATCAAAATACATCTTTATAAATAAATAAATAAATTTTATTGAACGTTTACTATATAATGCATTCAGGACCTATAAGTCACATCTCCATGCAAGACCCTTCTCATTTTATTTATCTATCCACACTTGATTATCACCCTTGTAAATGTCCTTGCATACTTTCAAAAACTTTAATGATTTCTGTAAATACTGCCCAGAAAGTGCTGCAGAATATCAGTTCTCACTATTCTTAGGAGAAAATCCACAGCAAAAGACAATATTTAGCAGAGGGAAGTAAATTTAAAAAGACAGCAAAATCTGACAATAGCATCAAATAGCTTTGACTGATTAACCTTAGGAAGTTTATAAGGAGCACTGTAAGGATTTAAAAGTAGGTTGCAAAGTATCATATTGCAAGATTAATTAAACATAAAGAATGCAAAGTACTCCACAGTGGAGGAAAACTTTGAGCTATTAATACAAATTAATGGGTTCTACATAGCACAGTCAAGGAAAAATCACTGAGGTATGTCTCTGGAGAGCTCCGTGAAGATCTAGGGTCAACAAACACATGACTTCAAAAAGCAACTAAAAGACTACAGTGCATAAATGCAAAACTTTTGGGTAAGTTATAATACCTTAATAAATATTTACTTAATTATATTACCTAAATTAGACTATAAATAGATCCTTTCTTATGGAAAACTCCTGTAAATTTAAGGAGTTTCATCAATTTAACCCATTTCCAGTTGCAACCTTAAATTTCTGTCAGATGCTTTCAGTATTTAAAAATACTTTTGCTTTAATATTCCTCAGCCTGTCAGTGGATTTAAAAACTTACAGGTTTTGGCTTAAACAGGTAAGGACTGCTACATAAACTGAAGAATCTAGCAGACTGACCAATACTAAGCAATAGCATACAGAAACTATTATTCTGCTTTATAAAAAGATATTTTAATCACATCTGCTGATGGCTTTATGAGGATGATCACAGTAAAGAAATTTCAAATTCCATTTTTGTTTTTTTTAAATTACCTACATTCCTGAATTATTGCCACTCCAAAATATCAGCGTAAAGAGATAAATGCATCTCAAGAGGGACAACAATAATATAACAACTGTCATTTTCACGATACTATTTTAAAGATATTTACTATGCTTTAGTTAAAGATCATCTTCTGCATGCAAGGAAAGGACTAATTATCATCCACAGAAATTAGACTTTTCTAATTGGAAGTGAAATAAATACAGAAAATGTTCAGGGTACTATTACTACAAGCCCAACACTAAAAATTTGTGAATTGATGCCCTGCCCTCAAAAGTTTGTAAGACTTAGAACTTATTTACTTAAAAATATAATAAGCACCTCATCTCTTAATTTAAATAAAGTTTCAGTATTCATTTATTTGAATCCCTGAAGTTAGGGCTTTAATTCAAAATGTGTAAGACTTATATGAAATCATACATTTAGCAATACCTAAACCAAATTAACTATTCCAAGAAAACAAATTCTAAGACTCAAACACATTAAAGCTAGACTATTTCAATGTAGTTATCTTTTACTTTGAGTAACTGAATGAAAAAATACAGATTTGTCATAAAGGTCGAGAGTGTTGCTTCTTGACTGGTACTACATAATTATATTCTAAAATGAATATAATTTTGTACAAGTTACAGCAATTATATTCTACAGTTTTATTTGCAAAAGGTGTATAAATTAATAATACAGAAAGCCTGAAATAACCAAACTGTAGCTTCATTACTTCACCCCATTTCCCAAGCCATCATTGCAAAACAGATGTAATGAAAAAATAAATATCACAAAAATAAAAATGATCAGTGCCTTCAGGTGTAACATGAGAATCACAGAGACAGGACGATAGCTTCCTTTAACAGAAACTTTTAAACAATAACAATCTGTTTTTCATTACAGAAAGCCAATTCAGTGAACTGCTATATAAATCATAAACAGTATGTATGTGACAAAAAGCTACAAGTTTCTGTGAGGACAGGTGTACAATGCATCTTTACACACTTACCAAGAAAAAGTCCTTGTTCTTAGGGCTTTCACAGATGATAGAACTTGCATCTTGCTTACTAAAAAAGGTCTCTTACAATTAAAAAATCTTTCAAAAGCTAAAAACAGAAAAAGAAATTGCATGTATGTGTGTATATACATGCATAAACACACACAAAATCAAAATACATAAAATACACTAATTCGTGTCATTCATTTACATTAATCACTTAATTCAAGAATGCTGTTGTAATAATCCAGATGATTATTATAAAGACATGAATTGGAGAACACAACATGAAACACATAAAAAGTTAAAATAGCAAGACACTAACCACAACAGGGAGCAAAAGAACTGGCAGCTGAAAAATCTTGAAGAGATTCAAAGAAGTACTAGGTTATTAGACTTAGAATTTGCATCATCTTCAGGGGTTTTCTTAATTTTATTTTTTCTTTCTCCTTTAAAAAATATTTTACTCCTATTTCTTTAAACCCTGATCATAAAACATACCTCTTTTTTATATTATTACTTTTTTTTAGTGTACTTCTAAATCAGGTTTGGGTACCTTGAGATGTATTTGAAGAACTTAGCAAGCTGCAAATGGCAAATCTGAACCATAATAATACCCAACTGCATATCTGAGAGATGTATCTTAGATTAGATCTTTCTTTCAGAGATATAAAGCACCACTAAGTAGTATCACTGAGGAACAGACAGCAGAAAAAACCCCTCACTCCAGTACAAAACCTTGTAATTATACCAATGAAGAAAAATGGTTTGAACTTCCATTTACTTCATGAAAAAAAAACCTACAAACCAAACAACAAACCAAGAACACCCCGAACCAACAAACAAAAGACATATACAAAAAAACCTTAAAATTTGAACAGCAGAAAATTTAGAGTCTTATTTTTAAAAATAGAAGTGGCAGCTGCACTTAGTTTTAAGAGCACAATGCAGTTGCCATGAAATTATGAACTGTTTCACACCTGCATGTCTAGGCACATCTGTCCACTAAGTGCTTGATCTTTCATGCAACTGAGTGAAAATTAGAACCAGAGTTTCAATTTTCACTATCAAAGATAAAATCACAAAAGAATTCAGCTGCTGTTAAAAGGTGTAAAAGAGTTGTCCAAAGCTTTTTCTGGTATTTCTTTCTGAAATAAAGTAACCAGATGCAGATTATTACAGAAACAAAATCCTGCCTTGAGAGTATTCACACCTGGCATACAAGAAAGCTATGTAGCATGAGCATAGATGCATACGTACACACACACATTTACTTTTTCTTTCTCTAGTTGTCTGTTTGTTTTTTTTCTCTTTCCTGTCTTAGAAATAGTGATTAACTGTTGAGAGAATGCTTGTTGCTAAGCAAGCTGTCATTTGCAAGTACCACCCACAGGCCTACCTTTTTACAGAACAGCTGAGACTTGTTGCTGCAATTCATTAGCTGGGTCCTGGCTGCTAATATACTCAAGTAGTAAAGTTATATTTGGAAAATCCTTCCTTCCATGTAGTTGCTGATAAACTTATAGGAGAGAGATTACTGCCTGTTGAAACTTCCCAGGCCTGAAATTTTCCTTCAGCTGCAGATCATCATGTAGGCTAACTCTTCAATTCCATAGGTATTATTACTTTATTGACCTTTTTTTCTGCTTAATTTGTCCACCTTTTTAGACTCGGATTCAGCAGTTATTCCCTGTATATTATTTTAATCTCATATTAGTTCTGTTTCTCTGCTCCACCTAACTTGCTTTGTTTCTTCAAATAGGCCATTTTAATTCCAGGTGACCTCCCCATCGGTCAAAGAAATAAGAAATGATCTACATCTAAATTGCTGTGGGATCATTGTTTTTCATACCACAGTACTTAAGATGGTATATATGCACAGATACACACTACATACGGAACATCTTAAGTACTGGGAAATACACTGACACGTACCAAGTAATCCTGTCATAGGGTGATATGAAGTAGACCTTTTCATTTTAAACAGTGGAGGTTCTGCAAACCAGATAAATCTAGACATTCAGATACTCTGTGTCCACAGACAGTCTTTTAATAAGCTTGTGGGTTCAGGCATATAAATTTCTTGAGGCCTGCAAATTTCCTGATTGAACGATTATGTTACATGGATATATCCAACACCTAGATGTATTATCTCAAGTCAAACCCGACCGGTGTATAGAAACACATTTTTCTCAGCTGTGAAGCAATGTTCCCTAAATAGAATTCCACAGGAGTTGTGCTTCATTTCATCAAGGCCACAGCAAGGGAAAATTGTTAAACAACAAATAGTTATGAACCAATGACCCATTTTTCCTCTAATTTTCCAATCTCCCAAGATCCATTTTATTTGTGATTTCAGATTAGTTTGACTAATAGTTTGATCTGGAACTTTTTTTTCCTGAAACTATCATGATGATCATGACAATCCTCCTTTTCAGAACATTTACATGAGGTATTTGAATTCACCCAGATGATGAAGAGAAATTAGGTCTGTGGTCAGTTGACCCTGGATGGATGGATGCCAGGTGCCCACCAAAAGCCACTCTATCATTCCCCCTCAGCTGGACAGGGGAGAGAAAATATAACAAAAAGGTTGAGATAAGGACAGGGAGATCACTCATTGATTACCATCATGGTCAAAACACACTTGACTTGGAGAAAAATTAATTTAATTTATTACCAATCAGATCAGAGTAGGATAATAAGAAATAAAACCATACCTTAAAACCACCTTTCCCCCATCCCTCCCCTCTTCCCAGGCTTAACTTCATTCTGGATTTTCACTACCTCCTCCTCCTGAGTAGCACAGGGGAACAGGGAATGGGAGTTGTGGTCAGTTCATCACACATCTCTGCTGCTCCTTCCTCCCCAAGGGGAGGACTCCTCACAGTCTTCCCCTGCTGCAGCATGGGATCCCTCCCATAGGACACAGTCCTCCATTAACTTCTCCAGCATGCATCCTTCCCATGGGCTGCAGTCCTTCAGGAGCACACTGCTCCAGCATGGAACCCCTGTAGGGTCCAAGTCCTGCCAGCAAACCTGTTCCAGCGTGGGGTCCTCTTTCTCCATGGGCCCACAGGTCCTGCGAGGAGCCTGTTCCAGCATGTGCTTCCCATGGGGTCACAGCCTCCTTCAGGCATCCACCTGCTCCAGCGTGGGGTCCTCCACAGGCTGCAGGGGAATCTCTGCTCTGGTGCCTGGAGCACCTCCTCCTTCTCCTTCTTCACTGACCTTGGTGTCTGCAGAGGTGTTTCTCTCATATATTCTCGCTCTTCTTTTCAGCTGCACTTGCTATCACACAGCAACTTTTCCCCCTTCTTAAATATGTTACCCCAGAGGCACTACCACCACCTCTGATGGGCTTGGCCTTGGCCAGCAGCAGGTCTGACTTGAAGGCAGCTGGCATTGGCTCTACTGGATACAGGGGAATCTTCTGGCAGCTTCTTACAGAAGCTACTGCTGTAGACTCTCCACTACCAAAACCTTACCATGCAGACCAATACAAGTTCTTACATCTCACAGTACACTGAAGATTGTCCCCAGAACTGGGCTACTGGCTACTCTGAAAAACATGATATAAACTATTATGACACTACCATCCACACATAAAGAACTCAAGTTTAAACTGATCCAGAAAATCTGAAAGCTACTTCTCTACTCTACTAGTAAGGCACACATGAAGGAACTTGTGTGCCTGAAATCTATTGTCAGTTCCATTGAGTATTTAGTTATTAAAAATAGCATAGTATTAGTAAGATGCATCTACTGAAACATCCATAACTTGTAGTGAAGGAATTCTCTGCAAAAGATTCAAATCAGTCTCCTCAAGGTAAATTTTTTATATGTAAGGTGATTGTCATTATTACTGAGGTACTGGTAGCAACATGAATTTCACCCCTTATCTCCCCCCTTTCGTTTCATTCAATGTGAAATAAACATTTTGGAGTTTATGATTTAATGACAAAATGGAAATAAATGTATTTGAGATCAGTCCAAACCATCTAAAAAAATTCTCTGTGGTTTGTCAATAAAATGGCAATTACAATAAAATGGCCCTAGCCTTCTCCCTTTTAAACCATCAAAATTGGCATTTAATTGACAAAGGAAGCATTTCTCAAGCATTTGTGGGATAAGAGTCAGCCTGTCTTTTATTTAACTACATGACTAAAAAAAGTATAGGTAAACTCCTAGAGCAATGTGTAGGATTTTGGCAGTGGAAGAGGGGAAACAGGGTTGTTTATCTTTAATAAGGCAGGGAGAAGACATCTGCATGAGCAATTAAAGACCTCCAAGAAGTGAAATAAAAATAATTTAAAATCTTCATTAAGATAAAATTGAATATCAAATATTATGATTTCTGCAGTACTTCAGCTGAAAGGGTTTTTGCTGAGCAATAAATCAAGTTTGAAATGAAAGCAGGAATTACTAAGGAAATAAAAACATTAAATAGATTTAAGGAAAAGAAACACCTCCCACTGCAACTTAAAATGAGTTTAAGATCAAGTTAGCACAAAATATGCCAATTTTATTTGCTTCAGAGACCAAATTTTCTGGAAGAAATGAAAGAAATATCTCTTGTTTGATCAAAGTATTAAAATTGAGTGGCTGGCCAAGCAGCCATGATTTAAGATAGAAGCCCACACCTTGCAGAGAAATGTGTTTTTCCAAATAATTGAAGGATTAAAAATGCATGGGAAAGGTGTTCCTAACCACTGGGAACTCCTTGTAAGCACGGTTCCAATGACAACACTATTTCTGGAGAGCTTTTGGTGAATTAAGGAGAAAATTAAAAAAAAAAAAAAAAAAAAGATTTGAGTACCTTTTCCTTTCAGCTCATAGTGCCATGAAAGCCACTTTGACCTCAAAACTTCCATTCTAGTGTATCATCTGTTCTGAACTGCTCTTGTTTCATGCAGTCCAAGGCATTCCTTTGATTTTGGCAAGAATGCATCACTCTTTAGGAATTTTTTGCTTAGATTACTAGGTACAGGACTGGGGGGAAAGAGTGGTCATTGAAATGATGTGGTACTACCTTGGCCTCTTCTTTGTTTGCTTGCTTGTTTTTCTTGTCTTTGTTGGTTGCTTTGTGGCCATGTTGCACAACAAGTTATAAATATACCATCGTATTAGAGGATGACTTTTGATAATATAATACATTCAGTCTTTTCTCTGTATGTTTCTTGATCACACGAGGCAACTTGTATTAAAACATCTGACTAAAATAAAGAACATAGAGAAACAGAAATAATGAGAGGCCATGCACTTCCTTCATACTTCCTACACTGTATGCATTTATAAATGGAACAATTTTAACTCCTGAATAGCAATGTGCCCCCCAAATCCTTTGTAAGCAAGAAGTGACATACAATATGATGAGTAATCTTATCCTTTAATTTTTTAGATCAAGTTGCATCATTGGTCTCTACATAGAATTTGTGAACATTTTCTGGGATATTCAGGGCATTCCAGGTAAAAACCTCTGTTGCAAACAGTAGCAGCAAAACTCAATAATGCTGCAAAGTTCAAAGCAAGGAAGGGAGGAAGATTTTTATTTCAAAATAAATTTTTTGTCACCCATTCACTTGTGTGCTGCCATACCCATATATTTATAAGCAGATAAACATGTATTTCAACCTAGTTTAGACAGAATTGCCTGCGGTGAAGCAGAGGACAAGAGACACAGCCTTTGAAGGGCTCTTCACATCCCTTGGATTGTCCTTAGGTGGAAGACTGTCAGGCAGTTTTTTGACATGTCATGGAAGGAACCAGGGGAGCCCAGAGGGCTGGCCAGCAATGCTGGCGCATGGGGACAGCCTGTAGAACTTTGTCCTGCAGCCTCCGAGGGAGGCATGAGATGTTACCATATGAACCCACTTACCATATATGCCTGGAGATGTGTACCACAGCCACAGAAAACTGATGCGGCCCTGGGAAGACAAAGGCAAGACCTCAGTGATTGCCATGAAACACCAGTGCTGGGCACAGGACAAGAGGTGGGAGATGGAGTGGGCAGTATCATTGTGGTAACTCCAGATCCCTGTGCTAGGGCTGCTGTGCCACTGGGGCAAATGCCATGGGCAAGGATGGCCCATCGTGACATCCCTGAGGAACAGACTGTGACACGTCTGAGCAATGGGTTCTGATGTCACTAAGGGAGGGATTTTGACCATGTATCCCTCGTTGCCTGTATCTGGGCAGCAAGTATCACCCAACTGGCTTGTGCTTTCACTCCAGCTGAGTGAGTATGTGAGGTTTGGAGTGTTGAGCAAGGCTTTTAGTTGGTGCTGTTGTCGTGCCTGAAGAGTTGCTGACTGCAGCTCCTAGTGCCTGTCCCCAGAACTGTCATAGGTTTTCCCCCACCCTGCCAGGTTCAGGCAGCCAGGACACCCAGGAAGCGTGCTCACAGCAGCAGAGGTGAGTTGTACAGGAAAACTTCAGCCCATGGAGCTTGGAGGGTTTTTTTCTTGAGGGACCTGGACATTTCCTCTACCCCTACCCAGGCCAGCCAATGACCCTGGCCTCTTTCTTTTCTAGTGCAACACCCGCTGCTGCAGTGGCAGTGAGAGGGAGCAGCTCATCATCACCAGCCTCCCCCAGCCCACTGCAGCACCTGGAAAGCGTGGCCATGGATCTGGACAACTGCTGTCCAATATGCCTGGACAGCTGGGAGGAGGCTAGCTACGTGATGCCATGCTGCCACCGTTTCTGTTTCACGTGCATCCAGCAGTGGGCTGACAGCAAACCAGAGTGCCCCCTGTGCAGGAGGAGGGTGAGCTCCATCGTGCACTCGGTGAGGGAGTATGATGACTTTGAAGAGTATGTCATCAGACCACCTACAGCATCATCAGTCGTCATCCATCAGGCTGCCCACAGCCCTGCAGCATCCCCACCACGGGCTGCTGGACAGGTGCCCAGGGGTCCAGTGGGCAGCCTCCAGGCTGACACCTGGGCAACCCTTTTCTGGGACCACCCAGCTCTCCTTGAGCCCCTGCTGCCCTGGCTGCACCAGGTGCTAGGGCTGATGTTTGAGGATGACCATCTGCAGGCAGCCATCGTGGAGGACATCATCACATCCAGCCTGGTCCTCTGTGGACCAGATGAAGACGTCCTCATCCAGCTGCTGCAGCGCTTCCTTCATAACAGCACGGCAACATTTGTGAATGATCTCATTGATGCTGTCCTGCGACTGTGCAGCGGGGAGGCCCACCATCTGCTGGAACTGGAGGATGCCCATGCTGCTGAGGGAGGGGAGGGAAGCCCTGTGCCTGCCCTCAGCCCCACTGCCTCCCAAGGAGGGTCTTCTGAACCCAGCCCAGCCCCCTTTAGCAGCCCTGCCAGATACAATGTGGATGAACTCCCCAGAGCTGCCCTTGGGGATCCTGGCAGCCCCCCCTCTGCCCCTGTTCCCATCCCAGGGGAGCAAGAAGAGTCCCAGGGGGAGCCAGAGGAGGTTGTGCCAGGTCCCTCCACTTCCAGCCAGGGCAGGGAATGCTCCCCTGGGGGGCCACAGCAACGCCTGAAGAGGAAGGCTGGCAGCCCTGAGGCCTCTTCACCGCCCAAAAAGAGGGAACCCCCCCAGCAGCACTAGAACATCCCAGCAGCTGCTGAAATCAGGTCTGGGCCATCAGCTGGAGCATGTGCCAGACCCCAAGAAGATCAGAAGGCTCTCCTTGGTAGTCTAGGTCTAACAATCAGACAAAGAAAATAAAGGCATGAAAGCTACAGAAAAAATCTCAGTGTTACTAACAAGGCAGGTAGCATTGCTATACTCACCTGTGCTGCTTTCTCCCCTTTTCCGGGTGCTATACCCGCTGTTTCCTCTCGTTGTTCTTAGAAGAGCACCATGGGGCTTCTCCCTCTGGCCTGGCACAACTTCTTTACCCTGCTTGGATTATCACGGGGCCTGGACCTGTGCTCTCTGACTGCATGTCTCCCTAGAGCACAGCACCATGGGTCTTGGACCTGTGCTCTTGCAGTGGCCCTTTCTCCTGCTTCAGGCACCATGGGGGCTGGCCCTATGGACCTGAAGGGCCTCTTTGTGCTGATCTGAGTGCCGCTGAGTCAGATTGTCTGGTCTTGCTGGGCTCTTTTTGCCCTCATTGGAGTGCTACAATACTTGGTCCTCTGCTCTTACAGAACCTCTTTCCCTTGAAGAGGGCACCATGACACCCGGGCCTGTGCTCTTACATGGTCCTTCCCCTCATTTGAGCACCACAGACCCTGGCTCTACAGGTTTGAAAGACCTCTTTTGTCTGACCGGAGCACTGTGGTGCCTGGCCCTGTGGTCTTGCAGGGCTTCTGAGCCCTGATGCATGTCCCTTAGGGTCTGGCCTGCTGGTCTTTGAGGGCTTCCTTCCCTTCACTTGACTGTCATGGGGCCTGGCCCTCTGCCGTTGCAGGACCCCTTGGCCCTGATTGAAGCAGCATGGAGATCAGCTGTGTGGCCTTGCAGGGCCCCTGAGTACCAGTTTAGGTGCCTGGGAGCCTTGGAGCACCATGGAGCCTGGCCCCCTGCTCGCTCCTGCAAAGCCTCTCTGCCCCGATTTAGGCCCCTTGCCCGTGAGCAGCCTGCCATGGGACCTGGCCCTGGGCTCCTGCAGGCCCCCTTTGCCCTGATGCGATTGCCATGGAGGTGGGTCCTCTGGCCATGCTGGCCTCTCCACCCTGAGGAGAGTGCCATGGGGCCAGGCCATCTGCTCAGACGGGGCCCTGGCTGCCATGGGGCCTGGCTCCTGCACTGGAAAGGCACTCGAAGCGGGACAAAGAGGGCCTGCGTGACCCAGGCCAGGCCCCATGGTGCTCAGCTCTGGGGAAAGAGGCACTGAGAGAGCAGAGGGACACTCCTCACAGCGCTCAGCTCAGGGCAAAGAGGCCCTGCAGGGGCCAAAAAAGATGAACGTGCTGGTGCCCTTGAACGCAGGCTTTCTTCCCACTCTTCCAGCTCCAGCCTCAGTGCTGGCATTTCTTCCCCCCCACTTGGAAAGCACCCCTCTTCAGCAGATGGGCACCGCTAGCTCCTCACCACCCCTAACCACCACCACCACCCCCTCGCCATTGTGTGCCCTCTGAAGGACTTCCCCCAGCACAGGCCCTCCCTGCTGCCAGTGAACCCTGCAGAAATTGCAGCGCATCTTCTCCATGCTCCCCAGGGCTCCTCACCCTCCTCACACACTGCTCCATGACCCCTTCTGCAGCCAAGCCAGCCATGTGAGATGAGGGGAGGGACAGAAGGCGGCTGCTGGCTTTGGCAGTAAGAGCTGCTGATGGGCCCCAAATCAAGACAAAAGTCCCCGTGCCAGGCCCACAGGTGATCCTGCGTGCCTCATGCACACAGCAGGAACGTGGGGAGAAGCGGAGTGGGGTGCGGCTCTGCGGGCAGGCAGGCAGGCAGTGCGAGAGCAGGCCAGGCCCCGCTGCTCTGGGGCTGCACAGAGGGCCAGAGGTCTGCCCTGGGAGGAGAACCCAGCTGCAAACACACAGGCTCTCTCTGGAGACCACACAATGCCTGAGAGTGGCTGCCTTCAGGGGCGTCTTATGGGGGGTTACCACACTCCTCAGGCTCAGGAAGAGTTCATATTTGCTTTTATGCAATCTGCTACACCAGTCTGACACAAATCAATTACTTTATTTTAAGGTTTTTTTTCCCCCCTTTTATTTCACTCTGGTGGAACAGAGTTTGCCCAGTTTCCTTCTGTTTTGTGGGAAAGATCAAGTTAACACCAGCCAACGATTGAATGGTGGCAGAATTCAACCTAAACATCTTTTTGTGGCTTTTACCAATTTTCCTCTATCAGATCAAAGCAGTACACCAAAGATGGATTTTTTGGCCGTAGAAACCTCTTCTGAAAGCAAAACAGAACAAGCAGTCGGCTCCCTCCTCCCCCATCCCCCCCCCCCTTGACCCCCCATTTTATAAGTCTCTTGAAAGGCTTTTTAAAATATGTTAATAGCAAGAGGAGATACAAGGAAAATATTGGTCTCATACTTGATGAAGATTGTCCCCTGACAAACAGGGATGAAGAAAACGCAGAGGCATTCAATGCTATTTTTGCCTCAATCTTTAACAATTCTGATAGTTCTTGCACTGCCTGGTCCTCTGAGTTGGAGGACCATGACAGCAGAAACAATGACCTTTCATTTGTGGACACAGAAATTGCAAGGGATCAGTTATGTCAGTTGAATGTTCATAAGTCCATGGGGCCTGGTGGAATTCATCCCAGAGTACTGAAGGAGCTAGAAGATGCCACAGCAGAACCCCTCTTAATCATCTACTAAAGGTCTTGGGAGTCTGGGGAGGTCCCCGCTGACTGGAAACTAGCCAGCATTATTCCAATTTACAAGGATGGAATGAGGGAAGACTCAGGAAACTACAGACCTGTTAGTCTAACCTCAGTACCTGGAAAAATTATGAAGATTATACTGGGTATTATTGAAAGACATTGTTACAGATGCACAAATAACCAAATCCAACAGAAGTTAAAGCTCAGATTTATTCTTCAGTAAAGTTAGTTAGAAGTCCAGTAACATTTTATAAAACCACAGGCACAATGGTGTAAGAGGAAATACTACTGCACAGGTGACTTAGGAATCTCTGAGATTTAAAGTGATGGCTCAAAATGCATGTATCACTCCCCTACAAGCTGAGGGCTCTCTCCCTCAGGAGTTACCTCAGGTGGTGCCTGACCTGAGGGGGAGTCCC
>JANZLQ010000079.1:27145383-27168214 GCA_026212715.1 Elanus axillaris | reverse complement strand
GGTGGGGGGGTGGGGAGTGAGTGAGCAGCTGTGTGGTGCTATATTGCGGGCTGGGGTTTAACCATGACAGAAGGTTGGTACAAGCAGTGCTAAGGTCATTACTGATGTACCAAATCAGCCACTGTCAGAAAGTGTATGACTGCTCAGTGAAGCCAAAATTGGGCTAGATCCACAAATAGAGTTGAGGGCCTATATTTCAAATCCATGTCCTCAAAACTGAGGTACTGCTACTCTTGTCTCTTTGAAGGCCAGAACTTTCCCACATATATGTGTTTTCACGCATTAACATTCACCTAAATGTTTCTATCTGGCCACCACATCAGTGTACTTTCTAATAGTGCTGGGGAATCCTGTGCCTAAGCCCTACCAAAAATCAAAATGTGTCATTTTCCCAGACTACTGCAAAGCCAATCTAATAATCCCAGATGCCCTAAAATATGTCTGGAAGATCTGGACAGTTTACATCTGCACAGATCACAGTCAGGCAGAGTGACCTTCATCCAGGAATGAAGGATAACTGTAGTATAACTTCCAGCTATCCCTAAAAGAACCTGAAGGAAAATGTCCCAGCTCCCACGATAATGTTCCAATTACTCAGGTATCATGTATTTTTGAGTGGGCTTTTCTCAAATCTCTCCTCTTTTTGCTAATCCCCATGCATGAATAAAAACTAGTCTTTGGGCTCTGAATAACATGAAAAATTGAGGATAACAAATTGAACAAATTCCCCTTGTGGAAATCACACGAAGTGATTTGTCTACAGCCACTCAGAAAAAGCCGTAATTTTTAAAAAATAAAATAATATCCTCTGAATCACATAGCAGAAAATTCATTCTCTGGACTTCATTTCTAGCTGCTGGTAGAAGCAATCATCTCATATTTATGAAACTATTCATAGGTGCTTTCATCCACGGTAGCCTTCATCTTTCATTTGCTTAACGGCCTTTCTCATTTGCTGTGAGGGAAATGAAACTAGTCTCCCTTCTTCCATTTTGTCTTATCTGAAGGCAAGTAATTCTTCAGTCTTCCAGAGCACCCTCCGAAAGCAATACCCATGGTAGCAGATAACACATGTGATATCAAGGTCATTTGTTTGTGCTTGCTGTATTTGCACATTTCCTATAAGGCAACTATTTTCATTAATGAATTAATTTTATAAGTAAATTGGATTTCTTCCTTGTTAGGTGCTTAATTCCAGACACTGTAGGTATGCTACAAGACTTTTCATAAATAGTGTGTAAGGAAGGGTTAAAAGAAGGAATTTTCGTCCGTGGATGAAACACTAGGTAAGAAATAGATAACTGAAAAACACAGTCAGCACAAGAAACAGTTGGTTTATTGTCTATTGTTTGAAATGCTGACCATGGGAGTAAGAAAGTTGAGCAATGTTAGGGGAGGATGTGCAACAATGGAGGAATTCAAGGCTACTAGGCACAGCATATGATTTTGCTTACCTCATAAAATCCTGCTATTGGCTAGAGCATGGTTGAGTGACATGGATTATGGTAATATGCTGCGTGGACAAAGCCCATGAACCAATAGATGGGATGGCTACGGCATGTGCAGCACGCCTGGCCAGCGAGCACATATGCCATAGGCTCCCCATGTTGCAACTGAGGCATGTTTCGGCACTCATTGGCCACGAGTGTTGACACCCGCTCCTCTGCAAATGTATAAAGACCGGGATTTCCCGAAGAGCAGTGGGCTGGTGGATGGCGAGTTCACCGTTGCCTACATGGGGATGCCCACGTAAAGCTGGCACCTACCAACTGCTGGGCTGAGCTCATGGCGCAAGACGTCACAAGAACAAATGGACAGTTCATCTTCCTCACTGTCCTTGAGTTGGTATGCTAATTGCTTTGCTCAGGTTGGAATGCTTTGCAAAAATACCCTTAGTTTAATGCATGTCTGTAGCTAATAAAATGCTTGTTTTTTTCCTTGTAGTCAGTGTGTGTTTACCTTTCTTGGGAAGCCTTGAAACCATCCTAAAACAAATAGCTCTTACATGTATTATATCACTGAGCCCCTTTCTTCATACTGGTGTGGTTTCTGGTTTTACAGATAGTGACAAATGGACTTCTGAATTGCTGGAGCACTAAGAATTCTTTTTTTTTTTTTTAGAAAAAATATAAATAATTCCTACTTCCCCCACTCCATGCACGTTTTGTTCTGTCTTCACGCTGTGATTTGATGTTGACCCTACCAAATTTTTTTAGCTCCTTTGAAACACAAACTGAGAAAAATAAATCCTAGGAGATTGGCTTGAGAGCACTAAATTGTTTGCAAATTGAAATACAGAAGCTACTATCCCACACAGAACATCATGATGTATTCATTTACTGCTGAAAAAGTAATGAAGACAAGGTTTTTTTGGTTAAGATGCAGTGTTTGTGTTATTAGCTAGCGTGGCTTTACATCTAGTATTGAAGAAAAGGATTATATTGTTATAATAAAATTAAAGTAATAGTTAGGCTGATATAAAGCTGATGAAAGTGATTTGTACAGCCACTAAGAGATTATTGTGTTAACCTACACAGTTATATATTGCTCAAAAATGAAAATCTAAATTAAGAAAAGGCATACTGAATCTCTCCTCTGAGGACAGGCTTTTGTACCCTATTGTTTCTCATGTTGTTCCAGTCCATGGTACACAAACTGTTCTGATTTTAGCAAGAAAACATTAATTACACTTCTTGATTTCTTCATATATAAGCTGCTGCTTTACTACATTATTTATACTACTATTGATTGGAGACTTACCTAGCAAACTTAATAGCTGTTAATTCATCCCTAGTTAGTCTCTGATTGTTAACAGACTCAAGATTCCTTGTTTGCATGACTGACATGCTGTGCACTAAAAAGGCTACTGCAGACACATCATACCTGCGTTTATCAGGGAACTTGGTAGTTTTGGTAATTGGTAGTGAAAAATATTCTAGCTCTTTAAACAGATTTGAGAATCTGTAAACTTTATATAAATGCTTACTTAGATATGAAAGAATGAACCAGATTTATTTTATCCATATTTATTTAAAAATACTTATTTTTATATTTATCTATTTACCTCTAGATAAGCAGTCTAGTGATTTTGCATGCCAATATAAAAATATTTCAAATTTACTTAACCCAGTCCAGACAGAAAATAGAGCCTTCAAAACTCATCATCTTTCAAGTTACCTGCAACATATTCAAACTTTTTGGTAGACAGATGAAGTCTTCTGGAACAATAGAACTAAATGTAGGAATGTGGAAGTAGGTTGTCACATCAGCTAACAGGTCAATCATTTCCCTGCTCAATTTTTATAGGGCAAACAGATTTTGACTCCTTCTTTAATTTAGTATTTTACATCAGTTTTGATTATCTTTATTTCTGTCCTTGGACTATTATTACCAAAAAAGGGGGATTTTTGTTAGAACTCTAATCTTGCTGCTACATTAGTCAAAGGTGATTTTATTTCTTGCACTCCTTCTGCCCTCCAATCATAGGTATTTCAGGTTTACCTTAAGAATTACCCATTAGCACTGCACAATTTATCAAAATTTTTTTACCTTCTTTATGTAATAAATACATATCCACCCATTGTCAGTATTATTTCATGTGCAAATATGTACGAAACATTCATTCACCACATTTATCTTTCCTCTTCTAATGAACACTTTATATAGCTTAGCAGTGCTTCCTACTGCTTTTCAGTAATGGTATGGTTAAAATTGTACTTGAGATGCCATTTCCTCTACATGACCTCTGCTGTTAAATCAAAATACTGAAGATGCTAAGCAGGCTTCACACAGTACCAAACAGCTAAAATCAAGAAATACAGATATACAAGGTGTTTATAACTATACTTCCTTCTCTGGATGGATTAATTCTAATTATACTCAAAGGAATTTTTGGCCAGATTGTGACTGCATAATGACTTCCAAGTTTATATGTCTTCATATTGTTAGAAAATTGCATTATTACAGTGAACTTTGTATATAAAGAAATGGCATTAACAAAAGAAATCAGCTCAGTTGTACTTTACATGGAATATTTTACACTCTTCATGCCAATGTACTGAATTCCCAGTATGCTTCCAGTTTGGTCTATTGATCAACTTATCTGATTATTTTTTTATATGAATATATAAAGGCTACCTTTACAGCCTTTCAGTCCATCTCCCATCATGTATCCAGAGATTCAGCTTAAAGGCGTGGAAAAAGCTCTAAGGTATGCTCCAGAACATAGCATATTACAACACTACATCATGTATGAAAATGATTGATATATAGTATGTTTTCAGATAAGACCACAATATGATGTCTCTGGAAAGAATAACTGTTCCTGCTAACCCTGAAAATTTAGCTTATTTCTGGATATGTCTCAATTGCACAATGAAAAGCATATATCAAAAAATACAGAGCTGTAACTTAATTATATATATTTGATGTTTCTCCCCTCACTTCCTGCTGGCATACCAATGAAAGAGTCAATATTTAAAGGGTTTCACCACAGTAGTCAAATCCAGGGAAGTACTATGGTAAGTAAGGCATGGTAAATGATAAGTCTCTCTAAAGACAACCACTTATAGGGGGTAAGAGGAATAAAGAGAAATAAGCCAGATGCTTATAAAAGGTTTATTGGCTTTCCTAGCCTAATTAAAAAAATACACTTTTCACTTAGGGTCCAGACTTATTTGGATGATAAGTGTTAATATTTTATACTTGACTTAGCTAATCTTGCTCCTTGTATAAAGATAACTTTAGACTTCAAAGCTTGTGCATGGACAAACTACCTAATGTTTTTCGTGGAGAGCAATATTGTGTTTAAAGATGGAATGGGAAATTTACGGCTTCAGCCACTTCGTTAAATATAGAACAAAGGAAGATTTGTACAGAGCTAGTTCTGCACATTCCAATGATTCCATAAACAACATGGGATGAGCCGGACCCAGGAGACAAGGAGCTGAGAAACGACAACCAGGAGCCGAAGAAAGAACGCAAACATTGAGTCACATCGGGAGACATGCTCTGAGACTTAATTGGGTAATGTAAGAAGCCTTCCCTTTACAAATGATATATATATGGGAAAATTTAGAGAATAGTTGATTGCATTTGCAGCATCAAGGGGTCCATGTCTCAATCCTCACAGATTTGTTAGAGAAAATATCTGAAGGCTATAATCACATAAAATGCTCAAATTGCTACTTGAAGCTTATTAGAAAGATTGAAAATGCTCTTATTACTACATTCCCCTCAGCACACCTGTAAATCCAAACTTCATGTTAAAGTTCATCACAAAAATTCTTGATGTGCCTGAAAAGACCAACCCATGTCCACATACAGCTGCATACCTTCACCTTTATAATGGTTATCAGCTCAGTAAAATACAGTCTTATAAGATCACAACGTAGACAATACCCAATTACCTAATTTTTCGTTTATTCTTTGGAAATACCAGCTGCAAAAGTGCAGTATTACAGGCTGTTCTATAACTGAAACTCTTTGTAAGCCACTGAAAGGCTTCTGGTTTGACTGCAATTTGGCTTCCTATTTTTAGCTTCTCTGACTTCATCTGCAGATAAAAGCAGAATTCCTGTTTCTTGGAGAGCTCCATCTTTAATAAGTTCTTCTCTTTATCTTTAAATCATGAAATTAAATGTCATCTTCCAAATTACAGTGAGAGTTTCTTGTATATGACATGGAAATTCTGAACACCCAAAAGCACTGATCGAGAATAAATATGTTGGTTTGATTTCAGTTTAGATGAACTGATAATATCTCAACCAAACACACATAATAAATTAACTACTTTCAAGACTCGTTGAAATTGAATGTAATGTATCCCAGAAAATATTTGGATTTAGATCAAACTATGCATTTCTGTAATAATATTATTGCTTCAAAATATTTCAGTCAGCTCTATATTCTTCCTGTGAAAATAGATGTATTCTATGAATATTATAATCCCATCATTCACATTACAGGTTTTGAAAACTTGCTTCGTAATACCTTAATACTATGGGTAACTTAAATTACAGCTTAATATTAGGTATTATTACTCAGTGTTTTCTATGTAATTTAACTTCCTATGTCCAGTAACCAAGCAGTTTTATTTGAATTATATTCAAATAAGTGAATTGAAAAGTATTACACTTTGGAGATATCAAATAGTATCTGGTAGAGTATTTAAGAAAAATTCATTGTGTTTCAATCTATCCTCAAGCTCTTGAGATAGTCTTCTTCTCAATCCAATTTTTTATGTGGCTTACTTTGGTGAAATTGTAATTTGACTGAAATTCTGCTCGTAGAGAATGAGCTGTCCATGATATATCCATTTTGAGCTGTCCTTAAAAGAAAGCGGAAGATGAACATATTAAAATTGTCCTTTGCTGTTCCATAAACTAGAACAATTACTATTTTCTGACTTAAAGATATAGACACAACACTATTCTGCTTGTGGACTGAATCTAGAATTTCAGTGAAAGGCTCCCAGAGGAAATTTAGTTGTTAAAATGAAAGTTGAAATTGCATTTAAGAATGTTAGTTAAAAAGAGATTAGAAAAACTAAGCTGTCAGAAAACACTCAAAATTCAGTCTTAAGCAATTACCTGTATCCACTGTTTAGTTGATGTCATGCCCAAGAAAAAAGTGAGTTTGTCTGGAGTGACAGACTTCTCACAGTATATGCTTTAAGCAGACTTTAGCTCAGATAGTCCAGTTCTACCACATAAAAACCTAGATTTATATAAAATTTTCTTTTACACTTTTGCAAACACATCCTGCAGTTCTTTTCTCCATCTCTTATATAACTGAATGAGAAACAGAAACAAAATCTTTTTTTTTTTTTCATACCCATCTGCTTTACAGTCCTCAAGAGCAACAAAAAAATTGCAGCAGAGAATTGCCTCATCTGGTCTTTGCAACAATAGAACTTATTAGCTTTAACTTTCAAAAGTGACCTCCACTTAACAACTGTTCTGCATGAGCAGCATAAAACCAATGGTCCTGCACCAATATGGAGAAACAGCAATTAATCATTACCTGATTTTCACTGTAGTCAGAAAATTTGCAGTACCTCTGTTCCATTCTTACAGTTTTGTCTTTCCAAGGTTCTTATGCGGGTTTTGTTACTGTTCTTTTAAAAACACAAGCAAGTGATATACAGATTTTTTGTTATTATTATCTTTATTTAACTTTCAATGACTACCTGAGAGACAGCATTTTTAAAGCATTTGATTTTGCTGGGCACTCATCATATAAACAGCAGATAACACAGCTGTATAGAAATCAAGCTTTTCTCCCCTTCAGCTGTGGAGCACCATAAGAATGCTAGATGACCTACTTACAATCTTAATTGATGTATTTTCATGAATAGATGGTAATGGTAATTATAATACTGCTTGCATAATAAAGACATTTTAAAAATGATATTTCATGCCAAATCAACAGGGATTTAATCAGATAATATAAACAAACCATTCAGTATACCATATATTAGTTACAATATTCTGTGAAATGGTATTTGGTGCTTTAGCAAACATTAAGAAAACACATCCAGAAAAGAATAAACTTCATTAAAATATTATTAGATGCAGCATTTAATGCCAAGGGAAGATAATGTTCAGATCAACGTCCACTATAAGTAGATGAACTGGGTACTGACTGCAGGAAAAGCCCATGCTAACAAAAACCCCTTCACTTCTGTCAAGGAGGTAAGAAGTATTTCTGCTGAAGTCCACCTTTTCACAATTTCATAAGAAGGAGGTAGTGAAACATTGGTCTTCTAAGAAATCTCTATATTGCTATATGATAAACATATGCTTCCCTGTATGCAGCATGTACAGGGCAGATTTCTAAGGAATATTGTCTATATTCTTTGGTTTCTAGAAGAAAGTGCAATCTGGTCTGTTCCTTGCTACCTGCGAATGTATGCTGCATGGCTCCTAAATCCAATGAATTTCAAAATATAAAAATATGCCAAACCTTGAAATAAGAATTACACCTAGAAGAAAATCTGAGTGGATGCAGAGGGATGCAACCTACCTACCCATTGAACGGTAATTTTTATTTTTACTTTCTACTGCTATTTTGTTCAGAATTCCATCTGTTCTTTTTCACATCAACATGCAGTAACTGTAATCCCCACATGGGTAAAATTGTAATAATATATGACCTGTAATTTGAAAAAAAAAAAAAAATCTAGTGATCAACTGGTGCAGTGTCTGACAAACTGGGTGGATTAGTTTAAGAAATCTGTGCTATGTACCTATTGTACATATCATCATATGTACATATTACATTCTGTCTGTAATAGAAAGAAGCAGAAGAAGCTTCAGATCACAAATCTTAGAAGAAAGGGGGAATTAAGACATTTGCTCACATGTATGTCTCAGAATTAAAAAATTAGATTAGAAAATACTAGTTTCTCTTATTTAAGAATACTTTAGCACTGTTACATGAAAATAAATTTTAGTTCTGAGATTACAGAAGCGGTAGCTGGTAGCTGATGCTTGTAAGACTTAGTATTATGCCAGAGCAATGAAATTCTATGAATGTGGATCTGTCTCAGAAACATTAATTCCTTACAGAGCCTGTAAACGTGTATTCATAGTCCATTTCAACCTGTTTCATACGGCCAGGTCACATTACTCCATAAATGCTGCAGCGAAGGAACCCATTCCTCAAAGGATTTTGTGTAAAGAAAGAAAACTGCCTGCTTCTTCACAGGAGGTACAGACAAGTCCTAATCCAGTCCCATTATCTCCTAGGAAATTTTGCACCATACCCCTTGCACAGATGCAGGGGGTTTTAATAAACTTGCACAAATGCAAATTCAAGTTATGACACGTCTTGGTGTGGAAGTACAGCCACTCTTTCCTACATAACCAAATCTGAGGGTATTTCCAAGAAGTTCAGGAGACTGCTGCTTTGTAGATAGAACACTACCATCTTCAGGTGGTGTGATTGATGCCCCCCCCTCTGACTGAGCGAACTACACTTTGATTCGGGCATCACTGATAAGGAGACCTGACTGAAATCAGCCCTGCTGTGCAAACCATGAGAACTGTGCTGGGCCATATCTTCCCAGGACCTAAGGAATCTAGGCCATGTCTTATCAAGAGCTAGCAGTACCAGCCTGAATTGTCACTAGACAAAACCAAAACTGCACAAAACTTCAGCTGCACACTTGCACATATGCCAAAGAGGGATTTGACTACAAGCCAATCACTTTCAGCTATAAATATTTGCAGTCCACCTGAGCCTCTCCTGTAGGTCAGCAAGCTGCATGGTGGTAATCTCCCCTCTGAGCAGGGGTGCCTCTCAAGGTTACTCCTTGAGGCTGAGACCCCTTTCCTGACACCCGATACCTATAATGACGTTTTACATTAGGCCTAAAAGCATATTGTACGCTAGTGACTATTATATATCCAGCTATAGTTTAATTATTAGAAGTGTAGTAAGTACTAGAGTATTTGACCGCTACCTATTTATCACTTATTGTTAAATCACTGTTTAATTACCAATCAATTATCATTTAATTATCATTCAATCATGGAATAATTGTCATGTGATCATTGTTTAATCATTAATAAAACCTTTTGGTTAATCCCATAATGATGATGTCTCAAAAATTTACCTGTGACAGATGGTATCAATAACTTTCCTATGGGAGGGTAAGCTGTAAAATGGAAAATAAGGTGCTTAGTACTGCAAGTCCTGAGCTACCCTCATCACAAGGACATTCTCTTCAAGGTCTGTACAAGGCAACAGACGACTGTACTCAGAAAGATGGCTAACTGGCCCTGATGCAACCATAAACTATGAACAAGTTTTTATTGAAACGTGTAAAGATGAAATGAAATGAAAGGTCAGTGAGGAGGACAAAGCACTTTCTTCATACCATCGTTTGATCAAAAAGCATTTTCAGGTGCACAGTTCATCCTACATTTCCGAAGGGCCATTCAGAATCTTTTCAATGTTTTGAAATTAACTGTAATAGAATGAAACAGGAGAATTCTAGGGCAGCAATGATTATTATTATTATTATTTAAGTAACTTATCATGCCTGCCACTTTGAAAAGTATTTGGTACAAAGAGACGTGGAAGTACAATCTGGTTTATAAAACAGAAATGTTCTTCAATACAGGTAAAGTTCAAAGTGTCTATGTAGAGACATAGCACATATATCAAAAGCTATTCTAGCTTATTCTTCAAACGCCAGCTGTGAATTAAAAGTTCAAAAGCTATAGCTTTAGTTTTATATTGTATTTGTCCTTTAGTTTCTTCAGAACCAGAGTTAAGTGGGCTTGTGTACATCTCTAGTAATATCTACGAGTATTGCCCTCCTAAACTGAAAAGTGAGATCCAAAATTTTTGAACAGAACACAGCAAATGACCTTAAGAAAGGGGACAGAAGTATAGATCAGGTAACAGTCACCAAATTTAAAGTGATGCAGAGCTTTCTCAAAAATTCTTCCCAGTTTTTCTGTAGTAATGGAAAGAGATTTATTCACTAGTTTCCTTGTTTTGAAAACTTTATATAAAATCACTTCTACAAAAAAATTTCTGACAATGGCCCAACAGATATTCAGAACATTGGGAATAAATAAGTGTTATGCAGTACTAGTATATTAATTCCCTTTTTCTTTCATAGTCATAACTGGTTTTGAGATTCTTATATAGTGTATGAGGCAAGTGATATTCATGAATTATTATACTTGCAAATGCCACCATTTATTTTACAAGAAAAAATTTGCTTATCATTCTCATTTCAGCAAGGGATGACAAAAACTATTTTCTAATCCTGAGTCAAATATTAAGGTACAAAGATGTACTTTAGCTACTGCCCCGGCCAAAAGACTGAAGGCAGAGCTAAAGATCTGCAGAGCTAAGGGAATAAAAGAGTACAGCTTGAATTGTGTAGATTCTGTATTCCAGATTCTGTAGATGAAAAGTTGTCACATCCATGGTGAATTAAGCACAGATGAAGGACTTGAATGTTTACAAAGTTGTTATAGCTCCATATATGCTGTCTTGTGCATGATAGAGAATGAGCTTGTGGAAAAACTAGTAAAAGTTTTCAAGAGGAAACGGGCAATTTTCTGAAAAAATCTGGTGTGACCCAAGCAATATCATATTTTGTTTAATTTTCTTCCATCTGCTAAGTGTTGTGCAGACCAAACAGTGAGTGAAACCAATTTCAAAAACAATAACATGGAAGTGGTTGTAGACTGCAAAGAAACTTCTTTATTATGAGGGAAGATTTACAGTTGTGAGGATGAAACAAATCTCAGATCTGTAAGATGTCACCCACCATAAAATTGCAGGTATCTGACATGCAGCTGATTATAGTACCTTGGGCGGGGGCAGAAACCAGACCAAAGCAGATATGGAAATAGGATATAATAAGAGCTGGACCATTACTAGATAAAGTGCTTTGTAACACAATACATTTTTCATTCCAGTAATATGCACACAGCTAACAAAAGGTTCAGTCCTAAACTCTTTACATAGATTTAATTGCATTAGACCTAATGGTAGTTAGCTGTTTGGGACTTGGCCGCCTGCCATTTGGTAATTAGCACATCGTGGTATTCTACCGAAAAACACCCCTGGTTTTTTTTGGCCTGAAAAAGTCAGAGTTGTGTGAGCAATACCCCCACCTAGCGGTGCAGCCTCATGGAACGGCAATTAATACCCTGCGTGGAGCACCTTCCCCCCTGTGATAGGAGTAACAACAGCTTATTCAACATCGACAGTCTGCAAATAAAACTTGCATATACCGTGATGTGAGCAAGACATAAATGGTTATGTTTGTAAGAGGCCCTGTACTACAAAGATACCTTTCATGCTGGCAATATTAACAATACCATGTCATTCTCTGAGAGCCTCTGCATTTCTCCTGAAGATTGTCTGAATTCCTGCATGTCTGAAAAAGAGGGTGTCAGCTTTGTTCTATGAGGCTTTGAAGTATGTCCTTTCAAATGGCTAAAATGTACAGCCATCAAAATTCACGTATTACAGTTCTAAGCAGAAAGTTGCCAAAATACACCAAAAAGTTGAGAAGTTATAAATGTCATGTTTTAAATATAAATGAGAAGTTATAAATGTCATGTCTCATGAGACACATGAGGTAAATAGTAAGAAGAGGTAAATAGTAAGGTTCCAGGATAATACCTCTGTTTTATTGCACTAGCCTACCCTTGAATATAATGCCCTCAAGCTATATTGTGTCATTTTTGTTGCATAACAATCTTAAAATCAATTTCTCAACTTCAAATTTTCAGCTTTTGAAAGTAAACTAGTCTTGAACATATACATCGCTGATGACGCGACATTTCTCAAAATAAGTTAAGTCCCAATTTTCATGATTTTAACAAGTTTGTTTACTTAGTAAATAATGCAGAAATGGTCAGTTTCCAGGGAGAGCTTAAATAGCATTCAACTTAATCCATGAAAAGATGATACAATTCAATCTGTTTTTTTTTTTCAAAAGTGCTATCCTAAATTTTTATTAACATGCCAGAATACATCCATTTCAGAATATTGTGAATTTGGTATTTCCAGAAATTGCAATCCACTAACCTCTTGAGGGTTTCATGTTTCACTAAGCCTACCCACAGACCAACCATATACTTAGCTACAGATAGAGTATGACCTACATGAAATCCCAAATATTATTTCTGTTTAGACTGATCCAATGCTGCGCTATGGAACTACATCTATTACTCTATGAAATCTGGTTCTAGGGCTTTCTTCATTGTTCTTGTCCAGAAGAAACCCCATTTTACCAGCCAAGTTGGATACAGGAAGTTTCCATATACAACTCATTTTCATGGTATCTATTGTCCTGGGTGGGGGCCCGCAGAATTTCTGGGTAGTCTTTATTTCTGTTTTTCATATAATATTCGAATATATATATCTGTATAGTGTCTTAGGCTTACTGAATGCCTTAGGCTTCCACTGTCTGTTGGCATTCTACTCTCTGGTGATCCACAGTCTTTTAAAATTAATTAGACTGTGAAATAAGATGTCTTTTTGTTTCTCAGGCAAAAATGCAAAACTTGCTTTGCTCATATAATCTGTATAATATGGAAAAATGTCTGACAGCTGCTGTTTCCCTAACAGTGTAAGACAACCCAACTCATTTCCTCCTCAGCTTGCATTGCATGAGTGGTTTTTATTATGGATTTGTTTGGGCATGGATAGGGAAACTGTACATTTTACACAGCTCTTCAAATGGAATAAAATATATCCATTATAAAATCAGATGCCAACGACAGATGTCTCCTTAGTGGCTTAAACCAGATATGGCTTAATCAGTTACAATCTTCTAGGTAATTGTATCCTTATAGTTAAGGAAATCTAACTTCAGACAGCTGCATGTGGAATAATCATTATTCCCTATATGACTAGTACTTACTTTGTAACTTTTCCTATCTCTATAGACCAGTACATAAGCAAATAAGATCAAGAACATTGCATGAAAACACTAATACTTTTGACAAATGTAATTTAGATGAAATTATTCTTTACAGTGAATTATAAAACCTATTTTATTAATGCTCAGTAGACTTGGTACATTGTTTGCTAATCATTATTCCAAGGCAAGGCTAGAAATACAACAATACACTGGAAGAATAGTGAGGTGTTTGATGCTTTTCCAGTTACCAACTAGCAAGGTTCTATTGTTGAGATACGATTATGTTATTTATCATTGCTTGGCAGTCTAAAATAATTAATGAGACAATGACTATGCTTAAGTTATCAAGTGAATTTCAGTGTCTTCCACAAATTTCAGGCAGAAGCCTGCTTCCTCCTGCCTCTGCCTCTACTCCTCAACAAAAAGCCATATCACATATCTGTTGCAGACTTCCCAGAAATCTACCAATTTCAGACTACTTTGAACTGAGGATGAGAGAAAAAGCTTTCATGGGTAATGTCCTGCCAACCATCATGTCTCTTATATATCAGTTGGTAGCAGCTGTGGCAGAACGGCATGAGGAGAGATTTAATTCCTGATAGGCCATTTAGGACTTTATGGGTCATAACAAACATCTTAAATTCCATCTGGAGACCATGAGGCAGTCACTGTAAATACCACAGAAGTACATAAATGCTCCCAGTAAAATACCTTCTTCTACCCTCTCAATAGTAAGTGACTATTATGTACTACATCTGTGTCAGCTCCTAAGGGATTCTAAGGTACAACACCACGAGGAGTACACTTTTGCAGTCTAAGAAAATTACTACCCTCACCCCCAAAAAAACCAACAAAAAGTTTTAAAAAACACAACATAAAGTAGCATAAATCTGGCTCAGAAAAGTCATAACATGAGAGAGAAACCTGAGAGACAAGTGGTAAAAATGCTGACTTCCGTAATGTGATCTTCAGATAATAATGGAGAATCTATGCTGCCACTGATGAATATTAATGAGGGTTGACAAATGCTCCTTCTTTGGTAACTGGATACACAGCCACTAGGGTCAAAGTTTCATCTAGGATCTGTTTTCTCCTACCTTATGTGGCTTGTGAATTGTGTCGCTTTCAGACTCAAGGCAGATAGGTCTGCATCACTGGAGCAAGGAAATCATGTTTCTGTTGTCTGATGTTAAACACCCTGTGGCAGGTGATATGGAAAGATGTTTGTTATCCTATTCTTAAGACTGGATGCCACCATCTAAAAACTACTGGATGCTCTCTCTGTTGGATCACTTATATTTTATTTCTTTATTGCAGAAACTTTTAGTTTAAGTCTCATGACTCATTCAAGACTCTCATGAATGTTCTGAAGCATAGTTGCCTTATTTCAGGTCTTTATGATCCTATTGTACCAACAGTTTTCTCATTGATCTGTGATAAGTATGTGTGAGCAAACACAAATAGAGGTGAAATCTTTGGATGAAGAAGCTTGCAGTGTTAGTTCTGTTTTGTGACTGAATGATGTTAAATTGTTTATTTTGCCAGTTTGGCAAACTTTTTTTTTATTATTATTATTTTTCAAGCAAAGGTTAACCATGATTTTAACACTTTCAGGACGCTTTTTAAAAATGTTTAAAAGCAAATACAAAACGGTGTCTTTTTTTCCCCCTCCATGTAGCTGTATCTCTTCACATTTTCACCATACCACTGTAAGCGCTTTTTCTATATATATGGTTCAGAACATCTTCCAACTGTTTTGAGACTCTTGAAATACCTCAGCACTTGACACTGCAGCCTAAATCCTGCTCCCTCCTGTGTACACATAAATATTAATTGTCAAAGTCCTGAACACCTAGTCGATATTATTGTATGCAGTATCATATGCAGAGTGATAATTTGCTTTCAGAAAGCTCTAACATTCATCAGATCATACATTCACATGCACATCTCTCCTCTTGAGACCTACAGGACTACTACTGTGCTTCATTAACTAGATCAAAAAAAAAGTTTACATCACATAGAGAAAGAAGGAGAAGCTTTGTGCTATTACTGGAGAAAAGACTGTCAGAGTCTGCTTTAGCAGCATGATATATTCCAGTTCAGATTTTGGTACTGTGGTTGTCACATCCAAATTTCTCTGGGCGATGACTCAGGTTCGCTGATTCCCAGGCCAGGATTAAGATGAAAAGACACCAGGGATCCTTTAACTCACAAAACTCAATTTTCATTTGCTTACAAGAATTGACATGAAACCATGTCAGTAAACTGTGTAACATGTGCTAACCATACGTGCCCAAACATATACTACAGGCCTTGCTTATTCGGGAATCAGTTGAGGGAAGACAACAAGGTGAGCCCTCCCGTTGAGTCAGGAGGTTCAGAGCGGACCCCCTTCCCTTCTAGACTCTGTCTCAGAGAGGAGCCTGGGGGTGGCTGGGTCCGCTCCTAGTCCCAGACTTGGTCAACAGTTTATGCCTAAAGGGATGAGGTATAGGGATTACGAGAAAGGAAAAGGGGGTTGGGGAGGGAGAGAGGGGAGAAAGATTTTGCCAGTACTGGATGCAGCAGCGTTGGTCCAGTCAGCCAAGGGGTCCAGTTCTGGGGGGCTTGCAGACCTGGGGCTTCAGTTTGTGTCCTTTTATCATCCTTGACCCACTCAAACTCGTTAGGCTAATTAGGTAGCCTTTGGGTCCTGGGCTTGAGGGGTTGTTTGAGGAGTAACTTCCCCTTCCCTGCACATGTGATCTTCCCGCATACATGGTGAATTGTCCTGTTCAGCATATCAGAACAGCACTACAGAACAGGGAGCTGTGCACCTGCCAGCAGCCCTCTCCCTCCGGTTGCTGATGGGCTCTGATGGGTGTTGATGGGCTTCTTTTCACCTGTGGTTCCTTGCTAGGCAGATTTAGTTGTTAAGCAGAACTTGCCCTACCACAATGTTTGAGGCATTAACTCCTTCAGTCTCACACGGTGGTAAAGATGTTGCTCTTTCTTTTTTTTTTCACTTTTCTTCAAGGGCTTGAAATACAGACTGTTCTGTTTTGCCAGGTCAGTGCCAAAAATCCACCTTTGTTCAGTTTCAAAATCCCTATAAACTTCAGCATTTCATGGTTCCAAACTCAACATAGTAACAAACTTAATTCTCAAGTATACTACTAAAAAACAAGTCAAAATGTGTATCCACATCTTCAATGTTTTCAGAATTAGGGCAGCAATGTTGAAGAATATCGATAATGCATAAATAGTTACTACAGAATTAACAGACAATTTCAACAACTTAAAAGATAAAAAGAACATGGAAGAAAAGAATTAAACATTACATATGCTGTTTGAGCGTGTAAGCAAACATAAATGGACCCACAGTTTTATATACACATAGCAGGAAAAATATATGACCTATATTGAGCACACTGGTTGGCTGTTACTTATGACACAGGCACATGCAAGTGATCTTATCCTAAATACAATGAAAGATCTTCATACAACAGTATCACAGAGTGTGACATATAACCACTCAGTATCATCTGTGGATTTCAAACAGACTTGTCATTTAGTGTGCATTGGTGCTGGTGGGTTTTTTCCTTTTCTTATTTTAAACAGAAATGAGAACAACACAGCAACTCCTAAACAGTTCACTTACATCCTCCAGGAGTTCATACTTTTTCTCAGTTTTAACCTGATTTTAATATGGAAAATATTAATTATCATTCCATAGTAACATTTGCATAGAACAATTCTCTTGCCACTTAGAATATCCTAACATTATACCCAGTCAGTTATATGAACACCTTCGTAAAAGGAAAATTTATTTTGGCATTGTATACCTAAATGTTCCTTTGAGCTATATGGGGGAAATTACATCTTGCAGGGATAAAATTCATTTGAATTTTTCATTTTAAATATTTTCTATAATATACCTAAAAAATTAAAACAAAAATAATGTGACATTAAACTTCTTAGCACTGTCAGCAGTCTTTTCCCCTCCTGAAGTTCTGACAGAACTCAGCATCTTAAAGCAAGGCATCTTGATGCTTTTGAGTCTAAAAAGGTTCCTCTGGGCTGTTCTACTCCTTACAGACATAGTATTTCACAAAAAAAAAAAGGAATATTACTTATGATCTGAATTGAATATTCTGTAGAAGTCAGGGACAGGACAGTTTCAAAACTGAAAAGTTTTGAGTTCTGGACTTTTCTGAGTGTATGATTAACAACTGAAACTATTTTAATAGGAATTGTTGAAGGAAAAATTCTTCCCTTCTCTACCTACTCTTTCCCAAAGCCATGATGTCTCTAAATGCAAATGTCTGTGTTTCATAAACTTGAAATAGGTTTTTATTGAATATTGATATTTTGGAGATGAATCAGTATTATTTGCCTATTTTCTTTACTCATGAATGCTAACTACTGGGCAGAGATAGAAATATTTTTTATATCAAATTTGAGAGCACAGTCTTATTCTTCTATCATATAGTGTAATTAATAAACAAAAGT
This sequence comes from Elanus axillaris, assembly GCA_026212715.1. Lineage (NCBI taxonomy): Eukaryota > Metazoa > Chordata > Aves > Accipitriformes > Accipitridae > Elanus > Elanus axillaris. Next base: position 27,150,318 of record JANZLQ010000079.1, on the reverse strand, counting down.
TGATTAGGGAAGGAATGCGTTGATTGCAAAAAGAAACTGAGAAATTAAACATATGAGCAGGGAATGCTTAGGACTATATACGGTTAAGAATAAGCTCACAATACTCTTCAGAGTCAGTTATCTTGCCTTCTGCATACATAATTAGGCCCTGGTGCTACTTGGCACAACTCCCATGGCTAGGCACAATGTTCTACTGCTGGTAACAGCTTCTTAAAGGAAATACATGTCTGTTAGCCCCACACCAGGCCATCATAAAATCACTGGCCAGACTTTTTTAAGGTAAAATATTGGTGACTGGAGCACTTCCAGGGAGGAATACAGGTTCCTTAGGAAGACCAGACCAGGAAAATGAAAAGGTTGAGTTGCCCTTTATATGAGACAACAGCTGGAATGCATGGAGCTCTGCCTGGGGCTGGATGACAAGCTAACAGAGAGATACAGGTAAGGGTTAGAGGGCAGACTGGTGTGGGTGACATAGTAGTGGATGCCTGCTATAGGCCACTGAACCAAGAAGAACAAAGGGATCAGGCCTTGTAGAAAAAGCTAGAAGCAGCCTCACATTCACAGTCTCCGGTCCTCATGGTGGACTTCAACCACCTTGATATTTGCTGGAGGAATAACATAGCAAACAATACAGGAGGTTCCTGGAAAGCACCAGCTACAACTTCCTGAACCAAGTGATAGATGAGCTAATGAGAAGAGATGCTCTGCTCAACCTCATGCTCAACAACAAGGAGGGGCTTGCTGGGGTTGTGAAGGGCAAAGGCAGCCTTTGGCTACAGTGGTCATGATATGGTAGAGTTCAGGATCCTAGGAGGAGGAACCAGGATGAAAAGCAAGATCACAACATTGTACTTCAAGAGAGCAGACTTTGGCCTCTTCAGAGATCTGCTTGGTAGAGTCCCATGCGATATGACCCTGCAGTGAAGAAGTCCTGTCCTGGTTTTGGCTGGGATAGCCAAATTTCTTTCTAGTATAGCCAGGAGAGCCAACTGGATAGCCAATTTTCTTTCTAGTAGCTGGTATGGTGTTGTATCTTGGATGCTGTATGAGAAGAATGTGGATAAGACACTGATGTTTTCAATTCTTACTAAGTAACGTTTAGACTAAGTCAACTTGGAGTGGAGTTGAGCCGTGAAAGAGGGAGGAGTGGAGGGAAGGTGTTCTAAAGTTTGAGTTTACTTCTCATTATCCAGTTTTTGTTTGATTTGTAGTAAATAAAATTAATTTTGTTTCTTCTCCAAGTTGATCCTGTCTTTTGCCCATGACCATAATCAGTGAGTGAACCCTCCCCGCACTTGTCTGAATCCATGAGCTTTTCTTTATATTTTCTCCTCATCCCACCAGGGCCACGTGGGAGGAGTGAGTGAGTGGCAGCATGGTGCTTTGTTACTATCTGGGCTTAAATCACAGCACCACCTGACCTTATTTTAGAAATATTATGAGATGTTTAAGACAGATATGTTGTACAAAGATGTAGGATGAATCACAGAACTAGTTACATTAATCTTTAACTAAATTTGGATGACTTGAATCGTAGTCTAAGTCATGAGGTTAAACTTTACAGATGTCTAAACACCCAAGACTCCACAGCCTAATGTTTGGTATATTGGATATAAACTTGTTAAATAGAAATTTAAGAAAGCATCAAAAGCAGTGTTTCTTAATAAAAAAATTAATATAATTAATCTGGCCTGCCACTTCTCACTACAAGGCCAACAATGAAAATACATAAAAAGTAAAAACTAACAGTGTTCATTAAACTTAGAGTGAAGACTGCAGGTTGCAGGAGGGAGGAGTACAGAATTCATTCCCAAGGCATGGCTGCTGTACGAAATGCTCCCAGTGATCAGTCTGGCTTCACATAGTGGGGTGCCCATTTTAAATAATCTTCTTTAGCCTCACAACAGGCCTCTGGCAGAAAGGGCTGTCCAGGTGGGGTTGAATGTTGCACAGTATTCACAGACAGTCAGAATATTTTCTTGTGGATCATTTTTATTCTCTCAGTGATTTTTGCTTTTGTAAGAAAAATGTTTACAAAACCTTTACTGTTGGGCTCCACAGTGGAGTTAGCTGTTCCATATTTAGATACCTCCCTTGTCATCAGCAATTGCAGGATATAGCTTACCTATAAAGGACCATATTGCACAGGCAGAGCTAAAAGTCTCTAAAACGACAAATGTTGCAGCCTCCAAAATGCTCTAATATGGTTTTTGCCAAGTTACTGTATGTAGTAGGATTGTTTCAGCACACTGCTGTACTTATGGTACAAAACAAAACTTTTGAAGTGAAACCTGTTTTTCAAAGGAGAACTAGAAGTTAGTGTGTTACATGCAAACCTCTATTTCACTGCCTTAATTTCTTTCCCCTCCTTCAATACGGGAGGATTTTGTTCTTCTGAATTCCTGTCACTGATGCAGAAAACCTTTGCTCACATCTACTGACAAACTGACCTGCTTTGTCTCAGTGCATGAGGGGGTTAAGGAGAAAGAACCCTAGGAGAGATGGAGGAAGAGCATGGCACACCCATGCCTACAGTAAATCTCACTGTTACTGGACAACTTAACTACTTCAGTGTCCTGTGACTGTGGCCCTGCTAGGAAACTTTTTAAACAAGAGAACATAGTGTCAAGAGTGAAACTCTACTTTCCAGTCTGCTCCTTGCTGTAACAACACCTTAGCACAAATGTTTACCATGAATATTTTCAAAGTAAAGAAGGGCAGCTAATTACTCAGGCCTATTGATGAGTCATTTTAAGTCTTCCCTCTGTAGCTTTGAGAGTGTTTTGCTAAGAATAGCCAGGTTTTTCTTCTATTTTGCTGCTTAGGATAGTATCTTATGTTTTTAAAAAGGAAAGATAACACGGGTTTCCTATCTAGCCATCTGTGAATGATCTTGTGGAGCAGTTCCACTCACTTTCATAATGAATTATTCATTTGCACCTTAACTAGATGATCATGCATGTGATTGGTTGTATTCTAGAAATACAGTCAATCAATTCAGTACCTAGTAAATGCATTTGGTTTGATACTTTTTCATTTATGTATGTTGTGGGATTTTGTCAATGATTTAAATGGTATTCACTGTGCTGTTAGTTGCTTAGGATCAGACAAATCAGAAAAAAAGATCGGTTATATCAATTGCGTCATAAGATTGGAATAGTCATCTGACAAGATGTGAGCCATCAAGCTGAGACAATAACTAAGCTTTGCCAAAAGGTCAGAATAATCATACAGAATCATTTCTGTAAGGATAACAACACTTACTTGTTTTTATTTAAACTCAAAATTATTTTTGCTCAGGCATAGAAAAGAATTTTCTGGAACTATACTGTTACGTACTGTTATGTTGCCTTGCTGACTTTCTTTCTTACTTTTTTAATTTGGTTTACCATGGATTTGCTGTCCTACCAGATGGACAGAATATTGTATAGCAAGCAGAAGTGCGACTTGTGATTCTTTATTTATATACATAGTGAGTTTCAGGGGTATCATCTGTAACCCAGACTTGTCTTTTGCTGAGAACTGCTGGAACCTGGAAATTTCTTTTTTCATACACAAATCATTTGCATTTGTTAGTAATGTTTTAGCTACATAGGTGACAGTACCAGATTGGCACACTGGCTCAGCAGTCCATAAGTATTCAAATAGTTCAATCTCTAGGAATAATATCAAATCATCTGATAATCTAACATGGTAATAGTGGCATATAGGGACAATTACTGTGTCAACAAAGGAATTAAAATCTAAATAAGAGATCTCTTTTGACTTTACTGGACTGTTTATATATCTGTCCAGAGCCTCTGGTTTTCCGGTCAAGCACCCGATGCACCTTGGGTTGCCAGACATTTCATCAATCTAGGATATTGATATACAGAATTCGTAACCAGACACTGAACTACACATGTGATGTTGACAACTGATTTTAAATATGAAATGTGAAGAGCATGTGAGTGTGGAGGTCAACAGTTAAAAAAAAATCTTACAGAAAATTACTTTATTATTATTGTTGTTACTATTATTAACAGAATAATTTGTTTTACCTTATTTAAGTATATTCTTCCAGATCTTGCTTAACAATGCTTAAAAGTTTTGTTTGATTATTATGTAGGTCATTAATAAGAAGGTCATTATGTTCCCAGAAAGATTGTCTTTATGTCAGTCCTCAGCTTTGTCCTTTATTTAGCTGCCTTAGCATACAGCTAGCAGTCTATAAAAAGAATTATTGGACAGCCATAGATCATAACTGGAAATTACCATTTCTGATAAAATAAAAAGTCTTTTTTTTTATAATTTCCTTGGAAAATGAAAGAACACATTTTTTCAATGTCACTCAGTTACCTAAATGATTCACATTATTTTTCTCTTCAGAAGAAAGAATATCCACTTCTTAAACTTATGTAAATAAAATAAAGTAATAAACATTTGAATACAAATTTTCTTTTAAAATATTTTAAATATTATAATAATGTATGAACTGTAGTCAAAAAAATCTACAAGAAATGAATGGTGTTTAAGAAAAAGTTTTGTGAGGCATTCTGCATTGACTTAGGTTTTAGTGACGTGGGTTGATAGCAATGTAACAGAACTTCCCAGGGGTTATTTAATACAATTACAAGACTGGGCCTGCTTTCAAAAAGCATTTTACAAAAATGTCTAGAGTTTGAAATACAGTAGTACAGCATCATTTCAAGCTTCACTTGTACATTCCAGGGTCACTTATCCACGGCTCAAAATTTCGCTTTAGCTTTTCCAATGATATGCAAATTATCACATCAATAAAGCTGTGTATTTCTGGCCCTTGCAGCTTCTAATCAAAGCTGGCTATTAAGGGTGTCGTGGTTTAACGCCAGCCAGCAACTAAACACCATGCAGCCGCTCACCCCTTCCCCCCCGCCCCCAGCGGGATGGGGGAGAAACTCAGGAAAAAAGAAG
>JANZLQ010000079.1:27129727-27145283 GCA_026212715.1 Elanus axillaris | reverse complement strand
TCTTGTGCCCCTCCAGCCTTCTCGCCGGCTGGGCATGAGAAACTGAAAAATCCTTGACTTAGTCTAAACACCACCCATCAGCAACTGAAAACATCAGTGTTACCAACATTCTTCTCATCCCTAACTCAAAACACAGCACTGTACCAGCTACTAGGAAGACACTTAACTCTATCCCAGCTGAGACCAGGACAAAGGGCCAGATTCTTCTCAAGAGGACAGGTTAAATACAGCACATTCAGATTCTCTACTACACCTGCACGGAATGGAATTCTTTTCAAAAAATTCATTATGGTTGAGTCCAATGTTATGTTCAGCAAACAGACACAGGGGGATTACATTCTGCTCTGCGTTAACCAAGTTAGAATTTTAGTCATTCTTCTTTTTTTTTTTTTTTTTTTTTATCTTTTTAGTAAGACAACAGACAAAGGGCACTGTTCAAATTTCTAAAAGCATGAAAAAAAATTCAGTGACTCCTTCACAAAGAGAATAGGGAAAGGAAGGACTTCTTTTTTTCATTAAAATCTCTGTCATTTCAATAATCAAACTTGCAGTGATTTGCAAGCAGTGCATCAGGATAGCTGAGGGGGTAATAAACAACAGCTGGAGGTTTTGGCAGAGACAAGAAAATCCTGCAGCTGTTATCAAATAAAAGGTAGCACAGTACTCCAATTTTAACAAGTCTGTAAATATTTCCTCTTCCCAAACTTTGAACACACTGGTTATGGCTGAATAGTCTTTTATTTTCCCACTTTTCTAAATATGTTTGCACACTAAATATTTCCTTTCTCCATACTAATGTTTCATTGCAAACAGGTAAATGCCAGCATCTCTTCTTGCTGTAAACACAGGCAATATTTTTCCTTCCAATGTAAGTTTTGCCCAAGAAAGGATTCATTTAAACAATGTACTGAGACTCCCAAAAACTGCCTTCTAGCTTAAGCTACAAGTCTACCTTAATGAAAACAAAAGCAGTGGCCAAAATTATTCCACTAAGTAAAATAAATCAGATACTTTTAGCACAGAAATCAGAATAGTGACAATTCTACTACTTGACTTGGAAATTAAAGACATATACAACATGCAAGCTGACAGACATTGTTTCTTTACAGCATGTTATTCCAAAGGTTTTTCTTGTTGAATACCTGATCACTGAACACAGAATCATTTGGTAGGAAGGGACCTATCAAGATTTAGTCCAACCCCTCTGCTCAAGCAGAGTCAGCTAGAACACGTGGCCCATGACCCTTTCCAGTTGGGTTTTGAATATTTCCAAAGATGGATATGTACTATGACCTACCATGTAGGCCAGTCAGCAGGTCCATTTGACAAGTCATCATTGCCCTACAACAGTAGCACTGATCAAATAAAGTGAGAAGCTTCAGCTTCCAGTGTATTTTCCATTTCACTAGCTGAAATTGCCATTTCAGTAGAGAGGTTTGTGGCATAAGAAGAACATTCCAACATTTGTAAACTTTCAAATATTTTTCAGATATTGACATGATATACATGTGAAAATGAGAATAGTACTGTACTGTATGTATTTCCTGAAACCAGGACACTAAGTTAGAATCAATAATCTCTCAGTCATAAAATACATTTTGCCTTTAAAACCTAAGAAGCACAAGCACATATTTTACACACCTTCAGCAGTAAATGAAAGAAAACAAATGAACTGAACAGACTACCTCTGAACATAGCTCTGAATCATTTAAAATGGTTCATTTGACTCAATCTTAGTGCATTCTTGTGGAGCTAAGAAAGTTGGCCTAATCGCATCTAATCTCCATTATGAGATCATCCTGTTTAGCCTTGCTTCTTTGGTCCTCTTCCACAAACACTTATTACCTACAATGTCACTATACCAAACCATCCACCTGGTTTCCAGGGTTGGATTTATAATAAAGGTGAGTTTACACTGGCATGATTTTAATGAATGTTTTTTCCACTGAAATTTTTTATTCTTTGTTTTTTTCCTGATAACATATTTCTGCATTATTCAATGAAATACATTTCAACATCAAACTATATGCATTTTGCATTTGATTGCTCTCTATTAAGTGTGTCTGAAAACACAGTTTAACAGTCCTTCTTGAAACATAGTGTCCTGACTCCTCTGAATTTCTTAACAATATTCTGTTGATTTTAATGGAGCTAGTCTTTCACTCTCAGTATTTCATTATTCCCAGAAAGAACTGGGTTGTATCATCAGATTTCATTTCATCACAGAAATTTTCCAGAAATATTTATCAACAGAAGAAAGAGATGGCCCTGTCCATGGAAAAGAATGATAATAAGGTGCCAAGTCATCACTCATGAAGAGGTCTTTGACATTCACTGAAGCACAGCTATACTCCAGCACAGAAATAAAGAGAACTCTTTTTTCCCATGTTAGGATGCTTCAATGGTGGAACACTAAAAAAATTACAGTCTTGGTCCCAGTAGAGAACTGACCCCTAGAAGCAAAAGCATATGCTCTTCTGCACTACTGCACAGCATAACTAAAATGACTCCCTAGGCTCTTTGAAAACAACTTAGGTATTTGAGGCTTGACAATAATAAGTAAACTGTGTGCACCTCTCTGAGAAGTGCTGCCACAGAAAGCTTGATGAACAATCTGTGCAAGCCTCCAAATTTCAGAAGGAGGGGACCCAAGTGATCACAGACTGCACTCCTCATGCTTCCCTCCACTAGGCCCTTTCCTCACAGTGCTCTGTCAGACTTCCTTCTGTCCAAACTGTTGCGAAAGGAGTGCTGCAGAAGGAGCAGTGCTTCAGAAAAAAAGTACTTTGAGTAAAACAAAGGATTAACAGGAGTAACCAGCTCTTCCTTTGTTCCTTCCAAGGGAATGATAGAAATAGCAGCAGCCAAGTGGATAATTAAATAAATAAAAGCACTCTCAGGAAAACCTAGCCCAATCTAAGCAATCCCAGGAGTTTAACAGGTAGATAGTACAGTAACAGGTGAATAAAACCACATTAACATTACTGCCATTGTTACCACTTAATTCTCAGATCTGAATTCCTATGGCACCTACATGAAACTCCAGGAAAGCAGCCAGGTGACATGAGATCGGTGAGACTGAACACCCAGGGCATACAGCAAGGAGCAAGGTGCTATTCAAGTACTTCCCCACCATAATCCCACCTGTATATAATTAAGGTTCCCAGCACCAACAACGACAGCGCTACTCATAGCCTTGACTTTCTCAACAAGTTATATAGTACATACATTTGGGCCTAGTTCAGTTACATACTTCTCATGAAAGCTTGAGAAGTTTCATTACACCCTGTTATTTCATTTGTTTTCTAAAAATAAGGGAATAGTGTTTCTCAAATCTCTGAACAGTGCTATGAGCATACATTTGTGTTTTTGGTAAGATCCTGTGGAGATGAGTAAGCAAATAAAAAAAGAAATCCTATGAGATTTTCCAGGGTTATGTGTTTAGCATACATTGAATTTTTTTTTTCCAAATTATAAGAATTTTGCTCCTGCAAGACTTCTAGAAACATTAAAAATGCCAGATAAAAATGAGAAAACATGTAAGTATTAGGAATACTAAACATTGTAATTCTTCTGTTTCATATCTCCTAAACACTAGAGATGGTTTGAACTTTAATTGCTAACTTTAGGAGACAAGTAAGATGTAAGTCTCTCTTCATTCACATAGCAGAAATTAAATGTGCTTCATTGGTAGCAAAGCACTCAAAGTGCAACTGCATGTCTTAGATTTTTTTTAAAAGTATCTACTTATGTACAACAGACTGTTGAACTTCCAGAAGATAAAAGAAATTAATTCAAATTTGTTTTTAAGTAAATTCATTTTTATATTCTAGACAGGGTACTTTTAAACAGTGACTAGCCTATTACATGTTCTGCTTTCACTGAACTCCACAGAATGTTAATCGTGGGTTCTGACCAATTTTAAGAAAACACAAAGCTTTCATTTTTCACACAGCTGCTTCTAAATTCATAATACACTGATACACACAGGTAATCACAGCAACAGCTGCTTAACAAACTAACATTATTTTTCATATAACATCTATATATTTGTTTAAACAGAACAAAGCAATAAAAACATTACAACTTTCCCTAGACTTTCGGAACACTGGTCTAGAGGGAGAAAATGTTATCTGTTAAGCACCACATGTACTTTACATAGCATTAAACTAAACAATTAAGTTCGGTCAGTCAAGTTTTCTATATTTAAGCTGTTTCATTCATTCTTTAATGGGATAAAGTAAACACATTTACTTAAAACCTTTAATCCCATCCCTGAGCTAGTTAAAACTAATTAAAAATTGGACATAAATTTTATTCTACAGAATTATTAAGGATTTCTTTCTTAAAAGCCATTCCCCTATTTGTCGCTGACATGGAGTGATTCTAATCACTAAGTGCAGATGCTTTTGATGACTGCAGACTGCTCTGAATTTCAATAAAATAAATAATTATTACTGTCAACAGAAAATATTTCATTATATGCAGTAGGACAAACTATGTTTTCAGTCACAATTTGATAAATCTACAGTCACACACTGAATTAGAGAGTTGCACCACACTCATATTTGTAACGTAAAAATAATTCCTAGATCATATTTTTTCTTAAATTTTTAATTACTTTTTAGGAAGCTTATTAAAGTGATGACTCTTTGAGTCTAACTACCTATATCTTTAGCATTGAATACACTTAACTGTAGTGTTTCCCTTCATTTATGGTTACGGTTTACCACAGCATTTTCAGTCTGTAGTTGCATATAATCATTATTGCCTGTTTCATGTCACTAAATCTAGACAGTCCATTGAGCTGGGATTATTAATTGCTCTGCTGGTGCTATGTAGCACAGTGATTTGCATGTTGTCTTTTACAAAAGAGAAGCAATAGCCTGGCACTCAGTTCAAGTGATAGCATTTCTCAGAATTCATGAAAACTGTATGGATTCATACTCAGAAAAGAAGACAAACATTGTCTGTAAAAATCTGCTTGGCTGGCTGAGCAGTTCTTTCAACTTTACACCAGTAAGAGGAAAAAAAGCTTAAAAATAGGTCAGATACTTATCCCTGTTACTACTTTCAGATCTCATACAATAATAATAATCCATGCTATTACAAAAAAAGGCATTTGAGGTAAAATTAGCATTTGTTATCTAAGAACATTGTACTAATAGCCTAGCTCAAGTTTTTCTTAATTAATCTCAGTAATTGGAGATCTAGTAACACACTGGAACAAATTCATTATATTACATTTAATGCAACTTATTTTTCACTGATATAAAGCTTCTCAAAGATTTCTCAGGAAAAGACACCAACATATTAACTTAACATTGTCATTAATATAATGCTAGTTCGATACCATTTGCCTGCTTTATTCAAGTGTGGTAAATTATTAATAGATACACACATCCTGTATCAAAGTTGTCAGCAACCAATCACTAATGAAACTATTGCTTTTGTCACCAGAGGATTCCTGCAATACAAGGAGTTACACTGAGGCAGTGTTAGTGTAGATACTAGGTCATTTTCTCCCCTTATACTGTACAGAGCTGGCATGTTCTCCATAAATTTACACCAGTCTTACTTCCTCAATCACTAGCTAAGCAGGACCAGCTCTGTAAAAACTTTACTTCCATAACTAGCATAAATCTGTATTTAATTTAACCAAGATAGATTGTTGTAAGTATTCCAATATACATTTTTGGCAATAAATGCCAGTATGAAAAAAAACAGACTGTGTCTCTCCCAAGCACCAAATCCTGTACAAACACACTGAGCCACGTGTACGTTCAGTACACACTCACTCATGGTCACATACCATATTAACAAAGGCAGACATCTCCCAGCACAGAGGAGAACCACAGAAATCCTTCCTGATGAATCCCTAATCTATACTTCCTATCCCCTTATAACCCATCCCTGGCAGTACCGATTTTCCACCTTCTTGCTACTTATACCTACGGAGGATGAAAATGAATTTTTAGTAGGGCCCATTGAACTAATCTAATATTCACCATATCTGATCAAATTTACTCAGTCTACCTCTTTACACAGATACCCATGAGGAATAATCATAATTCCCTAAACAACCAGATACACTTGGTGTAGAGGCTTCTGTGCCAAGCACTACACATACACAGCCTAACCTCAAACAGGTTGAAGATCAAAAACTGGGTGACTTAAGAGTATCCATTGCAGCCAATCGGTTACTAAACGTAATAGGCCGTGTAGCAGCAATGATGGAAACAGCTGCTTCCTTATGGGAGCAGCAACCTTACAAGGAGCAAAGAAAAGACAGGAAAAGTAGTTAGCAAATTAGGCATGGCTAGCTGTTAGGAAAATGAAATTTATTCTATGTTTTTGAGGAAAATGAATGTTTAATTACAACATGCTGGGCCCCAGTATCATGGAGCAGCAAGGGCTAGCTACTCTGAGAGGGATGGAGAGCCAGGAGCCAGCCATGGCAACAACACAGGCAGGGAGAGGGACTTGACCCGGGCTGCAGCTTCCCTGTGGTGCCTGAGGGTCTCTTTCCAAGGCGACCAGTAGGAAGGGGCAGCCCTCAGCTGCACTATCACTGCCATATGACCCTGGCCCCCAACAGCTAGACCTCCAGGAGCGGGGATGCTCTCAGGGCCCTGACACTTTCTGTGAAACTCAATGGGTGATAGCTCCAAAGCTAGTTTGATGTGAACTGCACTGATAGGGTACCCATAACAAAGAAGGAATCAGAAGTGCTGCAGGCTCAGAATTTGTTCCTGCATGTTATAATTATCAGCTGATGGTTTTGTTAATGATCACAGAGCTACCCTCTGCTTTATACAAATGAGCTGATGGACACACAGCTGTGACACGTCATTAGAAGACGACAAAAAAGTTTCCAAAAAACTTGAAAATCTTGTTCACAGAAGTGTAGAAGAGGGACTCTTTAGGCCTCATCCTAGTATGGACTGAAAAGGAACACCTTGGCTGGGCTTCTCTGAGTCACTTCAATTATGATTTTCAGATGTGACAGTAAACAGTCCTTGAGTTTTTTTAATATTAATTTCCACCTATTCATTTCCAGATTCATCATCCTCTATCTTGTTACAGTAAGGTTGTTGAAAGTAATATTTGTTCAACATATATTCTTTTATATGCAAAACAGGCACACAGAAGCAGAGCATTCAATATTTTTAGGTATATACGCAGATAAGAGGTTCACGCTTTGCCTAGTGATTCCTTTTTCCCATAGTTCCAAGCTTTATAAAGAGTATCACAACTTTATTCACTGCTTGTTATTACTGAATAGGTATGCTGAGTGGTTAAAATGTGCAAACATATGCAAAATGTATGGCATTTTTACCTCCTATGTTGACTTTGCAACCCTTGAAATTTTCAAAGCAGTTGTACTTCAGTTGCTTCAGTATTGGTAGGTCATCTTACAAATTTTGCCTTCAGTGTGGCCCTTGAGTAGCCTCTCTCCTTTAATGGACTGAAATGTGTCTTTACTGAAATCCAAACACCAGAGCTGATGAATGAGGGTTGGAAGTCTAAACGAAGAGTAGCTGAAGCACTGAAACCTGTCTGAATTTCTCAGTCTAAATTAATCTCAGATGTCCTGTGCAACAGTAGTAAATGCCACTATTTCCAACTGCTTTAGTGTTTAACACATGCAGGAAAGCACAATGTAACTAAGATTTATGATCATCTCTCCATATACTTCAGGAAGCACAGCTTCTCCTTCCCTAGCCATGCAAGACTGAAGTCTGGGGAATCAGACTAAGACTACAAAGGCTTCAAAGGGCATGTCTGCATTGAGTAATGAGCTCTATTGATCCCAGCTGGGAAGCTGTTGTACATTGAGAATTTACTGACCACAGAGCAGTTAACCTGAGGAGGCATAGGCAGGTGCTGAACTGTGCTACGCTGCACTATGCTGCATGTATAGTTTCTCCTTCATGCCTGCATTGTGCTGTGGATAACCCTTGGCCATAGTATGAAATTAGCTAGCTAATCATAGTGGAGTTTGCAGTCAGTTCCCACTTGTCATCACCTGCATGTCCTTGTCTTTATCCTGGAATGAAGCAGCATGATCTCACATGAACATCCTTTTTCCTAACAATAGAAAAGGTGAATTGGATTTTTTTTTCTTTTAACAAAATCCTGCAAGAGTTATAAAGACCATAATGCCAAAGAATGCCTCTGTGGAAAGGATCTGTACAGTGTGCCGTGCCGTGACTGGAAGTCTGCCTGTTGCTGCAAAACTCAGGGTTTCCAGCATCTGAAAAAACATAAGACTATCCTCTTTCACCTTCTAGTGTTAGCTTCAATATATGGTATTTTAAAACAATGCCTTACGGAGCACAGTACTTTCCTTACTACAGTCATAACAAATGCTTTCCGCAGTACATTACGGGAGTATGGTACTGAGATCCATAGTGCTGGCCCAATCCATTATCAATGGGGCTCAGACCCATAGAAGGATTGTGGCTTGAACTTAAAAGCTGGATGGCTTTTCCTGAGATGTAACTTGTTAGGTTTGATATAGTGGGTATAAATCTGCATGACCTTGGTTGTATGCTATTCCAAAACCAATTTGAATGTTACTGCACGCCACTCAATACTTGTCCTGCCAAGAAGGATTCTCATGCAGCAACTTCAGGCGTCTTTGCACAAGCTCTGCAATGTACTCTACTTTCTCTAATTCACCAAGTGTGGTACAAAGTCTAAGCAAAGTCAAGTATTGAAAATCTATTAAAAGAAACAAAAAGCAATCAACATCACCACAGCTAGAAAGTTATATTTGACATCATGTAGGGTTTTTATATCTTGCCAGCTGATATAATCTGATATCTGATTATCTTGGACCAATTCCTACCTTCTCATCTTGAACTCTGAAATCAAATTATTAAGTCATTTTGAGTTATAACCAAAAAAAGTCAAGAAGACAACACACAAGTTTTTGGTGCAATGATTTTTGCTGTGAACTTGTTCCCTAAAGTGCTATTATTCACTTGTGCTGTTATGGCTGTCACTTCCTAATATAATTCCATGCTGCTATGTGTAATGTCAAATGCATGCCTTCAGATTTCCATATTCAGTTCACTAGCAATTCACCACTCAGAACCAAACAAATGATGAAAAGAATATTTATGTTTTACACATAAGTCACTAGTGTCAGTTCCCTCCACACTATTCCTGAAATGCAACATCTGAATTGAAGTGCTAAAACAATGGGGAGCTGTTTTGTTTGTGAACTAGAAAGTAGCATGATGTAGTTTAACATCTTAGCAAAAGGAGTACACACAAAGCAAAAGCAATTTTTTCACCTGTTTTATTTTCTGTATATTCACTGATTCTCATAAAAGACATATGTATCACAATAACATAATAAATTAGGAACAGGTCCAATGCTACATCAAGAAGGACTGTTATTGTGAAGGATTTACTGAAGGTAATGATTACATCTAGAAATAGCAGTTGCTGATGTCAAATACTTCTTGTTCTGGCCTGAGAAAGAATTAGTAATCCCAGAAGAGTATGTTGTAGAGGGTAAGTGAAATCCAAAGTATTTTAAAACCTCAGCTGAAGCTAATAGGTCCTTAAGTTTGTCCCTCACAGTCCTCAGTAAAGGAAGGTTAGATTTAAATAATGTAGAGATGCCAGCAATTAAGAAACAATGGTCAGACTGAGTTAAGAAACTACTATATTCTTTTATTTCCATGAATAAGTAGTCTGAAGGAAGCAGCACAAAGCTGAAGATCAGGAATGCCGCAATTAAGATGCTTCTTTGGGTGGCTGGGTCCCCCCAAGCAGAGTAACATGCAGGTTGTCTTTCTTACTGCCCAGCACTTCACCAAGTGGCCAACTTGCTAGAGAGACATGATGCTGCACTGTGCACATTCAGTTTTTTTCTCTTAGTGATATGTCATTTACACAACACATGGAGAGTTTAGTTAACTACCCACTTAGTTTAGCTAATGTTACTACCACAAATTACTAACTGCTGTTCCACAAATCATTCTAAATAAAAGTAGATTTCAGATTCAGATACAGTTGCTTTTTCTGATAAAAGAGAACATCTCACAAAAATTACCAGGTCAAGAACACTTCTGGTAGGCCCTTGAATCTTCTCCCTTTTAAGAATGATCCATGTGAGAAAAATATTTCTTTTCTTAAACACTGAAAAAAGTGTTTTGATAAAATTCTAATTCTTGAAAATATTTGAAGATCACCTTCAGCTGGGGTGGAGAGCAAAAAACGCCACATTTTGTCACATAATAAAATGATATTATGGTTATTTTTGCAAAATGGGATAGGGATTTTCTTTCAAAATCTTACAAAATGTACGTATGTCTGTAAATGGTGGATGATTTCAAAGATGAAAGTTGTTCTTTGGGGTTCCAGATTAAGCCACCATGAAGGATGAAAGTTTATTACCCAGTATAAGCCAACTACATCTGTCAGTATAAGTCTTTCTCACCACGTGTTTAATTTAAATAGAATATAAAGAAACAATTGTTATGGAATCTAAATCTGATTTGGTCAGGTACATTTGTTTTAATTGCATATCCTCCAAAGATTATGACAGCTATTCTTCTTGGTGCAGAGATCTCTAGAAGTGCTGTGCTGTTTCTGACACCCTCTGCAGACAGAAAATTTCTCATTTGAAATAAAAATTCATCATATTAGTCAGAAAACTCCACTGATGCCTCAGGAGAGTTCATACAAAGCCAGCAGGCTTCTACATAAAAGGAGCTGCCTGCTCTACCATACAATTCTTTAAGTAATAGGTTGGACAGACACAGGTGCAGCAAAGTTAATTTGTGCACAGTACCTTTTAACAAGCTTTGTCAGCACTAGATGTACTGTCATTGTAAAAAAGCAGGAGCATCTATGTATATCCGTAAGTTTCCAACTTAAGTGCAGTGCCTCTTAGTATGTGTGCTAATCGTGCTCTTCAACATTGAGGAAATGAGATCTTTTCCATGACTTTCTAGGGATTTGAATCAGGCTTCATGTGCACAATCTCCTGCAGCAAATACATTCATTAGAACCCACTTACTGGACAAAAGTAATACTGAATGTTTTTTTCTTATCCTCAAGTTAATCACCAGTTATATTTTCTACTGAAGAAAACCTGTTATATTTTATACTAAAGAAATTAAAGCATTTTTTAATGTAAATCCATTGTCTTCACTATTTTTTTCCATATTGAATAGAAATGCCACTTCAGAATGGAAAATACCTTCTCCGTAAAAACAGCTTAAAAAAAATCCCATAATGGGAAAGTTATGGTTCTAAATACCATATTAAAGGTTATGATGCAATTCTATCTTGGTAATTAGCCTTCTAAGATTGCAGTTTTATGTACCTTATGCTTATATTGCTGATTTAGTTTCAGGTGATAATTTAATTGACTGAATAACTTTGCTATAGATTTGATACTAGAGATTAAGAATAATTGCAACTTCAGGTGCTTGTTTTGCATGCATGTTCCATCTCTCTTCTTTTACTATTACATACCTGAAAGCACTGAATTACTATAGTAGGCATTGATGAAATCAGTGCATCAAAATTGTATTTTTACTTTCACAGGTGAGATATTTATCTTATTGTTATGAAGCCAATACCTTCAAATATGAGAAAGAGAAGTAATGGAAGGTGTCATAAAGTGATGCAAAACCACTGTGTAATAAATAGTATTTTTTTCTGATGGTGAAACTATTCTGTTGCATTAGACCAGATTTCTGCCACATAGGGTGTACACACCTTACCAATGTCCACCCATGAAAAGATTTTTCTCACAGGTTTCCTTGAGTGATGCTCTATCAGTGAGGCAACCACTTAAAGTTATTTACCATGAATCCATGAATGGGAAGAAGCAGACATGACCTCAAAGATACCTAAGGCAACATGAACATCTACTGCAGTAAGATCATTCTCCCCACTAAGAATTGCACTCAGGCAGACTAGACTTACATTAAAAAAAAGTATTTTAGGAAAAAAGAAGATATGCAGCAACTTGAACATTGTTTTATAGTTTGTACCTGATTTCAATCATATTAAGCATTACCACCCAAAATGGCATTTGCTTCTTCACATTCAAATACTGAAAAATATGCAGTGTAATGGTTCATTAGAAACATTCCATAAGGAAAATAAAATGTCAAATACTTTTGCAAATTAAATGTTACCTAAGAAGTAAATTTCACCAAACCCCAGAATTTACCAAAGTAAATGGTCTGTCATGGCAATCCCATATCATGGCTCCAATTTCATGCTTTTCCAGCCATTTCACATTTAGAATGGAGGAAGCTTTGTCCACATATGGTCCTAACCCAGCCATGGCTTAAAATCTCCACTCCTTTGGAGAATGTGAAGGATTCTACACAGAATCCCTTTACATAGAAAAGTCTGACTTAAGAGATATCATCAAGTTCTTCCCTCAGTTTATAGAGAAATGGAATTCACCTCATTAATCAAAATAGCTTTGAATGCTTAAGAAACTAGGGTTATCCCCCATATCCAGATCCAGTGACTCACTAGCTGGATATCCCTGGAATGTTACCTAGATATTCTAAGAACCTTATCAAAGAAATACTCAAAGAAAAGGAGTAATAGGATTTTTTCCCAAGAAAATATAGTTGCAGTCAAACTTGCTTGTACCTAACAATTAGAAGAAACAAGAGTGCTAGGGAAGTTGGTTTACCTTTTCATAATAGTATGTAAAAGAGAGAGTGTTCTTCAAAACCAGTGAGAGAGAGCAACTGCCTGGGTGTAGAGTTTCAAATATTTTTTTAGCTAACAGAAAAGACATCTAAGAGATTGCATCCATCACATCTGATAGAATCAGATAAGACAGATGTATACGTTGAATACCTGCTAGTTAGCATCACTTCTCATCCAACATGCACACTAAAAATCTTTCTCTGCAAACAAATTGGCTGTACTATTTGTCTCAGTTTCTTTTTGTTAATACATAATTTTATGTGTGCATAAACTTTTTCACAATAACTTTAAAATGTTTCTCTTATTAAAAAAATCAGTGAAATATAAGCAAAAATCATTAAAAATATAAGCAAAAATCGGTGCTAACAGCAGATGGAAAAATACAATTTTTTTCAGAACCATAAATCATGCTTCAAAATGACAGCTATTGGAGCCTTCATATTTGCTATTTTAGATTTTTTCATAATAATTCTTCTTTTGAATTTAAGATCAAAACAGTTCATTCAGTCTCTTTCTGGAAGAGGAAAACTTCTTGTGAATACAGTTAAGTATTCAGAATGTTTTTGTTAGCAAATTCAAAAATAAAAATACATCTACTGATGTGATGAACTTGAGTTGTTTCAGATAAAGCTAAACCTGACTTGGGGTAGAATAAATTACTGTATGATTTACTGAAATTTCTCACTCCCAACTCTGTTTCCTATTTTTCTGTCAATTCATTGGTTGCTAATCCAAAATAGAAAAAAAATGAGAGGAAAAAACACAGTTGTTGCCACAGTCTTTCTTTTGAGCTAAAAACACAGATTTAAATAAATTCATGTGGAGATTTTATGATTCAGTGGTAAATGTGCCAGTCTATGTGTCCTGGTTTTGGCTAGGATAGAGTTAATTGTCTTGCTAGTAGCTGGTACAGTGCTGTGTTTTGAGTTAGGGATGAGGAGAATGTTGATAACACTCTGATGTTTTCAATTGCTACTAAGTAATGTTCATACTAAGTCAAGGATTTTTCAGCTTCCGATGCCCAGCCAGCGAGAAGGCTGGAGGGGCACAAGAAGTTGGGAGGGGACACAGCCAGGGCAGCTGACCCAGACTGGCCAGAGGGGCATTCCATACCATGGGATGTCACATCCAGTATATAAACTGAGGGGATTTTGCCCTGGGGGGTGGGGGGACGGAATTGCTGCTTGGGAACTAACTGGGCATCGGTTGGTGAGTTGCAAGCAATTGCATTGTGCATCACTTGTTTTGTATATTCCAATTCTTTATTATTATTGTTGTTGTTTTTGTTATTGTTACTCTTCCTTTCTGTCCTATTAAAATATCTTTAACCTAACACACAAATTTTACTTTTTTTTATTCTCTACCCCATCTCACTGGAGTGGGGGGAAGTGAGTGACACTAGCTAACAGGAAGCTCAGATAAGCCAGTACTCAAAAAATCAATTTTGTGTTCAAATTAATTATTGCCTTAAGACTCTTATGCTATTCACACAGTAGAGACAAATTAGTTAAAATGGAATCTTTCCCCATAATCTTCTTTTGATTTAAACAAAATAAACTAATATCTACTTCCCCCCCACCCCCAAACCAAGTATTTTGTATTTATCATTATTGAATTCCTGTTCACAGATTTGAGGAAAGTTCTCCTGTGTATCAAAATCAATTTGAATTCTAATGTTGTTTCTCAAACCACTTGCAAACCTTGTTATCTGGCTGTTATCCACCAAGAAATTATCAGTGTATTCCCTATCCTTATCCACCAAGAAATTACCAGTGTATTCCCTATCCAGTTATTCAAATCATTACGGAATATATTAGTATGGAACAGCACCCTGAAACCTCTTTCAGCATGTCCTTTGAAATAGGCATGAACACCCAGCTAGACAGAAAACCACCAGTGACAACATACTGAGTATAGTTTTTGAACTAGCTGTGCACTCACACAACAGTATTTTCAGCTCTATAATTGTTTTTTAACTTGCATGGGAGAATGTGAAGAGCAGATAAAGCTTACTGAAGCTTATGATTGTTTCTCCATTGCTCATGAGGTCCTACATCCTGTCAAAGTTGAATTCAAATTCCGTATTAAAAGAACTAGCATGCACTTCTTATCTTCTCATTTACATACAGTTGAATAGCTTGTATCTTTCTGCAAGTAACATTAGACTCACTTTTCTATTATTGCATACATCTCCATTCCCTCTTTTAAAGATATATTCTGGGCTTTCTCTTTTCTGGTTTCTGGGCATCCCTCAGCCTTCATGAATCCTCAGAAACAACAGCTCATGGCTCCATAAAATTCTTTAGGTACTTAAGGTTAATTTCCATCCAACCTATTCAAGTTAACTTGCTTAGCTAACTTAAAGCTTGTTTATTGTGTTTCCCTACACTGGCCAACATCTTCAATTACTTTGTGATTTAAATTAACTGTGTTAAAAGTCCAGTCAAGATGAAACTTCCCTTTCCTACCCCCATCCCAAAAAGCTTCTTATTTTATTATTTGGCATTTATTTATAAGTTTTGTTAAGATTTGACTCATTCTTTGTTTTGTATATTTATTTATAATATTTATAAATTTTTTTCCTATGATCCTTTGCTGGTTACATTTTTCATTTTTCTCATTCTCTCTGCCCATGCTTGCACTATTCTTTTGTATTCACTTCTGGCACAAAATACTGATTTCTTGGCATCCTTTTCCCTCCTTTTCTCCAAGCTACAGATCTCTTTACACAATCCAGCAGGTCTTTGCTATATATACTGTGATGGCTTGATCATGGCTGGATGCCAGGTGCCCACCAAGTCGTTCTATCACTCCCCCCCCCTCTTCGCTAGACAGGGGAGAGGAGAAA
>JANZLQ010000079.1:27098539-27114656 GCA_026212715.1 Elanus axillaris | reverse complement strand
CTGCAGCCCGGGGAGGAGCCCACGCTGGAGCAGGGGGATGCCCCCCAAGATGGCCGTGACTCCATGGGAAAGCCCACGCTGGAGCAGTCTGTGACTGAAGATCAGCCCGCGGAAAGGACCCACGCCAGGGGAGTTCGTGAAGAACTGTAGCCCATAGGAAGGACCCATGCTGGAGAAGTTCATGAGGGACTGTCTCCCATGGAAGGGACCCCACGCTGGAGCAGGGGAGGAGTGAGGAGTTCTCCCCCTGAGGAGGAAGGAGCGGCAGAGACCAGGTGTGGGGAGCTGACCCCAACCCCCATCTCCTGTTCCCCTGCGCTGCTGAGGGAGGAGGGAGAGAGAACCAGGAGTGGGGTTGAGGGGGGAAGGGGGCGGGAGGTGTTCTAAGGTTTGAGTTTACTTCTCAGTATCCTTGTTTTGATTTGATTCATAGTAAATTAAATTGTTTTTGTTTCTTCCCCAAGTTTAGCCTCCCTTTTGCCTGTGACCGTAAGTGGTGAGTGATCCCTCCCTGTCCTTGTCTCGACACACGAGCCTGCCTTTATATTTTCTTCTCATCCCACCAGGGCCAGGGGGGGAGGAGTGAGCAAGTGGCTTCGTGATTCTTTGTTACCGGCTGGGCTTAACACCACCACACCAAGGCAGCTAACTTATTTATAGGACAGGTCAGGAATAGGCTTAAGGTTGGACATTTCTAAAAGCGAAATCAGTCATTGCATTTTTCACATTGTTTCAATTCTTGACTTCTTACTTGACCTTCTTCTATAATGGGAAGGGTAAAGAGCAAAACCAAATAGAGTAATTTTTGTAGAAACTGCACTAAGTGTCCAATGAATCAAGTATCCAATGTTCATTAGGCACTTCACTGCTCAACAGCTGTATTTGTGTTAGGAGCGGGACATTTAACTACTGCACACAGCAAAGCTTGCGAGAAGAGAATTAAAATACAAATAATATGCCCAATCCTGATATGCACTGCTCTGGGTTCTGCCTTGGTTTTAACATGTAAATCTCTCAAATTTGACTAGTAAGCATCTGTCATACAGAAGATATTTTACTTGTGTATTCATAAACACACTTTATGGAAAACTTTCTTAGCCTACTGAATGAGGATAAATAGCACTGAATTTTCATTTTAAAGAAATATTGAGGAAAAGCAGCTACAAGTGACAAACATTTCATGCCACCTTTTCTCCAGTGTTTACTAAGTAATCTTAATTTCTCTTTACCTCACTGTCACTTCCATAAGATTAATCAATACATGATTGGTACAGATTATTCTTCTACAACTATGTCATAATAACAGTGACTATAAATGTTCCCTTTTAGATCCACTCAGTAAACAACTGGTGGCAAATATCTTAAGAGACTCCTTTATATGCCATTAATGATTATTTTTTACTCTTTAATAAATCTATACCTCAAGAGACAACAAATTAATTCATCTTCATCCTCCCAAATGCTTAAGGCATAGAAAGTTCCATTGCTCACATCATCACTAACTGGCTTCCCACTAGTGTGTGTGCCACTTGTTCCACAGTGCCTAAACATGGAGGAAGAGAACTTTTTGGCACATCAGAAAATGGTGCAATTCACCTCAGCCCTTCATAGGCTTCCACAACTTTTCCATATAAGTGTCTATAGTTACTTTTTATTTCATCTCTAGGCCTCTGGTGGTGAGACTGCTGGAAAGGAACCACCCACATTCACACAAAAATTTCTACAAGGACTCTTCTGAGATTACAGCCTCCTTGAGCTAATATTGCCTCAAAAGAGTGGTTAGTCTCTCAAGATCATACTGAAACCACAGCTAAAAGCAGAACACAGGACATCTCCAGTGGTGAATCCAAAGGCAACTGAAAGGTTGGGATTCTGTTCTGAACTTCCCTGAACTCCTTCACAATAAGCTTAGGTAGGGGCAGTTAGAAAACCAATACATTTCCACTGCCGCTGGGTAAGAAGTCTATGTATTCATTAAACCCTGAACATCAGCAAGGCTTGAGGCCAGACTATAAGCCAACTTTATGGTTTCCAAGACTAACAAAGGCTAGCCTGTGTAGCTAGCAACTGCATTAGAAAATTGCAGTGTAAAATTGCTCATGATGGGAATGATAACTTCACCTGTTCCAAAATGATGGCAATACTTGTTTCTGTAAGTCACATACAGGGCAAAAAATATTATGTATACATAGGAAGTAAAAAGATCATTTGATTTGGAAATACATGTTGCCGTACGCACCAAGGTTAAGCCCCTCCACAAAACAATTTCAGTAAATACCAACTTTCCAACATCTGAACATAATGGAGAAAACCATTACTTACATGAATATTACAACATGCAGATGACACAATGACAAATTCCCTTTATGTACATCACAGCATGGTTTTTATTTCTCCCTTTCTCTTCCCATGGCTGGCACTTAGTAAGAAATGCCTGCAACAGAGAGTGTAGGAGAAACAGGAAGAGAAAACACTATTAAAAGAATAATAAATAAAAACCCAAATGTTTTCCTTTTATGAATGGGGAACATGAATACTCTTAATTGGGAGAGAGATTTACTGAATTAATTTCTTTCTTATCCCTCCTTTCTCTCTAAGCTCAGGGCTTTATACTTGCAAGCCAACATGTAGTATAGAACATCAGCTATTGTATCCTTTTGGTTTTCTATTTTTCTGATTTTCTATTTCAGTAACTATTCACTGATTCACAGCAGCAGAAATTTAAACCACAGACCTGTGTCCCACACAATCCTCACTATGTTCTCGGGTATGCACAGATGTGGACCAAAATTGTAGTCCTTGCTATTCAGGCAAAATTCTTATTCACTGGCCCTTCATTCTTGAAAATTCTTTGGCATTTGGTATGTCATGTGAATCAGACTAGACAGGTCCACACTGGCCAGTACCCAGACTTATTATTTACTCTTTCAAAAGTGGTTTAATTCAGCATTCATCAGTATCACACCAGCGTTTCTGTTAGATTCAAGAAGATTGTGGCGCAGACAAAGAGCAAAGTATTCACTTAGCTCAGTAAGGTTACAGATTGTTCTCTGGCATAATGAAACAGTATATTACTCAAGCAAGAGACTACATTTTCCCATAGCGTGTCACACTCCTGTATTAGTATTTCAGACATTTATTCTTTTTTATTTGATTCTTTTCTATTCCTATTTGATTGAGCCTTTTCTTAAGCTATACATGGAACTCATAAGGAACATTAAAATTTGAACTCACAAACAGTATGATGTAACAGAGGAAAGCACAACTTTTCTCATATTTCTTTCTTCTAGAAGGAGCACGTTCTTTATTCACCTTCATACAACTGTGCACAGACAACACAGCTTTCTCTCCAAAATTAACTGATTCACTCCCAGCCAAGCTATTGCTGTGGCCTTATGTAAAATGTCACCTGGTTCTCTGCAGCTGAATGCTATTAGATAAAGCACCTTGATGCTGCAACTGTTTGGGAAGGAAAATAGACAATGCAAGTATTTAGTTGAAATTGCACCCCATTATAGTGAAATGGAAAATAAATGTTATGCAGAAGAACATTACATGAAAGAACATAAGTCTTAAAGAACTACAGTCATGGGAGACAAAGGTAGGTTTCTGACCGTATTTTTCTGTTTCCCCAATTGCTTTAATTTACCTTCAAATAACATGCTTCAGCCTTTGTAAAAAACATTAATTATTAAAATGGTTCACTTATCTGTACAAAGATTCAAGTACTACATTAAATAAGATATAGGAATTAGGCTTTAGATTAGATCATGCCCCTTTCCAAACCATTCCCTTTTGCACATGCCAACACCAAAACTTTCCTACAGTTCTGACTAACAATTTTTATGTTCAATTCTCATTTTTCATGTGGGACTGAAGGCAAACAAAAATGAAGCAACAAACACACCTTTGGGTACTCCCAAGTTTGACAGATACAATGGTAATGCTCATGTTATGACTCAAGTATTGTGCAACAAGAGTAAACATATTTTTAGTTCTGTCCTAAAAATACATATACATACATCAACTTATACTGTGAAGTTAAAGCACTCTTCAGACCAAAATGTAAATGAATTCTTAATACCTGATGGAGAAAGGAAATGCTAATTTCTTCAGCTTTTTTTGGGGGGGGCGGGGAGTTCTAAGAAGGAATTATCAGATCTTAATTTTATTTTTTGCAGTTTTTTTACAGCTAAGATTTCCATTATTCTTTTTCATCTGCTTCTATGCATGTTTGTGCAAGTAATGCAAGTAGGCAGGAAAGATTCCTTGTCCTAGAAACTGGGGTAAAAAACAACAAAACAAAACAAAAAAAAACAGTACCCACAATTTTTTTCCCTACCATAATCATACTGAAACAAATGAGTTACTCACTAACAAGTATGTAAGTCAAAAGAAAATTTTCAAAGAGTAACAGAAAAATTGGTCACATTGATTAGTCAGGAAATTAAAAGATTGAACAGCTTCTGTCTCCTTTGGTCCAGAGCCACAAAGACACACCATGTCAAAAATTCCACCAGAATTTACAAAAATTCTAAAAAATGAGCTTGCCTAGAGAAATGATCCCATGAGCATCTCACAGGGTCACAGAATGGTTGGGGTGGGAAGGGACCTCTGGAGGTCATCTCATCTAAATCCTCCTGCTCAAGCAGGGTCACCTAGAGCAGGTTGCCCAGTACCATGTCCAGACAGCTTTTGGATAATTCCTAGGAGAGAGAGGCCACAACCTCTCTGGGAAACTTCTCCAGTGCTCGGTCATCCTCACAGTAATTCCTGATGTTCAGTGTTTCCTCACAATGTTCTGATGTTCATATGGAAACTCCTGCATTTCAATTTGTGCCTATGGACTCCAGTCCTGTCAGTAGACACCACTGAATAGAGCCTGGCTCCATCCTCTTTGCACCCTCCCTGCAGGTATTTACATATACTGATAAGACGCCCCTGAGCCTTCTCTTCTCCAGATTGAACAGTCCCAGCTCTCAGTGTCTCCTCATGTGTAAGATGCTCCAAGCCCATAATCATCTCTGTGACCCTGTGCTGGACTTGCTCCAGTATGTCCATGTCTCTCTTGCACTTGGGCACCCAGAACTGGACCCAGCACTCCAGGTGTGGCCTCACCAGTGCTGAGTAGAGGAGAAAGATCCTCTCCTTTGACCTGTTGGCAACAATCCTGCAAATACAGCCCAGGATACCGTTAACCTTCTTTGCCACAAGGGCACATTACTGGTTCATGTTCAAGCTGGTGTCACCAGGACCCCTAAGGAAGTTTCTGCAAAACAGCTTTGCAGCCAATGGTTCCACAGCATGTACTGGTGCCTGGGGTTGCTCTTCCTCAGGTGCAGGACTTTACACTTCCCCTTGTTGAACCACTGCCGGCTGGGGAAATGAACCTCAGTCTCCTTCATGACAGGTGGGCATACTCACCACTGTACAAACACGGAAAAAATAAGCAGGGTTTGACACACTATACAGTCTTGAAAGAACTGTAATTTAACCACCTCATTCCTACCATCATGCTTTTTGGTAACAAAAATCTGTTTTCTTCAGATAAGCCTAAGCAGTGAAAATTCTCTCTTTAATGTTGTTTTACCTTATTATTTTGTAATATTAACACATAGATAGCACGTAGGACAAACCTAAATGAATAAAATCTCAACTAATGCTGTAGTAATGAAAGAAACCAAAAAGAAATATTCATTGTTCCTTCTGCCAGATATTAAAAGTTTTAGCATCCCAATCTGTACAGTTCAGCAATGAACATGAAGTTCTGGGATGACATTCATAATCTCATTAGCTTTTGAAAAAAACCTCAAATGTTTCTATAACCCTCACTTAAAAGACATGGCCCATATTTTTATTCTGCTTATGTTCAAGCAACTTTGTCAGCTTGAGGTAGTGGCTTTTTATGAAAATGGTAACTTATACATATAGTCACTTCATTTCACTTCATAGTGAAAAAACATTTGATATAGAAATTTCATTGCTGTTTCTGAATCAAATATTTAAAAGAATAAACCTAGTGCCTAGAATATATGACTTAAAAAAAGAAGCTGTGCTATAGTTATTATACATAGAAAGAAGTTGAATTTTGTCCAAGCATATTTGAAAATAGGCTATGAGTAGTGATGGTGGGGGTTTACTGTTCTAATTTACAAAGAAATATTTATGCATATTATTAAAAAAATACAAAAAATTATCTTCATCACTTTTTTACTTCATTGTTGTAAGTATTTGGAACCCTTCTGAGAGAATATTTTCAAATTATCACTGATAAAGTCTTGTAATTTTTATCTAAGAATTTGTATATCGCTCATTATGAAGCCAGTCACTGAATAATACCTCCTACTGAATAGCTGTTAGCTGTGCTGGAAAGCCTGTATTTTCCAGTGCACAAAGCAAAATAATTTTTCCTGTTAATATTAAAATTCAAATTGCCTCCAGATTTGGAGGAACCAATTCTTACAAAACATCATTCAGAAAAGATACAGATTTTGTATTGCAGTGATATGAAAACTAGATTAGAAATAGAAATATGATTTCTAAGGCTTAAGCTATTGATTATAGCTCAGCAAATAACAGGGAAGTTGTCTTATATGGAATGTTAATGCATAAACGTAGAAATCCTTAGAAATATTGATTGCTGAATTCAAATGACCTCATTCAAATACTCCCGCCATTAGTAAGTCTGGTCTACAGACTATAAGCACAACAGCATTGATGTTTTCAATAGATACCTATAAAGTATGTGGTGTCTTGTATAGCAGAGCTCCAAATGAAAAGACAAGCCCAAACAGCTTTTTAGAGGAAATAAAACATGGGACAAGAACAGTGCACAGACAGGGCTGTTTTGAAAATGTTAAATCAAATCCACATTCAACAGAGAAAAAGTATCCTTCAATCATAAGTATATCTAAGAACTATTTTTTTTGCAGATGACTTCAGTAAAGATGAAATATGAAGCTATTATATTGAAAATGAAGCATAAATGTTAGATTGTTTAATGGTTTTTCAGCTTCCGAATTGCCAGGGATATAGGAATATAGTCATAGAAATAACTTTGATAGTACCTGAGATTGCTTTTACTCCCTCTGTAAATTTTGTCAAATAACAGAGGGTTAACAGAAGTGCCCTTCCTATGACTATTCTGTGTTGCAAAGCTAAAGCAATGAAAGGGTTAATTACATTTCAGTTCATTGCCTACCACGGAGGAGATAAAAATGGAAATTTTAGAAATGCAATTCTTCTGCTCTCTCTGCTGAAACTATGTACTGTATGTTGAGGACATCCAAGGACAGATATGATTGCTTCATTGAAGCAGTTTTCTAAACCTGAACCAAAAAATATTTCATTAAAGAATTTCCAACTTACTGTGCATCATTATTCCTGTCAATGCATGCCCAGGGAGGAAACATGACAGTCATTCTAGATGATATTGAGGCCAATGATTTCTTAAATTGGTGATGAGGTACTCTGCAGCTATGGCCGAGACTACAAGAGATTTTTGTCATACTGTTCCTGCTGCACAGAAAGTCAGATTGGGCATTACAGTGCAAGAAAACCCTTTGTATCAGGCTAGGTTTATGGCCAGTATCTTTCTTCCTTTTAACAGTTTTTTGCTAGAATGTAGCGAAAAAAATACATACAGCCACCCTGAGTCTGGTCACATAAACTCTAAGGTCAATAACATCTTCATAAGCATGTCACAAGAAGAATGGGAAAAAGTCAATCTTCACCTACACAGCAGAATTTGAGGGATTATCATTAAAGCCTAAAGGGAATGCAGTTTATGACTATCCTTATGGTGTACCTTCCTTGGGGGGAATGCATTTGTGTCGTCTCCTCCAGACCTGCTGATAGTATGGGACTTTGATAGCTAATGAGCATAACCACAAACTTCTTCCTGGACCCTAGTCATGTTATCTTGTTGATTTACCTGAGCCCAGTATAATTCCATGCTTATACAAACAGGGACAGGCACCTTCATTGTTTAGCGAAAAGAAGAATGCTGTAAAAGCTTTTGTAACAAACTGCAGTAAGTGGGAAAACATTAACTGTTGATTTTCATAAATCCCCAGATGTAGCGTTTGGATGGTAGATGTTTATTAATGAGTTTACTGTCCTATACATCTGGCATTCACTATTGTAAGACTGTACTCTTTATTCAACAACCTTCAACAAAATACTTTGTTGCCGTTTTCCTGTGCAGCAAAAAATAGAAAATAATAAGGTCA
The DNA here is from genome assembly GCA_026212715.1 of Elanus axillaris. Lineage (NCBI taxonomy): Eukaryota > Metazoa > Chordata > Aves > Accipitriformes > Accipitridae > Elanus > Elanus axillaris. Next base: position 27,106,425 of record JANZLQ010000079.1, on the reverse strand, counting down.
TTTGCAGGATATGTAGAAAAGAGAAGAAGGCAAATAGAAAAAGAAGACTGCTGTACAATTCTTGAGGTGTTTTTTATCATAAGGCATTTTCAAGGACATGCCAGAAAATCAAAAGACTTGTGGCCAAGGCCCAGAGATATAGGAAAATCAAAGTAAACATAATGTGAACCTGTCTTTCAAGATTTTTTTAATTTTTTTTTCTAGAAGTTTTAGTAGTTTAATGTAAAATCTTGTTTCATATCCCAGATGTAGAAGATGTGAAGTAGAACACATAATATAGTAACCTTTTTATTTCAATGGCATTACAATGTCACTTGAGTAGCTGGAACACTATAAGAGATATCAGGCCATAAGGTCATGATATTTAGCTTGCAAGCTAATAAAAGGGAATGACTTCTCACAAAGAAGCACAGTAGCTATTCTGCTTTAAAGACCACAAATGGACTTTTCTTATCCTTTAAGACCATCCAAGCAGAGCTCCACTTATGGAAGTTATTTCCAAATAAGAAGATATTGTCCACCTCATTTCATAAGACTATTAAACACCTGTATCATATCAGTCATTAATAGCTACTTCCACCAATGAAGGCTTAATTTGAGTAATAATAGCAAAGAAGTTAATACTGTGAAAAACTGGCCTGTCAACTAGCCACTTAAGTTTGCCTTGTTTGTGTGTTTACCAGAGAAAATATTTTTTTAAAAATTTAAAGCAAAAATAGCAATTCCAAGCAGTACATTATATTGGTGAACTAACCTTATGCTTTTAACTGCCTGCTGTCTCTGTGGAATCACTCTTACTACTTCTCAGGGAGAATTACTCCATTTTAACATCACTATTGTTCTTTGCTCTATTCCCAGTTCTAATCTATGGCTACCCTTTCAGTCTGACCTGACTCTGTCATCTTTGAGATTATCATTTTCCCCCTGACTCAACTAAATACAAAAATGCAGTGGAAATTTACTGCAAATGACATCAGCGGGCACACATGCAGAAACAACTCACTCTAAGATTCCTCCCACCATTTAGAATTTATTGGGGTTTTTAAATCTCAGAATTTCTTTTAATGCTTCATTTTCATGCTTAACATCATCAGTAATAGGTTAGTCTATGAGAAAAAGAAAAGCTAGATCACTGTAAGACAAGGCTGTCATCCCTGATATTTTATAGTGGATTCATCTTTAATATAGGCAAGTGAGCAAATGAAACCCAGGACTGCATTACAGGTTTTCCAGTTCACACAGTAACTGATGTGGATACCTTTATTAGGAAAAAAGAAATGTCTTTTTACAGCAGTTTCAATCATATTCAGGTCGTTGTCAACCATCTGCATTTTCAACTGGAGGTTGCAGAGAGTGTTTGTAAAATCCTGAATAGTTCAGAACTTGCCGAATACATTTATACTGTTAAGCTCCTTCAACTTGCAGGCTTTATGGAGAATATGAGCTGGAAGTGCTCACAGGAGCTCCTATTAAAAGTCTACTGCCAAAGAAAGAGCTGGGATTGTTCATTTTTCCAGTGGACTAACATTTGTCCTCTCTCTTGTGTTCTCTGGAAATCATTCTTTCCAGACATGACTTATCTTGAGGCTCACAAAAAAACCAACGTATCTTTCAGAGCAGTTCGTCTTATGCTGTTTGTCAAAAGACAAGATTGCACTAAACATTAATTTCAATTTCTCACCCAAAAATATTTCTGGATATTCCACAGGGTTTAATATAATTGAATGACTTGAAAAAAAGCCTACACACCTGACAGGCTCTAATACCACCAGTTCACTTGAGTTTTCAGTAATAGATTCTTTTTGTAACATAGCAAGCATAATGGCAATGTAGGATTTAAAGTTCACTCATTTACCAAGTGAAGAAAAACACTATACCCCATCATGACTCCTATTAGCCTCTAAAACTTCATCTTCAGAAAATGTCTGCAGTCCAGGTGTGATCCATGCACAGATAAAGTCAGCAGACTTGAATGTATGCAACTGGAGTTATGTTTAACTAAACCAGAGATAAATATAAAGCACTTGAACAAAAGACTGAAGATGCTAGCATGGAAGGATATCAACTTCTGTATTATTTAAAATCTCAGAAAAAATGCAACATTTCATCTGGGCAAATATATACAATTTTGCTATAAAATTTTGTTTCTCCCTTGTGAATCTTCATATAGGTACTGAAGAGAAGGTTTCCATAAACTATCTAGACAAAGTGATGCTTTTCCAGATACTAGGGCATAAAATCAATTTGTTCACTGTTGTTTATCTCATCATCATCTGAGAACACAGCATTTAAGAGTCAGCTTTTTTTTCTTTGCTCATAATCTACTGTTAGCTTATCTGGTCTGGAAATCAAATGAAGCCTTCACAGTTTCATGCAGAGTAAGAAATTAATTTATAAACTGAATGTATTGAACAAAATATCCAACCGTCTTTCTTGAGAATTCTTCATTTCAACTTCATGCATTCATTAAGAAATAGAACTGTGTAAAACACAAATAATAGAATCAAGTATATAATCTGGAAGCAAGATGAACTGAGGCATGCCAGAGCTTTGGTGTTCCTTAGAAGATATTTTAAAAGACCATGAGAGTTCACAGTTCATGAGTTTTTCCATTAGACATAGGTGTTATACTCCAAGGCATGCTACTACTGACCTATCATAAAATACCCACTGCCACTACAACAAAAGACTGACATATTAATTATTCCAGCTCTCACTGAAGTTGCTCCTTCTATTCTGAGCAATTTTGAAAGGTACTGAATTGCTTTACTAATACTTCTGTTCTCAAACACAAAGAGGTTGGATTTTGTCTATTTTCATAAGCCATTAATATTTTCTGACTTGGAGGAATTGACAGATAGAGGTAAATAGTGGAATAAAGACAATCAGGATGCAACTGAAGAACTGAACCTGAAAATCACTGAACAGATTTTTTCATTCCATATTTGCTAGCACCATGAAATTGCTAAATACAGAACCATATAAATATTTCATAATAATTTTGTGACTTAGAATTTTATTACTGTCATTCTAGTGAAATGTCTTCAATATTTGTGCATTTTCAAAGGAATCAATCTGGTTCCAAGAGAGCATGCAGGTCTCTGCAGGAAGCTAAACACTAAGTTGTAACACACCAATTTGTTTGGGGTAAAGAGAGATATTGACAATGATTCTTCAACTTCTTACAACATATCAGATGAAAGAAATTAGTTTAATATCAACAAATCATGTTCTTTCATGACTATTCATTTCCCATAAATAGAGTAAGCCACTAGAAGTATATTTTGACCATCCTTTGCATAAACAAGTCATCATTTATGTGCTCTTTTAAAAGCTGCAATTCTTCAGTCATTTTAAAAAAGAAGGTGGGACAGTTTGTAGCCTTTAACTGAAGATTCACCATTGCTTAACTGTTGAACAAGATAACTAAAAATGAGCTGCAGTTTTCACCTTTACCACAGGAAAAAAAAATTACTTTGTTTATTCTGAGGGGTATGAAACCAAATTACATATTCTCATCATACAGCTCCATATGATCTGATACTGCAGTTCTTCATTTTCAGCTAAAATGAAAGGTCATCATTTTTAAAGTTGCCAAGGTCAACCACACAAGAAGAACAAAGATATATAATATACTAGTCTGTATATTGCATATGTATGTGTGTATGAACATGGTATTCTGCATTTTTGGAATTTGGTATTTTTATTTTGATTTTGCTCTCTGGGTTACTCTGTACATAACAGAACTGTGTTAGTCAACAGTGAAACAATAATCCAGTGCTTTCTGTGCCCTTTTACCACTGAAAGGCCTGTGGTAGGCAGCTATACTTCCAAAAGTGACTTTTAGAAAGGAGTTTGTCTTTAAGAAAACCTGGCCTTTACACTCCTCACACTACTTTAGTATAGTGTTCTCTTGACAGAAATCTGTACAGTTGAGGACACTGTCTTGTTCTTGGTTGTTTCTGTGTCTATGGAAAGATAACCTCTCCCACATTGCACTGTACTGGTAGAAAGTCACACAGTACCACTGTACTGGTAGAAAATCACTACCACTAGTCCATTCTTGAATGAGTGTCTTGATGACCCACCCATCAAGCTGTGCTTCAGAAATCCCACTCCCTAACATGACATAAATTTGTTATTAGGCATTTAACCTGACAGAGGACAGAAATAAGCCACTGGTGTAGACTGGTGAACAAGTAATTTCTTTTGTCATATGCAGAGTCCACATCTGACTTCCACTTTAAGCACATGGATCACAACAGGATACGAGACAGGAGCACCAACCACAAACAAGAAATTTTAAAGACCATAGAAGAGTCTGAAAAGAGTACTGGAAATAGAAGCAGTAGCACCAAAAATTTTAAAGCATATATTTATATATTTACATTTGAAGTATCTTTAAAAATTGTGTTGGTAATTATTGAAAATCAGAAGTGGAGAAAGTAGACTTTAAAGATGATTCATCTGCTAAGGATCTAATCCTGTGAAAACTCAGCTGAACAGGCCTTACTTCTGCTGTAGCACTCCTAATTTCATACAAGCTATACAAATTATTTTCATCTGAGCAGTAAACCCAAGTATGTTATTATAAAGCTAGTACCTGCATTAAAAATAAATGTTACAACACTTCCTCTTGATTTTAGACAATTTGGGAGCTGCAGATGCACTTCACCCTCATGTAAAAGGTTTTGTACATATATGCCTCCAGAAAACCTAAAATCAAAACTTTTTTTTCATTTTCTGCTCCAAGCAAGAGATAGAGCTCAATTATGCAATCAAAGAAAACAAACTCTAACATCCATTAGTTAATAAGAAAGTTATCCTGTCTCCACTCGGTAGGTGTGAAAATATAAGTGCCCTGGGAAGTACTGGAAAGAATTGAACAGTCTACCTTCCCTTCCTTTCATGTAAAGTGAGAACATAGAGGTCCAGAATCTCAAAAACTTTCATGGAAAAGTTTCTGTTAGGTTCGTATTTACAGAAGAGCTATTTAGGCTGGTCTTTTCAGCCTAGAAACAAGACAACTGAGAGATGACAGGATACAGGTCTACAAAATCATTAGTGGCATAAACAGAACACCCAGCACAAGAACTGAAGGGCATCAAATAAATGTACCAAGTTCAAAAGTAAATAAAAGGAGTTGTCCCTTCATTCAGTGTGTATTTAAGCTGAGGAGCTTTCTACCATCTTTTACTAACTGCATCAGGAATATACCTGGATTTAAATGAAGCTGATCAGGACTCCAATGGAACTGTATTACAAACATCCTAAATAAAATCACAAAATCTTTTATCTGAGAAAACCTTTGAGCTGCAAAGCTTAGTAGGCTGGGACAAAACAAGGGTCACAAGAATTGTCAGAAATACTTGTCCTGATTTTGTGCTCTAAGGCAAATGTTTCAGTACTTTCCGGACATCTGACTAGGTACACCATTTGTCTCACCTGTTAGAGCCATTTTCTTATGCAAACAACAACCCACAGAAGCAGCTATATCAACTGCATGGTGTGTTGATGGCACCGTGCTTATTCCACTGCTTCTCACAGAAGGCATACAGGATAAACACAATCTGGCCCTAAACACTAATTGCAGTATCACTTCTGATAGAAATGGGGGGAACACCTACCTCTGACGTCATTAAATTGGTCTGAATTTGAATTATTCTCATTATTAAATGGGGTGCTGAGGTAGCTCATTATGCAAGTTATTTAATGACTTTATCCCTCATTTAATGAGCATTTGTACTAACTGAGGCAATGATACACTATATCATAGAAGTTGCAACAAGAAGTCTGAGGGCAATCAAGAGAGACTTTAGGGCATTGGGACAACGGGTTAAGTGGTCAGGAGCTCAAGTAGATTTGTCCTCTACCCTTCCAATTGCAGGGAATGATGAGGGAAGAAACAGGAAGACACAGAAAATCAATAGCTAGCTCCAAGCCTGGTGTCACTGGCAGAATTGTTTTTTTCTTTGATCATGGGTCGGTCTACACAACACCCAGCCTGCTGGCAACAGACGGGGTACACCTGTCTCAAAGAGGGAAAAGAATATTTGCACACAAGTTGGCAGGACTCATTGAAAGAGCTTTAAACTAGGTTTGAAGGGGGAGAGGGATAAAACCAGGGTCTCTAGAGATAAGCCATGGGATGGCACGTCAATGATAGAGGGACAGTGTGCTAGTGAGTTCCTTTGGTCTGCCATTTCAGTGGAGGTAGGGGATGGAGATCCACAGGGCAGCAAAGATGCAAGGGTTATTGTATTGGAAACCACAGAAGTGCTTGAGAATGGTCATGCAGGAATTAGGGTTTCTCCCCCCTAAAAATGGTGGGATCAACAGCCCAACTAGAGTGCATCTACACCAAAGCATGTAGCATGGGCAAAAAACAGGAGGAGCTGGAAGTGATCGTGCAGCTGGAAAACTATGATATAGTTGCAATCACAGAAACATGGTGGGATGACTCACATAACTGGAGTGCTGCTGCAATGGATGGCTATAAAATCTTCAGAAGGGGTATGCAAGGAAGGAGAAGCAGTGGGGTAGCCATGTGTGATAGGGAGTGTTTTGACTGTCTAGAACTTGATGATGGTGACAATGGGGTTGACTGTTTAGGGGTAAAAATCAGGGGGAAGAACAACAAGGCAGATATCATGGTGGGAGTCTGTTATGGACCACACAACCAGAATGAAGAGAGAGATTAAATATTCTATAAGCAGCTGGGAGATATCCAATTCCTAGCCCTTTTTGTCATGGGGGACTTCAACTTACCTGGTGTCTGCTGGAAATACTATATAGTGATGAGGAAACAGTCTAGTCTAGTCCAGTCCTGGAGTGTGTAGAAGACAACTTCCTGACACAGCTGCTGAGGAAGCAAACCAGGGAAGGTGCCCCACTGGACCTGTTGTTTGTGAACAGAGAAGAACTCATGGGTGATGTGATGCTTGCTAGTTGTCTTGGGCCACAGCAGTTATGAAGTGATAGAGTTTCTGATTCTTGGAGAAATAAGGTGACAAGCAGAACTGCCACCTTGGTCTTCCAGAGGGCAAAACTTGGCCTGTTTAGGGGCCTGGTTGACAGAGTCAACATTCTTCAAGAAGGAAATCTTAGAGGTACAGGAGCAGGCTGTCACCATGTGCCAAAAGACAAGCTGGCAGGGAAGAAGACCAGCCTGGCTGAACAGAGAGATTTGGTTGGAACTCAGAAAAAAAAAGTTTATGACCTTTCAAAGAGGGGACGGGCCACTCACAAGGACTACAAAGATGTTGTAAGGTTACACAGGAACTAAAATTGGAAGGGCTAAAGCTCAACTAGAATTTAATCTGGCTACTGCTGTAAAAGACCATTAAAATATTTCTATAAATACATTAGCAACAAAAAGAGGACTAAGGAGGATCTCCATCATTTATCGTATGCCTGGGGAAACATAGTGACAAAGGATGAGGAAAAGGATGAGGTACTTAAAGTTTTCTTTCCCTTAGTCTTTAATAGTAAGACCAGTTTTCCTCTGAGTACCCAGCCCACTGAGCTGGAAGATGGGGACGGGGAGCAGAATGAAGCCCCCATAATCCAAGGGGAAATGGTTAGCGACCTACTACACCACTTAGACACACACAAGTCTATGAGGTCAGATAAGATCCACTCAAGAGTACTGAATGGACTTGTAGAAGTGCTCACCAAGACACTTTCCATCATTTATCAGCTGTCCTGGCTAACCAGGGAGGTCCCAGTTGACTGGAGGTTAGCAAATGGGACACCCACCTACAGGAAGGGCTGGAAGGAGGAGGATCTGGGGAACTACAGGCCTGTGTTGTGGTTTAACACCAGCGAGCAACTAACACCACGCAGCCGCTCACCCCTTCCCCCCCCCCCCAAGTGGGATGGGGGAG
>JANZLQ010000079.1:27086217-27098439 GCA_026212715.1 Elanus axillaris | reverse complement strand
TCATACTGAACTCAAAACACAGCACTGTACCAGCTACTAGGAAGACACTTAACTCTATCCCAGCTGAAACAAGGACAGCCTGTCAGTCTGATGGAAGGTTATGGAGCAGATTATCTTGAGTGCCATCATATGGCACGTACAGGACAACCAGGTGATCAGGCCCACTCAGCATGGGTTACCTGATTGACTAACCTGATCTCATTCTATGACAAGACCACACACTTAGTGGATGAGGGAAAGGCTGTGGATTTTGTTTAACTGGACTTTAGTTAAGCCTTTGGCTGTTTCCCACAGCATTCTTCTGGAGAAACTGACTGATCATGGCTTGGACAAGTGTACTCTACGCTGGGTGAAAAACTGGATGGACAAGCCCAGAGGGTTGTGGTGAATGGAGTTAAATCCAGTTGGCGGCCGCTCACAAGTGGTGTTCCCCAGGGCTCAGTATTGAGGCTAGTTCTCTTTAATATCTTTACCCATGATCTGGATGAGGGGATCAAGTGCACCCTCAGCCAGTTTCCAGATGACACCAAGTTGGGTGGGACTATTGATCTGGTCAAGGGTAGGAAGGCTCTGCAGAAGGATATGGACAGGCTGGATTGATGGGCCAAGGCCAACTGTATGAGATTCCAAAAGGCCAAGTGCCAAGTCCTGCACTTGGGTCACAACAACCCCATGCAGAACTACAGGCTTGGGGAAGGGTGGCTGGAAAGCTGCCCAGCGGAAAAAGACCTGAGGGTGTTGGTCAACAGCTGGCTGAATATCAGCCAGCAGTGTGCCCAGGTGGCCAAGAAGGCCAATGGCATCCTGGCCTGTATCAAAAATAGTGTGGCCAGCAGGACTAGGGAAGTGAATGTCCCCTTGTACTTGGCACTGGTCAGGCTGCACCTAGAATACTGTGTTGAGTTTTGGTCTCCTCACTACAAGAAAGACATTAGAGGTGCTGGAGTGTGAGCAAAGAAGAGCAATGAAGCTGGCAAAGAGTCCAGAACACAAGTCTTATGGGGAGTGGCTGAGGGAACTGGGGTTATTTAGTTTGGAGAAAAGAAGGCTGAGGGGAAACCTTATTGCTCTCTACAGCTACCTGAAAGGAGTCTGTAGCAAGGTCAGTGCTGGTATCTTCTCCCACAAAACAAGAGACAGGACAAAGACCAAATGTCCTAAAGTGTGCCAGGGTAGGTTTAGATTAGATATTAGGAAAAATTTCTTCACTGAAAGGGTTATCAAGCACAGGAACAGGCTTCTCATGGAAGTGGTTGTGTCATCATCCCTGGAGGTATTTAAAAGATGTATGCATCATGGAGTCATAGAATCATTTAGGTTGGAAAAGACCTTTAAGATCATCAAGTCCAACTGTTATCCTAATACTGTCAAGTCCACCACTAAACTATGTCCCGGAGCACCACATCCACATGTCTCTTAAAGATGTGGTGCTTAGGGACATGGTTTAGTGGTAGACTTAGCAGTGTTAAGTTTATGGTTGGGTTCAATGATTCGAAAGGTCTCTTCCAACCTAAATAATTTTATGATTCTATACAATTTTTGACCTCTTTTTAAATGAAAATTTGGGTTTAACATCTCCTTAAATAACAACGTTCTTTTCTATAATAATTTAAGAATGCGTTGATTGAAATTTAGAAGCCAGAACATTGTTTAAAACCTGTCTGTGGATTTTTTGAAACAAGAAAGTTTCTCTCTCCTGTTGTATTTTATTTTGAATAGCACTGTCACAAGTTGAACAGCTTGTCTTAACAATTATGTTAGAATAACATAAAAACCCACTCTGCTAACAAAGGAGGCATTAGTAAAGCTGGAAGGTAGCCTAAGCATTTGAAATTACTGATACATTCCTATTGGCATATTGTTTTCTTCTCAGAGTTTTTTCCCCAAGGTACATGGAGCATACTGAATTTACAGATTACTATGTGTCACTGAAAAATGTATGTAACTATAGAACACCATAGTTATTTTCTTCATATTCAAATCAGATCAAAGGATTTTTTTGCACTCTCATTTGATTAAGTTCAGAAGTATTACCTCAAGTTAATTTCTATTTTTCAACTACTTCAAATTGGTTGCATGAAAATATTCACTCAAATTTTTAAAGCATCATTAAAAATATCTGTATAGGGTACCACATTGCACTGTGAGTTTGAAAGTTCATAAACACAATTATTTTATCACTATCTTAAGCAGCATCATGAAAACAAAACCAAAATGGGAGTGCCAGCTGGTGGCAAACTAATCCTGTGGTGCACAGAATCCTTTTCAAATTAACAATAATTCAGAAACACACACAAAAAAAAAAGGGGAAAAAATCATTGTGATAGGGAATAAGGACCCAAAACTCTTACCTCATAGCAATGAGAACAGTGATCACAAATAAAAATTTGAGGACTCACATTCTAAAATGCTACTGAATGGTATCCTAAGATTTTATATTGGAAATTATTCAAACAAACTTTCTTCAAGGAGGAAAGTGAAAAACAGAACGCTACTGTATCTTGAGGACTATCATCATTCTCATCAGTCACTTCTATGGAAAATCTGTTTCACCTTGAAAAAAGTTTTATTTTTATTTTCTAAGATATTAGAGCACAGAATTGCTTGGAAATTCTTTTGAGTTTTTCTTTGAAAATTCAATGTCAAGTGAATGTCAAAATTTTATTAATCTTTCCTAGAAATAAAAAAAGCAACTATACATATAAAGAATTCCACTTGGTGAATATTTTCTTTAAACATCTTAAATTACTGAATTAAAGACTTACTATAAAAATTGCGGAGACTATTCCTGTAATTTCACTCAAACAAATAAGCCTAGAGAGAAACATTATTATCTTAACCAGCTATAAAATTAACTCTTCCAAATTCTCATGTAACTCTGAGTAACTTCTTCATAAATGTCTAATTTCACAGCCCCAAAATTACATGCAGTCTGTAAAATTAAAATTACTACAGTCACAATATCAGGTAAGCTTGGGTAAGCTGACAAAATTCATATACAGTCAGTCTTATTTTCAGCTTCTACTATTGAGTGACCACAAAGTTCCCTTTACAAAAGTACAACATTAAACAGCTTCACATCTGTGGACCAGAATATTTGCCTGTATCTCACTGGGATTTAAATACATCAGAAGGGCATATACACTCACAGTAAGCTATCCATAACACACTTGCTGATTCTTCAAATGTGCTCTCAGGCAGAGGAATGAACAGCCATCTACAACCCAGCAGTTGGCCAGTGATTAAGCTATTAATCCTGTATTAGAGGTGGAAAAACCAAGAAGCTCAGAGGGGAAACTATTTTTGTCCCAAATCACAAAGCAAGACAGTGAAAAAACTGAGAACATATAACAAATAGGAGGCATTGTGGTGATTTTTGAGTCTGTCCGTCATTTCCCAGACTCTGTCACTTCTCTGCGCATTAGTTTTTATTTGAACTAGAGTACTTTTGAGGGAGAAAAAGCAAAAACATTCTCAACCATTTCAGACTGCAATAACTAAGAGATATAAATTACAATGGATCAGGAAACTGCTCTTCTGACAGAATCCAACTCAGCTACCATAATGCCTAACCTAGCAGTGTTTTCCTTCATTTAAACATGCTCTGACATTTAGCCCCCAGTTCCTTCCTATGCACAAAAATAAAAATCTTCAGAGATTTCAGAGTACACATCCCCAGAACAAGATATCTAATGCAACTTCAATTAAAAACACCTCTAAAAAAAAGAAAAATTATTGATCTTCGAGTACTATAACTTTACATTAGGAATGGAAAACAACTTCAGTCTGTTGCCACTGGTGGAATGAGTTTTTTAGTCTGAAATCCAGGAACCAAATTCATAATAAAGCATAGAAGCAAGAGACACTGCTAATATGAAGGGCATTAATCACACAAAGACATTTTTTGTAGAACTGAGGCCATTTGGAGTTTAATTGGGCAAGCAGCCAGACAGCTCTGAACTGCTGAGAGTGCCAAGCACCTTACAGAAGGATCTTAGATCTCATATTGCTGGACAATCCAGTTTTTCACAGGACTGTGTGAGAGGGGTGCTACTTTTTAGCGCAATGGACAAACACATGGCTGACCAGAAAAAAATTTGAGAGAATCAGCAAACCAAGTGAGCAGATACTATCCTTTATCCTGTGTCCTAGTTTCAGCTGGAATAGAGTTGTCTTCCTAGTAGCTGGTATAGTGCTATGGTTTTGAGTTCTGTAGGAGAAAAATGTTGATAACACTCTGATGTTTTCACTTGTTGCTAAGGAATGTTTAGTCTAAAGTCAAGGATTTTTCAGCTTCTCATGCCCAGCCAGCGAGAAGGCTGGAGGGGCACAAGAAGTTGGGAGGGAACACAGCCAGGGCAGCTGACCCCAACTGGGCAACAGGGTATTCCACACCATGGGATGTCATGTCTAGTGTATAAACTGGGGGGAGTGGGGAAAGGAGGATCTAACTGGGCATCAATCAGCAGATGGTGAGCAACTGCACTGTGCATTCTCGTATATTCCAATCCTTTTATTATTACTGTTTTCATTTTATTACTGTTGTTATCATTATAATTACTTTCTTCTTTTCTGTCCTATAAAACTGTTCTTATCTCAACCCACAAGTTGTACTTCTTTTCCTGATTTTCTTTCCCATCCCACTGGGTGGAGGGGGGAAGTGAGTGAGCGGCTGCGTGGTGTTTAGTTGCTGGCTGGGTTTAAACCATGACATCTTGCTATCTGTTGTGCTATATCACTTGGAGAAACACTAACCTGTCAGTACCTAAAGTTCCTTATGTGAGAAATTGAGATAATAGTGCTTTTTTACTCTGCAGATATATCAGTTGGAATTACATGGGCAGCACTACAGCAACCACCCCTGCTAGTAGTCACCAGACATGATTTGGAATTTGACCTATTATTAGAACCCATATATTGCCAAAATAATTTTCATAAGATTCCATGTCAAAAGTCATGCCCAACACTCTGAAAATCAGTGGATCACATTTCACACCCAGATCCAAAGTCATCAGTGTACATTTCGACTTGCAGGTAGCAATATGTTTTATATTAAAGTGAAGGCACATTTTCACTGCTTTATAATCCCCATATCTTTAACTATTAGTGTTACAGGTAATCTGCTTAAATAAAAACATCTTTAATTTAATAACCCTTTTCATAGATGGGCACCTACCCAATACTATCCCATACAAAATGCACAGTAAAGTCACGCTACAGAACCCAGTTGTCTGTAGTTGCAACACTGATGCAAAGCAGTATCAAACTAGCTAAAGGAGATATTCACTCTGTATTTTGGCAGCTGAGAAGCATTAAGTCATTTTGTATTCTGAATGTAAATTCACTACCTCACCTCTACTCCACACCCAAAGTACTGCCAGTTTGAAAAATCTATTACAGATTTTGCTTACTGGACATTACTAATGAATTACTGAATATACCATTTGGGCTGGAGGCATTGCCAGAACTCACTCCCTACTTCTCCTAAGCTTATACTTAAAAGCAGGTTTTTGAAAAACATAAAAAGAAGGAGAAGGAATGTTCTATTTCCAGCTTTGATGAGTAGATTTACTGCTGGGTGGTGATGGTGGTGGTGGTGGTGGTTTTTTAATTCACAGGAAAGAAATATCAAGGTCATATTTGAATACTTGCCTGAATCATCACTGAGGCTGCTTGTGCAGAAATAGTAACAAAACCATCATGTCTGTTTGGGAAATGTTTTTTGCTGAGTTTTTTTTAAATGTCAAGGTTGATCTATTTAAGATTATCTGCAAAAATCTTTTATTTTCTGAACTGCTGTATCCTTTGTTCTTCAGTTTAATTCTGTAAAACTTAGTACTTAATTCTTTTTAACCTGAAAAATATTTATGCTTCAAAAGATTCAGTAACATAACTAAACTAGGTTAGGAATGTATGCATAAAGACCAAAAATTACTGTTATTAGACGGACAGGAAAAAGAAAAAAAAAGGTATTGTAAACTCATTTCTTGTTTATTTACATTAATGTCACAAAAAAGGACATCATCTGGTTCTGAGTAATGAGTTTAGTCTTGGATCTGCTTCTCCATTTGAACTCATGATGACCCTGAAATGACATTTCATGGGTTTTCTGAAGTGGATGCTGCAAGCCAGACAACTCCATTATCATGCCATGTAAAGAATATCTCACTGGATTTGCCCAGACAATGCAGTTGGTTTTGAAAAACGAGTAACTACTGATTCATTGTGGACATTTTATAGTCCATCATGTGACTATGAGTGTAAAGTAAGCCTGCATCCCAAGGAGGAATGTGTCCCTGAAGAAATGCAAATTAAAGATAAAAGCCCACCTTCAAAACCTCCTCCTTTATCTGTATATTTCCATCTCATCTAAGAGATAGTTTAGAAAATTTAGTGTGCTTGAATTCCCCCAGCTTATTTCTCTGAAACCACATAATGGAAAATACCAGCGGCCATAAAAAGTGATTTGTGCTAGAATTCCCTTTTGGCTTGATGTTCCACATTGTGAAAGACAAGAAGGACCCCTACAGAGACTTGACAGAGGGCTCTAATTTGCTTACATTATCCCCTCTAGCAAGTGAACTGTCAAGGTAAGGTAACAAAACTGAAGCATATCTGCTGTAATGTAGACCTGACTCATCATTTACACTTGCCCTTTCACACACAGAGTGTTTTGTTGCCATAAATATAACCTGCATATAGATGACAGAAGCCCTTCATCCACTGTACTCTTGGAAAAAGTAATTTGAGCCAGTAGCTAGGATCGATGTATGCTACAACACAAAGTCTATTACTAGTAAGTAGATAACCAATAGTATCACTAGGGAGAACAAACGCAGAATTTTCTAACATACAAGAAAATGGAAAGAATAGATATTTAAACACAGGAATTTCCACAGCCTATAATGTAAATAACTCAAGTACATCAAAAAAAAGTAGGTACTGTATGTCAAAATAGCTAGTTATTTCTAATTGTTTATCTATTTGTATAAAGGCAAAAGACACAAGTCACAGCTTTAATTTTGTGGAACAACTTACTGTAGTTAGTAAAATGAGCAGCATTTTTTTCTGCTTTTCTTGTTTAGAAAGTCATTGTCTGAATGGATCACTATAGCTGACTTTCACATAATGCTGTACAAAAATTTTATCCAGTAAAGTGGATCTAATTATATTGGTAACTGTATTGGTTTTCTTGTGGATATGAAAGGCCAGGGGCTTTCTTCCATTCTCACTGCACACAAATCTCTAGCAGTAGAAGCTGAAGTTATAGCATTGTTATCAATTAATATATATAATATGATTGAAATAACCAGGGAGCTGCTAAAGTCCTGTGTACAGCCCCCAACAGTTAATATTTAAAATGGGGAAACAATAACTAGAACTAACTACAAGACGATGAGGCTTTAGGTTTATGTCAGAAAAGGTAATGGATTGTGGTCTGGTCAATAAACCTTGAAGAAGCACTTGGAACTGCCAAGATAGAGTAAGAAGGAGATAAAAGGGGAGATCATGACCACCAACTCATTGACCACTTATTCAAATGATAACACCTACTCAGAAGAAAACAATGAAGGAAGAAGACAGTCTGCACACCAATCTACATGAGGGGCGAAGAAGAACGAACCAATCATTAAGGAAAATATCAATATGTATTAGTTAAGTGAATAAATGTGAGAATTTTTGAGACAAGGGTGTGCTGTCTTGAGACAGGTACCCATTCATGCGCATCAGTGAAATTAATTTGAAAATACCTCAACTCTGTGTGTTACTGGCTTGCACACCAGGTAAATGAACACCATTTGTGGGACAACAGTGTGAGTTCTTTTCCTGTTGATGAACCATTCTCTCTGCTAATCAAAAGCCACTATCATCACTTGGTTTTCTTTGCCTCAAAAGAGCTGTGCTTGAGTAATATTTGGTACATGGAGTAAACAATGAAGTAAAACATCAAGATGTTGACTTTATATCTCAAAGTCTTTAATAGTAAATAAGAATTCTTCAGAAGAAGAGCCACATTTTGGGCTAAATATTCAACAAAATATTTTAAAATATTTAATATTTCAAAATAATTTTAAAAAAGAACGTTTTCAATAATACACAATAGTCAGCATAATAATTGCTTAAAAGTTAAAGTAGTTGCTTGTCATTCCAAAATGCTGTAAAAGACATGCAACTGGACTATTTCAGCATCTTCTGTCTGATTTGCCTAGGTAATAGATAGACTTTTGAGACCAGTTCTCCTGGGCAAAGACTATGGTCTCCGTAGATTTCCACTAAATAAGAAAAAAAGGTATACTAAATAGAACATAATATATGAATACAGACAGTTTCAGAAGTTAGAAAGTAGAAGCTGAAGGCTCTCTAGAGAAGTATAAATATTGGAGTTTAATTCCTGATAGCTGCTTTTGCACAAATAAATTGGCTGTGGTGTCATCAATCACAGCACCTGGTCTAAAGATCACACTTCAATTACAAGATAAGGTTGACACTTCCGCTCAGATATTACTCTGCCTTTTCCCTGAAAGTTAAGTTGCTCAGCTTAAGCGCAGTAAAGAATTAATCTATTCACTCTACAAATACACCTGCATTTTTCTAGACATTTCCTTAATTCCTGCTTAGCCATAGGTGGAACTCTAGACACAATGAAGGTGCTTACCAAGTAGACATCTCTGGTGTAACTCTTAAAAATCACCAATTTGGTTCAGCAGCCAAATCATTTTGATCAAGAAATGCAGTACTCAGCAACCTTGGCTAGTTAAGAAAATGCCATTAATTCTAAACAATATGAACAAGTAAGATAGGAACAGTAAGAACATTAAGATTTCAGTATTTTCTTTGTCAAAAAGTTGACTTGTCTCCAAGCTGAAACACAAATAACAAATTGTTTCTATTTGCCAGAGAGATTCTCTCTTCTATGCAAAGGAAACAATTTTCCATTATTATTGTCAAACAAATACCTTTCCTTCTGTCTTTGTTTATCTTTGAAGAGCACCAGTAATTTTCTGGCATCTTTTTTCTGTTCTGTAGTTAACACCAATATTACAGTGCCTCATTATTTGAAGTCATAGTACTGACATCCTTCTGTTTCACAGTCCTGAGTCAACAGAAAAATACAGCCATATCTTGACATTATAGCCCACTGACATTTAAAATTATTCTAAGCTGCTGAAGCTAAGCATAAATGCAGGAGCATAAGTTAGAATCAAGCAAATGCCACTCTTGTTGCATACTGAGTTTCTGTTATAGTTGTAATTCAGCTGAAGCCAAGAAAGAAACCAACTGTATCTTTCTTTTTGGAACAGAAATGAAATGAAGGACTCTTCATGCTTGCACTCAAATTTTCCTCAGAAGGAAAAAAAAGTTTAAAAGATTCTAATCAGCTGCTAGACCAAATTGTTAAAAGGATTAGTCTTGCTGAATCTGATTGCATTCTTTGATAGACAGAAACATTTGAGATCACATCTTATAAAATACACTCAAAATTTATTCAGATTGACTTAGGAACATTTTTGTGTGGTATAAATTTGGCAAAGGGAAACATAAAAGAGGATTAAGTATGCAATTGGGCCTAGAAAGGAGGATTAGGGCTTGAAGACTTTTTATTAAATACACAATTACAACTGATGACTAAGTGAAAACTCATATATTTATCTTTATCAGTAGAAATAGACAGCTTTAGAGAGCTTCTCTCATTATCAAGCTTATTTTGAAAAGGAGGAAAAGAGAATCTATATATCCCTTCAGTCAGTGGAGGTCAGAATTTTTCAATATGTCTGAAAGACTTGGGAGTTATTAAATAGCCAGTAAATTGCCTACTAGTTGCTGCTGCTCTCTTCACTGTGGATCATATTTCTACCTTCTCAGAATGTTGTGGAGTACATGCAAGGTTTTTATTGTGCTTTTCAGCCTTGTCATTCCAATTTTAGCATTGTTATTGGCTCAGGTCAATTTCAAGGCCTCTCCATTGAAATTAAAGAATACACCAGAAAAGAAGCATCCAATGCCACTTTAAGGGTATGTAGAAGTGTATTAGGAACACATGACCAAGTAAACAAAAAGGCATGACCATTGATTGCTACAGGTCTGATTAGAACAGATCAAAGTTACTTTTTTATATCCCCTTTCTAAACCAATAATCCAGTGATTGTCATTGGCAATATTCTGATGTTTTTGGCATGATTGTTCAAAATAATACTAAAACCTGTGTATTTCTTTTAATTGTAAGATAGGAAAAAGATTTTCCATGCTACAAAAAAAGCTTTTATGTTGTTTTTTTTCCAATGCATAGGATGTTATTGGATTTGAATTAATTTAAATTTCAGAGCTTTGACTGGCTAAATAACTTCACATATCACATTTTCTAATACTCCCAATTCATCTCTTTTAATACATTCAATCTAGGAAGCAAAGGAATACTTCCTTTTGCTTCAGAAATTGGAGTAACATGCCCTACTTCTCTATTTTGTAAAGGGTTTCATCCGTCTTACCAATTCAATATTCTTTTTAAAAATAAACTATAATGTTGCAAAATTGGATGATAAATATAGTTGCACAGAGCCATTTGGAAACAGACCTATTAGCGAGTAATACTGTTTAAACACACTTGAACTCACAGAACATAGGCTGAGTCCTCATAAAGAGTGTTTGATGGGAAATTTGAACAAATGTTCTTTTCCTGTTCAGAAAACTTTGGTTTCTAAGCTTGAGATTAATAATATTGTCCTGAGACAAAGGAACCCTAGAGAAGCAGAACAGCCTGAAGATGGCAGGTTCCTTATACCTGGAAAAGTAAGGGATATGGTGCTAAGAGCCTGGGCAGTAACTCCTCTCTTGTTTCTGTCCTGCTCCTAAATTAAGAGGTCAGAAATCTTTACTCTTGGCCCTCCATCAACAGGTATGCAGTGATAATGACTCACCAATTCAGACAGAAATAAAAGCAGACTGACATCAAAGGAGAAGAGAAACTCATAGAATAAATAGTGACAAGTACACAACTAAAATTAATAATAGTTCAACATGACTAAGGATGAGAACATCTTACTGTGGAAATGGAGACTTTAGCCTCGAACACCATCCCAAATATTGTTTTACTTAAAAGCAATCTTTATCCTCTTATTATAAGTTTGTATTTACTGCAGCTTACTTACCAAATTGTCTGGGCTGAAAATTTCACTATCACATTTTTCTTTGGTTTACTTTCCCTCACCCCTTTCAGCCACTCAAACATAAGATTCATTTGAAAAAGTAGTGCTCAAGATTTCAGCTGTAGGTCAAATTGCTCTGCAATATTTCCCTTGCCATTCCCCACATCTCCTGTCTCTACTTCTGCTGCCTTCTTCCCTGATCCACAGACTGAATGATTCATTTTTCTTCCTTACAGCAGATCCCACAATCACAAGGACAACATATTCAACTTACCAACCCAGCTCAAAGAATATTAGTTTTCTTTGGGTAGATTACTTTTGTACTGTTTCAATGGGCCACTATGTATCAGTGAGTATGAACACTTATGATCAGAGAAATTTGAGTCATCTCAAGGCAAAGAAAAGATGTTCAGGTCAAACATGGAGATCTAGGGAGCAAACTCCCCCGTCCAGTAGCAGGTTATTTATGTGGTTTTAGTTTTCTCATGAAACTAAATCTTAAGTGAAACATAATCACTTGTGTCTTCTATATGTACTGATTTTCTCGGTATTTGGACTAAGACCTTAGTGTCTGAATGTCAGTTCTGGACCGCACAATTTAAAAACAATGTTAAGGCACTTGGATGCCTCCAGAGGAGGGCAACCAAGCTGGTGGAAGGGCTGGAAAGCATGTCCTGTGAGGAGCGGCTGAGGGGTGACCCCATTGCTCTCCACAGCTTCCAGAGGAGGGGAAATGGAGAGGGAGGTGCTGAGCTCTTCTCCCTGGGATCCAGTGAGAGAACACCTGGGAATGGCTCAAAGCTGCACCAGGAGAGGTTCAAACTTGACAGTAGGAAGCATTTCTTTACCAAGGGTGATCAAACACTGGATCAGGCTTTCTAAAGAGGTGGTCGAGGCCCCAAGCCTGTCAGTGTTTAAGAGGCATCTGGGTAATGCCCTTAAAAACATGCTCTAACCTTTGGTCAGCCCTGAATTGGTCAGGTGATTTGATGGTCATTGTGGGTCCCTTCCAACTGAAATATTCTATTCTATTCTATTCTATTCTATTCTATTCTATTCTATTCTATTCTATTCTATT
>JANZLQ010000079.1:27070016-27086117 GCA_026212715.1 Elanus axillaris | reverse complement strand
CTATTCTATTCTATTCTATTCTATTCTATTCTATTCTATTCTATTCTATTCTATTCTATTCTATTCTATTCTATTTACTCTGGTAGCTTTTTAAACTACACTTGTTACAAAAGATCAAGTATTTCGATGTACTTTTAAAAATAATTAATTAGATCCAATAATTTTTTTCATAAACTACAGATTTTATTATGCTTATGTCTGATGGTATAATCATATATGTATATATGTAAGATCATATTTTTATCATGGCCCAAAGCACTTTTACTTCTTTTCCTGATTTTCTCCCCCATCCCACTGGGTGGAGGGGGGAAGTGAGTGAGTGGCTGTGTGGTTCTTAGTGGCTGGCTGGGTTTAAACCACGACAAAAAGCAAGACAGAACAAGCAAATAGTCAGCCCCATACTCCTCCCTCTTCCTCCCACCCCACTCCGATTTTGAAAGAGTCTCTTGAAAAGCTTTTTTAAAATATGTTAGTAGTAAGAGGAGATCTAAGGAAAATAATGGATCCATACTTCGATTTTAAAGTATAAGGTTTTTTTTTTCTCACCTAGCTCTCACTGCACGAATCAACTAAATCACTGTGCTCAGCTCACATCAGACCTATATCTTGCAGCTAGTTTCAAGACTGCTAGATCTTTCCTGCAAGTAACAGATATTGAAGAAGTGATGTTAAAGCACTATATAAGATTGAATTCCTGTGGTTCTGAAGTACACAAATATCTAAGCATAAACATAAAATGCATTTGAAGTGAGAACTTGTCATCTCCCATCCATAATCACAGCCTAGGACCATAGTGTTACCTTGACATCAGAAGTAGTTTACTCTTTTTCTAGTCTTCTTTAAAACCACATTAAAAAACTACCATAGGAAACTGCTTTTAAAAGCTGATATGGCCAGTGAGGCATGGCCATGATATGGCCAGGATCTGCTCTAAACAGGGGGGCAAAACTTCCTGAGAAGGTTGTCGTAGTAATGGTAAAATAATACTCCTCCTTACAGACTCCAGAAATGGACTTGCAAGTTACTCTGTTATTTGCCATCTGACCACTTACTTAAAGTTCCATTCCTATCTATTCTTTCTTTTGATTTTTTTTCTCCTCAGCTAGTACAATGTTTTGTCCAAAATCTGTCAGCAGAATACCTCAATTCCATAAACACAAGGGTGTCCCTTTGTGTAACTCTTCCTCTGCTGATTTGTATTGTATGCATTTGTTCTATGTTGTGTTGCTCTCAGAACCAATTAGGTTTTCAAAACTTTTTGAAGACTGGTTCAAAAAGCTTCAAATAGGCATGGCTCTGTTCAATAGATTAAAAAATGAAAAAAATGTTCTGTATATTTATAATTCCATTCAGCTGCATTAAAATAAATGCTCAGGTATTTCTTTAAGGAGCAAATTGTAAGGATATCCCCACATAATCTTTGAACTGAAATGGGAAGTTCTCCCCTATCCTCCAGATGGAGTTTTTTATTTAAGTAAAGACATTTTAGATGCCAATTTTAATTGTCTTCCACAGGAATCTGGCTGTTGCTGTTACTGATTCCTATATTGCTGGGATGAGCTTTTGTGGCTGTTTGGCACTTGTTTGTTTTTCTTTCACACAGCAGCTATCAAAACCTTGTGGAACCTTTTGTGTCAGAGAAGTCACCAAGGAAAATACTGGCCACAAGCATTTAAATTGTTTTCAATTTCTACAACGCTTCTTCCTCTCCAGTCTGCAATCAACAAAACACCAGAGCTATTAAATGCCACCCATAAATATGCCTGTTTTCTACATATCAAGTGACAGATGCTTATAAATCATTATTAAATGAATGTGGCTTTAAGAGTTTCTTTTGCAGTCAGTATTATATCAGTGGCCTGCAATATTAATGGAGTCTGTAGTTAAAAATACTACAAGATGTATGTATCCATCAAGATTAAAAATGCTCAAGTGCTTTCTTACCTAATGATTTATTGCTCCTTCAGAGGCATTTTGACAGCAATATGCTGTTTCTTTTAAGGAACTATTACAAGATTTAATGTGAAAATTTGAAACTAATATAGTGATGCTGCACACTAAGTTATCCATGTTCTTCTTCCCTTCAATATTTTCTTTAAGCACCAGCTATCACTTGAGATCACACATCATAAAGAATTATGGCCTAAAATGAAATTATTAATTTTAATATTCAGAAATGGCAGAAAAGCCTCCACATTGTCAAAAAAAGTTATTATTGCAACAAACATGATCTTTAAAAGTATGTTTGTAGAATATTCTCTTTCCTATATATCAAGAAACAATAGCTCAAGATGCATACCAGAAAATATTATTTATAAAGTATTTCTACCATTTTTTAAACCTGCTAACATATTTCTGCATAAATATGTTGTCTCTGGGCAGTCTGACAAGAAGCCACTCAAATACATACATCCATGGATGCTGTTATGCATCAAATCTTGTGAAACTGAGTGTTCAGAGGCAATAGATATTAACACAACCCAGCAGAATGCGTTACAGTTTTGTTCTTTATATATCAGAGCACAGCGGCTATGCACCTCTTTGTCCAACAGTCATAATACAGCAGGTAACAACACTGATATCACAATAGAAGTGTGATGTGCTTATGCATATTTAGTGAGCTTACATGACTGGTAGCCAGTTAAATAATTCCTGCATTTCCAGTTTCTATTTTTTGTCTTCTACATATGAATGCAGAACCTCTCCTGACTTGTGTTTACACATTCCTACTAAAACTACATTAAAAAGGAAATTTGTATGTTCTTCTGAACAGACACCACCTCTTTTATAGTTTTGTACGTTCTTCTGAACAGACATCACCTCTTCTTAACTTTTATGTAATTACAACTTCAGGCTACTTATAGCAAATAAGTTGACTTTGCACTTACCTCTTGCTTTTTAGACTATCAAAATTCTTCTTTCTGTAATTAAAAAAATCTTAGAAGCAATATCATAGATAAGGTGAGAGAAAGAAATCCTACACGTTGCTTTTACAGGAAAATGAATGCAAACATAATGTAAGCA
This sequence comes from Elanus axillaris, assembly GCA_026212715.1. Lineage (NCBI taxonomy): Eukaryota > Metazoa > Chordata > Aves > Accipitriformes > Accipitridae > Elanus > Elanus axillaris. The sequence continues at coordinate 27,083,093 of JANZLQ010000079.1, read as the reverse complement.
GTTCTCCACCCAGAACACCATTCTGTATGAAGCAATTCATGTAATTTCTTCTAAATTTGTATCATGAAGCCATCAACTCAGTTGCTGTCAATTCAAATCTTGCTAGGGATTCTGAGCCTTCATATAGCACTCTTTGCATTTGCGATATTCCTTAAATGTGATGGTTAGTCAGGTCATTCATTCTTTCAACAGATCCACAGCTCATATTTCCTTGAAATAAACTTGATTTTCTTTTAAGTATAGGATGGAAAAATAAACATATGGTAGTAAATAGAAGATTCTCTGGGATAACTGCACTGCTTGCCAGAATACTGAATGACATATTTTGTTTAACTTTGGCTCTTTTGACACAGAGAAACATTAAACAGTAAAAAATATGTTGTCAACAGCTATTTCTTCTGAAACATCATCAGAGAATACAAGAAAGCTTTGGACAAATGAGCATAAAGCTTTTACTACCTGCTTGACTATTTCTTATGGCAATGAAGTTGACTCAGACGTGACAGAAGAGCTGTTGCAATGAAAGCAATACATAAAATTCATAGAAGTTAGTTTTGATAACCATATCTTGCAGACAAGATAGAGTGTAATATAAGTATAGAAGTGATTCAGGAAATTTACACTCTCTCCTCACAAAGGCATTGATACAATTATCTTTTGAAAGAAACTATTCATGCAACACATCTAAGGACAATTCAGTTTTGAACTTCCCATAAAATTGTGACATTTTGGGTTTTAGAAACCTCCCTCTATACAAAACAAGCATTTAACTCATCACTTATAAATGTGAATATTACAAACACTATTTGCTTTCTTTTTATCATGTTGTGGTTAGAGTATTTTGGTTGGGGACTGAGAGGCTTTGTTCCTTTGCTACCTGTCTTGGATGCACTTACATGAAATTAAAAATTTAACTGGATTTGAACAATGGAACCGCATCTCTAATTTCATTGTATTGGCAAAATACTCCCATCAACACAGAACAATTTAAAGGTTCTAATTATAACAACTGTGTTAAATGGAAAGATTTCACTTAGCAGGATGTTCAACTGTTTCGACAAAGTAGCTACTGAAATACATATTCTCAAACTTGGGATACACTTAGTTATTGTATTATTCATCATTAAAAAAGCAGACATATCTTTTGTGATAGAATGAACTAATTAGTGACCTTAGACCCAAAGAATGTATCTAAACAAGAAAGAAGAATCCTTGGAATGAAACCAAAGCACCTAGATCTATCTGTACGTTATATAGGATGAAGTCAACTGTAGATTATTGTTTCCTAGTTGGAAGATGTAAAGTTTGGAAGGAGGAATGGATGAGGAGGAGAATAATTTATGAATCTATGAGTTTCAAAACTACTTTATACTTTGAAAAATATCTACCTGACACAATATAGGTAAATATTTTAACCACAGATTTCAGCCAAGGAATGTTGTCTGGGTGTATTTAATGTATTAGTTGTTAGATATTTAGGTTTAACACTTTAAAAAAAAATAATCAAGCATATAACTAAGATCAAGCAAAAGCACATGACTTTTTGATGATAAGCATAACTTTTGCTCACAGTGAATTTTTTTCTTAGTGTCCAAGACTCAATTTGTGGCCATTTTACTTTGATACCACTAGGCAGAAGCACTGGCGCTTTAATTTTTGCAACTTCCATTGTTGTACTTTGAAAAGGATTTCAACTAATTAATAAAATAAACTTTTCTGTAATCTTAGCTACCTCAGTTATCACCCATTCCAACAAAAAAAACCAAAAAAAACCCCCAAAAGAATCCACTTGGGCTATTTAAATTAGCTTCAGACTGTTAAATCCAGAGCAATGAACTCTGACATAAAATTAGGAGATTGAGATAGCTGCAGTCAACTTTCATTCATAGAATAGAATCATAGAATCATTTAGGTTGGAAAAGACCTTCAAGATCATCGAGTCCAACCATCATCCATGCCCACTAGACCATGTCTTGGAGTGCCTTGTCTACATGCTTTTTGAATACCTCCACGGATGGTGACTCAACCACTTCCCTGGGCAGCTTATTCCAATGTCTGACAAATTTATCCCCTAAACTGTCCACACTCAAATGGAGAAATGATGGACATGCCTGTTTTGGGTTTGTGTGGTGGAGTTTTGGTAGTGGGGGAAGGGCTGCAGGGACGGCTCCTGTGAGAAGCTGCCATAAGATTCCCTGGCTCCAAGTCAGACCCACCTCTGGCCAAGGCTTAGCCCATCAGTGGCAGTGGTAGCGCCTGTGGGAGAACAGATTTAAGAGGGGAAACTTGCAGTGGGGGAGGAGATGGGACTGTGAGAAGAACCCCTCTGCAGACAGTGAGGTCAGTGAGGAAGGAGGGGAGGAGGAGGAGGAGGAGGACGAGGAGGACGAGGAGGAGGAGGAGGAGGGGATGCCCCTGCAGCCCGTGGGGAGACGTCAGGCTGTCCCCCCCCAGCCCGTGGAGGGGAGCAGAGGAGCAGATGCCCACCTGCAGCCCGGGGAGGAGCCCACACTGGAGCAGGGGGATGCCCCAAAGATGGCCGTGACTCTGTGGGAAAGCCCACGCTGGAGCAGATTGTGACTGAAGATCAGCCCGCAGAAAGGACCCATACCAGGGAAGTTCATGGAGGACTGTCTCCCATGGGAGGGACCCCATGCTGGAGCAGATGAGGAGTGAGGAGTCCTCCCCCTGAGGAGGAAGGAGCGGCAGAGATGAGGTGTGGGGAGCTGACCCCAACCCCCATTCCCCATTCCCCACTGAAGGTATTTTAAGATTTGGTTTTACTTCTCAGTATCCTTGTTTTGATTCAATTTGTAGTAAATTAAATTGATTTTGTTTCTTCCCTAAGTTTAGCCTGTCTTTTGCCTGTGACCATAAGTGGTGAGTGATGCCTCCCTGTTCTTGCCTCTGCCCACGAGCTTTTCCTTATATTTTCTCTTCATCATCCTATTGTGGGGTGGGGGGAGTGAGCAAGTGGCTTCTTGGTACTTTGTTGCCAGCTTGACTTAAACCACAACGTCTTAGTTTAGTACTGCTAAGAATTTGCAATAACTGACAGGAAAACTATTAATCCACCATTAAAAAGAAACTGATTGTGCTATTGGTTGTTCTGCAGGTAATTAAAGTTAGAAAATAGTTAATCAGTTAATTAACAGAGTGGGTGGGGTTTCCTGGTACTGTATACCAGGAAAAAGGCAGCTGGCAAAACTCTTCAGCCAGTCCCTCTTGCTAGTAGAACATTGATTTATTTTGGGTTTTCACAGAGTTTTAAACACACATCAACTGCTAACTTTCACCGACTTGCTAACATAAAACCCTATAAAGTCCTTTTAAGGAGCTTGAGATGTTGGCATAGTGATAGATGGTTAATGCCACACTTAAGAACCAGGTGCTACTCAACAGTAAACCAGCAGGGGAACTACATACAACCTGTTTGTAAATAGTAGGAAGTGTTCACAGGAAAAGCAGCCTATAGGGACCTGAGAATTTATGTACTTGAAGTAGACAAAGTTAAGGCTGGTGTTTTCTAATTGTGAGAGGGCCCTGGAATTTTTTGGGAGAGCAACATATTTGGAAAACATGGGTCAAGACTGCTGGAGACTGACCATTGCCAGTTTAAAGATCATGGCATTGTTTACATCCCAGGTTCTGATCCTGGGAACATAACACAGTATGTGTAACATAAAATGTGAACCACAGCCTTGGGTCAGTGATGGAGTTTCTCATGTACAGCGTAAAGAAGTAACTGGGTGCTGACCTATTTACTTGCTGCTGCTGGGAGGAGACTTCTTGCTACCTTCTCTTCCTCTCTACCTCATTTTTTCTGACACATCAGAGCTGTAGCTGAATGGATTCAGTTTGCTGAACCAATGTAAAAATATTGATCTCACAAGCTTAAATGGCACATCAAGCAGTCCAATAAGCACCATACATATGGGGAAAGTAAGCATGAAACCCAAAAGGAGAAAGAAAAGGGAAAGCAAGTTCCCTTTTAGATCAGCAACAGCATTGAATCATATCCTCAGTATTGTGCACCACTTCCTCCAAAAGATAACAGGTTCATTTCAAATCACAACTCACTGAACCATTTTATGACTTCCCTGTTATTTTCTGTTGACAGCCTCCAAGGTTTGCCACAGTCCTACATGTTGGAAATGAAAAAAAACATGAAGAAAAAACCACTAATGCATTAAATGTTGTAGGTCATCACTTGCCAGTGTAGGGTTACTCCCTACACCAGTGATCAATACTACAACAAAAATAATTAAAAAAAAAAAATCCAAAATAAAGATACAGGGAATATCACTATCATTCATTTTCATCAAGTAATTGACAAGTTATTCCCACACTTAGAAATTCTTCTCTGCTGGCTCAGCAAAAAAGAAGAATCAAATATTCGGTGCATCCCAGCTAAAAAGCTGAAACCCTGTGATATCATTCTGCATAAGAGTACGAACCACTCTAATAATGTGAAATTATTAATACTAACTTTTAGTAAGAGCTGCAGATTGTTAAAGATCAGCAAACTTACTAAACAAATGGACAAAGCAACAATCAAAATATGTCTACCTATCAAAAGCATGATGTTTATCTAGCTTCACAGACTGTTTTTAACAGCATTTATTAAATTGACAAAAATTATTTTTACATTAGGTTTCCTCTACCCCCCCAAACAAAAAAAGACAAGCTGTCATAGAAAGTCTGTGCAGGTCCAATCTAGAGTGCACGCTGCCCCAGGCTGCAGATGTAGTGTTCTTCAGATATTGGATCATGCAAGGATCTTAATGAATAGCTTTGGTTCCTATACAAACACGCAGTACCTATAGGCTCCCATGACATCGCTACCATTCTGCCAAAATAATCTTAAATATCTTACTGGTAGGAGACTTAGGGCCTAAAAAATTCCCACAAATAGGTATAAACTGAGCTTGTACTTTTCCTCTTCTTTGACTTCAGAAGATAATGGGAAAGATCAATTCGTTACAAAACTCCAGTCCTATCCCCCAAAAAGGTAGAGTTCCACCTTGCATTTCCCATTGCCTTGAAGGAACGAGGCATCGCCTACAGAAGATGAGCAGCTTACTACTTGTCTCAGTTCTTCTCCGTCTTGGCTTTTCACCCCTTTTTCAGAAACATTGTAACTTCATCCCCACTCACTGCATCCCAAAGTCAAATTAATACATCAGGGAATGCAGTATCCTGTGCTGTCACACTGGTAGTGCTGGAAATGTGAAGTGTAAGGTATATTTCTAGGAAAGAGCCTTATGTGAGGACCTTCACAATAACATACTCATAAAGAGTTAATAACATGTTCAAGTGCAAACCACACACAAGGGGATATGCAAGGGAAAGACTGTGGCTATATAAAATGCAGTGGACAAAAGCAGTTTGGTCATGGCAGTGCTAATAGAGTCACCCTTGACAGGCATTGGCATAGCAGACAGACTTTGCCCTTTTGGGCTCCAGGCTATCCAGTCAGAATACTCCATAAGCACTAAATGACTTTTTGGAAACCAGCTGCCCATAGTAATAAGACTAAGTTACAAAATGAAGTTTTATCACAGCTGATCCAATATTCAATAATAACTGAAGTCAGGCTTCATTATTAAAGGCTTCATTTAAGATTCCATCCAGAATTACTGCATTTCATGTTTTCTGCAGCGGATAACATTTCAGCAGCTAAGCATCAGAAGATTGCCATTAACAGATTATGCCAAGTGAAGAGAATGTTCAGTAGTTTCTTGTTTCTTATACTTGTCAAACACATGCCCAAGGAGTGCATTACAAAGATTATTGGATTTCCTCAAGCTCTATAAACTGTTCAGGACAAACACATGTTTGGTTTTTTTAACAAAACCTGAGCACCAATGTGTCTTGGCAAAAATCTAAATAGAGCAATAAAAAAGCAATTTTGTCCTAGGGCTAGTGATTCAATACCTTTTTTTCCTCGAAGTTAACTAAATGGAGAATAATAATATGGGAGTTATGTCTGAACTTTGTTTTTGTCAGACAAAACATCAAAACAGCTGCTTGGTTTTGCATCAGGTACTTTGTCCACAGTTTACTCACATATTTGACTTTCTCCCTGTAAACAAATATTTCTCTGAACATGCTGGTTGCAGACATAAACCAGACTTCATGTAGGGCAGACAAAGTACATATTGGCAAAGTCATAAATTTCTCTTGGTTGAGCTAACATTAAAGTTATTTCCATAATGTTATGTGAAATGTCTTTATTTTTTCTTTCAGTCGAATGTTGCAATCTTCCTGAAGTACTTGGAGAAGGTTTTTAATACAGTGGAAGGCATAATCACTTATTACAGTTATTGCAGGCAAAATTTCACATGAAGATGGTAAAGGACAAAACTTTAAAAGTAGAGTTCAGAACCTCTACAGCAGGTCCACTGGAAGAAAAGCTAAATATCACAGTCTAAACACTGAGTTCTTTCCTGTTGCAGAAAAGAAATATTGGATGCAGAAGTATCAAACTAATGGTAACCATGTAAACATCTAAAGCATTCTATTCAAATGTAATATCTGCATTATTCATATCTGGATTCCTTCAGAGTTATGTTCATTTACTGTAGAAACCAGAAAATGTTATAACTGGAAAAATACCTAAATCTATCAATAATACACAAATACACAAAGCCAGGAGCATCAAAATATGAGTACCATTAAATGTGTATTTGGCTTTCAAACAAGAATCCTTCCATCTCTTAGTGTTAAATGTATTTACTAGTATCATCCAGGAAAACATTCCAGAAATACAATGTCTGAGAAAGCATATCAACCCAAAATAAGAAACTGAAAGAGGAGGTTTCCTGATAAAATAAAAAGTCATATAAAAATTATAAAGTACTACAAAACAGCAAATAGCATTTCGATAGGGTGGGCTAGGCTGAATAAAGTAAGTCACCTACCCACAATTCATTCACAAGTTGAGTAAAAATACAAAATCAGTATCCCCACTTGTGTGTTGATCTGATAAAGGTATCTAACCTATGGGCTAGGTTTTTTTTTTTTCATTTCCAGTCTTTTATCATGTTTAGATAGCACCATGTCACTGCATTCCACAGGGAAAATTAAGTGGCATACTTCTCTGATGTCTTTACTCTGGATTACACAGCTTTGTCACAAAGAAGTTATTACTTCTAACAGAAGGTAACCTTCAGTATTCTGAGATGCTGAAAATGCCTGGACTGTGGATCAAACATAAGTCTGTCTGTAAGGTATCAGAGTGATTAGGGCAGAATCTGAGGTGACTTTCTGTGTCAACCAGCTTAAACTTTGGTATGATGTGAAGGGTGAGATTTCCATCTCACAGCACCCTTAAATATTTTGTGCTTATATAGAGAATGGAAATTATCCTGTAATAAGTTCAGTAGAAACTGCAAAAACAAAACCCAGTTTTTCAAGACCATTCATGGAACTTCAAGAGTATTTTCAGCTTTAATAAAAAAAACCATCCAGATAGCATTTTAGTATTTTTAATTGTACTAATCCAAAGCTCTGGACATAATTGGATAATGAAAGATGCAGAACCTCTGAGAAAGGAACCACCATATCACAACAAAATACTTTAAGAGTTCCTGTACCATACATTGTCTACAGAAGTCAGTAAATCCTAGATAAGCAGTAAAAGCCCTGAATGCTGTCTCAAGCAATATCAACCAGCAGCGCAGCTAATGCCTTTGCAGTGAGAAAGGTAAAATATCACTAGATTGCAAAACAACAAATACTATCCAAGGTATTAAACAAAATAATTAAATGCAAATGGACAGTGTGTTAATAGAAAAATTTTCAAACCCTTCAGTATCCCAGCTTTGCAGATCGTCTGTTTTCTGCCAGACTAACTGACCTGAGTGGTTAACTTGCATATAATGTCAAAATAAGTTCTAATCAAGAATTCTCCAATCATTAAGCAGAGAACACAACATGTGCATACTGAAAAATATTTTGCAAAACCACTAAAAGAAGGAAAACTTCTTTTTCTGATGTTTATTAACAAAAAAATATAGCAATTAGTGACTAAATTATTATTCTAAGCTTAGTGAAGTAATACATATGGATATACCTATATATATCTCTACACAGATATATCAGATATATCTGTATATGTATTTGTATATCATTAGCTACCTTAGCAAAAAGAATTGTATGTTCTGCCTTCTTCAAATGTTATGCCAAGGTAAAGGGGGTGGCAGTTACAGAGCAGATACTCTTAACAGATAAAAATAAAACTCCATTAAGATCCCTATATGACAGGATATAGCTAAAATGAGGATTTCTGCAAAGATCATATTACAGTATCAGTTCAGCCAATTTGTCAGCTAAAAATATCACAGCTGGTATAATTTCCCAGGCTATACCCTGAAAGAATTCAGGAGTTAAATGCATTTGGTACCTCACTATACTTCAAACAGTATGCCAGGTTTTAGAAGCAAGGTTTTAAAAGAGAGAATAAGCAGACACTTTTCCAGTGAAAAAGAAAAAAACTTAGCAAAATATAAGTCTTGCAGATTTCAGGAAGCTGTACCCCACATTTCATCTGTGAGATGTCTCACACACTGAAGTTACGCACAGAAAAATTAGGTTCCCTTCCTAACACTTTTCCTTTTAAATTTCCAAATAAAAATATGATGACTTTACAGCACAGAATAGTCTAATGGGGCAAATAGCTATATCTGAGCTTGCATTTTTACTGTCTGTGAAATCTTGTCAAAATTCAATGAGATAAAGTATTTATTTAAAAGATTTGTGATTTGACATCAAGTAAACGGGTATGTCATCGACTCCAAAGCATTCAGTCCACATCGAGGACTGACTGCAACTCACAGCCATAGCTAATGTAAGCATCTCAACAGTTTTGTTATGACCAGATTTTCTCCTCTTGTAATGATGTCATATTCTGGAAAGAGAAGTCTCTCTGACAGTGATGAGCTGAGGTGGGGGTTAATATGGTGTAGTCGATGATACTGATGCTGACCTACACTTTTTTTAACCACAGAATCACAAAATGTTTCAGGTGGGAAGGGATTTGTTGGAGGTCATCTTGTCCAATCCCCCTGCTCAAGCAGAGCCATGTAAGACTAGTTGTCCAGAGCCATGTCTACATATTTTTTTACTATCTTCAAGAGTGGAGACTCCACAATCTCCCTGAGCAACCTGTCCCACTGCTTGGTCACTCTCACAGTGAAAAAGTGTTTTGATTTTCAGATGGAAGCTCCTGTGTTTCAATTTGTGCCTATTGACTCTGGTCCTGTCAGTAGACACCACTGAATAGAGCCTGGCTCCATCCTCTTTGTACCCTCCCTGCAGGTATTTATATATACTGATAAGACCCTCCTGAGCCTTCTCTTCTCCAGACTGAATACTCCCAGCTCTCTCAGCCTTTCCCCATATGTGAGGTGCTCCAGTCTCTTCATCATCCTTGTGACCCTCTGTTGAACTCTCTAATATGTTCATGTCTCTCTTGCACTGGGGCACCCAGAACTGGACCCAGCACTCCAGGTGTGGCCTCACCAGTGCTGGGCAGAGAGGAAGGATCACCTCCCTCCACCTGCTCACAACGCTTTGTCTAATGCAGCCAAGGATACCACTTGCCACCTTTGCCACAAGGGCACATTGCTGGCTTATGTTCAAGCTGGTGTTCACCAGGATCCCCAGGTCCTTTTCTACCAAGCTGCTTTCCAGCTGGGTTGCCCCAGCATATATTTGTGCATGGATTCTACCACACTTAGTAAGTCAACCCAAAAAGAAAGAGACAAAAATCAGAATTTTTTTTTTCTTTTTAATTCATGTGCATTACTTTCTCTATTTTTAGGTCTCCAGCAACTGAAAAACAGAATTCAGGCTGAAGCTCAATTACAGCAGCCCAACTGTTTGCAAAGTAGCAATGTTTTCAGTAGGAAAGAACATCTTAATATCAATTTTCCTGTCAGGTCGATGGTGCTGTTCTTGAACAGCCAATATGCTTGGGATTTTTATTACAACAGGCCGAGGAAGTCATGCACAATTTGCTAACTAATAAAGTCAAAGGGTAACTGCATCTTAAATCTGGAGAACTAATTAAATAATTTCTGGTGATGCCTTTAATCCCAAGGGTTACTAGTCCATTTACAGATTTGTGTCAAATACACATGACACTTTAATCATCCACAACTGAAATATGATCTTCTGTAAACTGAAACAAAGAAATTCTTTAACACGCAGCTTTATTTCTGTGATTTCAAAGAGCAAAGGCCTACTCAGGAGAATTTCTGTCTAAAAGTTGGAGTAACCATCTGAGTTTCCATTGACTCCTAGGAATGCTAAAGAAGTTCATCACCTCATGAGTGATGATATCATGATATTGTGCCCCAGTGAAGCAGCATATATATACAATTAAACTTGGGAAAATCGAATAGACTGAAAATTATGGCTCAACCTTGAGTTTAGCCAAGGTTAACAGTTGCTCCAACGAGGAGCAACACTTGCTCCAGCCCCTGCATGAAACGTCTTGGGGCTATTAAACACAAATGCACTCTTAGGTCAAAGACAGTGGCCTCAGCTGGAAGCTCATCAGCATACTTTAAAATAAAAACTATCTGTGTAAGCTTCCCTGCAGTATTGATCTCTGTAGCATATATGTTATTAAATGCAAGAACACAGGGCAGCCTGGAATCCACCTAGCATGCTCACAACTATACCAGAATTACTGTAAACTTCAGGCTGCATCTTTAAACTTACTCCTATTCTTGATCTTTATCCTCATCCGTCCTGAGGTAGCTGGATTTATATTAGCACTTTCTGCCTACAGAATGGGAAAGAGGACTTTCCTGTTCCCCATTGAATCAGACCTCTAGCTCTGTAATTCTTACTCTACCAAGCACCTGGTCCCAGGCAATGCAGAGGTGCAGTGGCTACAGTCCCAATTCCTTTCACAAAACAAAATGTGACCATTTGCTTCTGAAAGAGCTCAAGCGACAAGGTTTCTAACTCACCAGATTAGCTTGTGTGTTTGATTAATAAATCTTAGCAGAACAGGTTTCTCAGGTCTTTTAATAAATATTCACATGTATGGCTACTTACTTGAGACTTCAGACTAATATGGAGAGGAGTTCATTTAGCATTTATGTTGCCTGCAAAATCTAATATACAAGCCTGTGGACCACAAATATTACACTATAATCCATTAAAGGCAGTTTGCAGGTAGTCGCCTTGCAAAGACAGCTGTTTTATGAAATCATATGGTAACATTGTTTATTCTCATTTTACATCATATTCATTAAGCAAGGATTTCCCCATTGTTTAAAGAGTAAAATGTGTCATACTCCTATTAGTGTCAAGGCACCTGGAAAACATCAGATGTTTAAGTCAGGTGTGCCAATATGTGCATTAGTCTTTCCCACAGTGAGCAGCAGGCCAACATAGCTTAGCACTTCAAAAAATCCATGTACTTAATAAAACATAACCCATGACAATGTCTAGCACTTCTAACCAAAGATAATATTAGAATTTGTATACACAAAGGTGTCTGCTTGCCATAAAAGAGAAACCGACTGGCTTATCCAGCATCACCAATTTGCAGCAGGATAAGGTCTACAATCTAATCAAGTCTCAGACATGAGCCTTGCCAAATAACACCTGTGGCTACACAAGCTTTGTGCTTCAGCTTAGGGAACAAACCCTAACTCTTCAATCAGTGAGGCTAGAGTTGGCTGAGGACTCATACAGCACACATAATCAGTGAAGGAGGAACACAAAGTAGTCAGGTGCTCTATACAATCCAGGCCATAAATGTAACCATGGCTTTTGTTACTATTATTACTCCATTTGCCATATTGCCAACATGCCTGCTTGATTTTCTTTTTGCCTCCCCTCTCAAGAGTGCTTCCATATACAAGTTAGGAGTTTAAAACATGTTTAGAATAAAAATACTATCTCTTTGTCAAGTTCCTTGGCTCTTTAAGGTATCCTTGATATATGATACAAACAGCTGCTGTTATTTGCCCAAAACCTCCCTTTTTTTCGTATATCTAGTCCATGGCCAACCACAGATGATACAGTGCTAGAATTGAGGGATATCATAATGTATGGTCTGCTTCTTGAAGTTATAGTATATATTTATTACACAGGAAAGTCTGTCCCATCCACCATATTTGATAAATATACCAAAATACCTGCTTTCTCTCCTGACAGGCATTGCATGGATCAAGCATCTATACAGGACTTAACTGTGCACCCTTTGCCACCAATGGGCCAGGGAAATCAGTACCAAGCAGATTCGATTTTTCAGACAGCTATCTTGCATTGCTGCTTTCACTGAAAATGTAATCAGGCTTACATTCATTTAGCACAGGCTGAATCTCAAAATCCATGCAGGTACTTCACAGTCACCAGTTTGACAAATGAAACTGTGGAGAGAATGGACCCTATGGGTAGGAATTAATTGAGGCTTCTTAATAAGGTATTCTCTGTAATTACACTGTCATTCTTGATAGACTGCCTTCTGTTTCTCATGTTATAAGATATATGCCATAATTTTCTGGAGAAAAGCAGTGAGTATATGTATCAAAGTGACTGTTTGGTTTACATTTGGATTGCTACTGGGAGATATTCCAAGATCATGAAGTGTTTTAAGATACTATAAATATCTTATTGTTTAAGATACTACTTTAAGATATATATCTTCAGATGAAACAACTCTGATTTCAACAACACTAATGTAACCCACCAAAAAAAACCAAAATGGGCACACACTTGGCTTTCTGTATTTGAAACATTTTATGCCCTGATTTTAGCAGGGCTATAAGGGATATTCCAGATGCTATATAGCTGCAAAATGTGGGCACAATGCCATATTGTCAATCATTCCACTTAAGAAAATATTCCCACTGACACTCATTAATCTAATATGCTTTTTAATGCATTAATCTACTATCCTCCTTTGATAGACAGCATAATCACAGTCATGAAATCCACCAACAATATTCCAACAACTCATAAGAATCTAGAAAAACTAAAAAGTGTTTTACAACTGGGACTAGAATTTTCAGCTTTCAATGGCTCCACATGGAGTTCTAATCTGCCTTT
>JANZLQ010000079.1:27014374-27045539 GCA_026212715.1 Elanus axillaris | reverse complement strand
GGGCCCTCTGCCCTCCCTGCGGCAGCGGCGGTGACCCCCCGCGTCAGTGTCCTCCGCATAGTCTGCCCGTGGGTCTGCGTCGGTCTGTCTGTGTGAGCGTGAGTCTTTGCGTGGCGCCCTGGGCCGGGCTCCAGCACCAAGCAGGAGGCAGGCCAAGGCCAGAGCTGCTGGAGGAGGTGTCCGCTCATAACGTCCGTGACAGGTAGGACTGAAAGTATAAATGAAGAGTCAGGGAGACTATATTTTCGTGGGATGCTAGTTTTGACAAGAAATTTCCTCCCCATGGACCAGGGCTTCACTTCGCCAGTCCTTGAGTTGGTCTGTGAAATGATATATTCAACAGTGTCATTGAAATTATCTGGATGAAAAATGTACTGTAAAACACAAACAAAGAAAAGAGATTACTGTTAATGTGAATCATGCCAGTGAAACCTCACGAATTATCGCACCTGCACAATTGCTGAGGTGATCACAGGGGAGAGGAAGTTCTTATGCTTTAAATCAGTCCATTTAAATGCAACTAAAGACCTTCCAGGAGAACTTCTCCTTCTTACTGATAGCCGTGGCCAGTGAGGATTTTTATCCATTTGAAGCAATTCTAAAGAAGGAAAAAGATGTGCATCAGTAAAACTCAAAAAGACCAAAAAGATCATAAGCACTAATTTTTAAAGCACTGAATTTTAATCATTTGTTGTCACATATCTTCTAGTCTATATTGTTATCATTAAAAGTGGAAAGAAGAAACTTGAAGTACAAATCTATGGCAGTATATCCCCCTGCGCTCCCCATCCTGCTGGCAGGAAACAAAACTGCTCCAGGCAGGGAGAAGGGGAAGGAGAGAAAAAAAACCCTAAACCCTGGAGGCCGCAGGTTGAAATCTGAACTGGCTAGTCGAGACATGCCAGATACACTGCGGTGACCACCTTGGCCAAGAGGGATTAATGACCACAGGTCAGATTCGACAGGGATATAAAGGGGGTCCTGCCAGAGGACACGTTGGCATCGGTCCTCCTGGGAGCAGCGGGTCTGCGGTCGGGGACTCCCCCTCAGGTCGGGCACCCACCGAGGTCACTCCTGAGGGAGAGAGCCCTCGGCTTGTAGGGGAGGGATACGCGCATTTTGAGCCACCACTTTAAATCTCAAGGATTCTTAAGTCACCTGTACAGTACTAATTCCTCTTACACCATCGTGCCTGTGGTTTTATAAAACATTACTGGACTTCTATCTCTTACTGAAGAATAAATCTGAGCTTTAACTTCTGTTGGGTTTGGTTATTTGTGCATCCATAACAAGACCAAGCAATGAAAATACTTCCAATATGGTGCTCAATAGGAGAGTTTCTCTTTCTTGCCTTACACCCTCATGATCCCTCACAATGCAGATTCTCTCAATACCATTTTGGGGTTGTTCTAACTACTGCCAACTGAGTATGATTCTATGGGACTGAAAGACCACCTCTCAACCAGCTGCCCACATGATTCCAGCTACTTAGTAGGGACTCTATTGAGACCAATGGCAATTACTTCTTATAACTATGCTGTCTTTTCAATGAAATTAAACATGAACTTTGTGAAGTGTTTTTCTTTTTCATTAAATAATAAGCCAGACATTAGAAGTTGCTGCAACAGCTAGAGGATTCTCTTATTCTTTTGGAAAGCATGCAAAACTCTGCACATATGTACATAATAAGGACACAGTACAGGTATATTTTTTTTTGTCACTTTTCAAACTTAAATGTGAAATAAGGAAATGAAAATTGAGTTTGTCAGTTTAGGCTCCTCGGTTAGGTTGTTGCAACTTTTGAGATGTGATGTGTTTCACAAGTTCAGCAAAGTCTGATTCATCATCAAGAAATCAGATAAAGGGATAAATAATAAAGCATATCTCCAGCTAAACAATATGGGTTCCAAATTAACAAGCTAATAGCTTTTCTTAAATTGTTGCAAAAAAGGGAAGGCAAGAAAAGAAACTCCTAATTCCAAGTTACCCAAAGACAGACAGGCAGGTCAGACAGAACGATAAATTAATCATTTGGGAGACCTCAGTCTTTTTGTTCACATCCCATGCTTATTCTGTTAAATAAATTCAATGCCTTGTCAGAAAAACTGTAGTCTGGTCCTGCTTGATGCCTGCACAGTCAAAGGCTCTCAACTGCTGATAGTGACTAAACTGACAAAAGGAAGTGGGAAATCAAATTATTTGCCTTGAGATCAACTCTCTGTCCCCAGTACATATTCACTTTTCAGGTGTTGCAGATCTTTGATCTCTCACTTCTCCATTTGGCTCTTTCTGTCTTCCTACCATTCTGGAGACATCTATTTCTACAATTCCTTCTCACCATTCTTACACCCCAGGTTTCCTCTCCAATTAATTCTTTCTAGGTGGAATGTAGTGAAAAGAAAATAGGCTGCAGAAATGTGAGTAAATAAAAGCTCTTGAAGGGTACCCTTGTTCTGATATTAGCCTAGAACAGTAAAACAACATGTACAGAAGTCTTAAAACAGAAAACAATTAACAGTATTTTATTGGAGATCCCAAAAGACAAGACAGAAATTTTAGAAAATGCTGAAAGTTCTAATCTTTAGTTCTTGGAGGTCTGAATAAAGGCATAAAAACTTCAGCATGCTGAATATATTACCATTTGGGATTTTTTGTTTTAAGACCAAAAAAAACCGTATCATGCATAGAGAAATTCTGGAGAAGAGTCAAATCCAAATTTCATGGAATGACTACACAGCTCTAATAGAATCATTATAAAATGGAAATGGTTGTTAAGTCCCCCTCAAATTACAAGCTGTCATCCAGGCCTCATTCAAATTGAGTTCATTCACCACATGCGAAGTCACTGATGGTAATTAAGAGCTACTAATATAAAAGAGTGAACCCAAATGATACCAATAATGCCACTCAATGAAATAAAAACAGTCAGAAAGTCAGTGAAAGAGTAAAAGAGATGGGCCTCACTGCATCAGATTAGTCCAGCTAGGATTCAGGAAAACTGAGGAATCTTTATAGGAAAAAAAGGAAAGCAAAATCCAACATGTAGTTACTTGTATACTGCTTTTACAAATACATTTTTTTATTATACATCTGAGGATACCCTGATGAGTGGTAAAAATCGCAGTCTATCACCACAGTATTTTAAGGCACTGAACGATACTTAGGAAAGGGTTTTCCAGAGAGTAAAAAAGATGTCTTTCTGCTATTTTTCAGCTGTCCTGTACACTGGAGCTTTGAAACCACTCAAATATGATTCTGAATAAACCAAGAATAGTTTAAAGAAAGATTTCAAGATATAAGCTACCCTCCAGGCTCCTAAGAATAAGCATCATTCATGTGATCAGATATATAGCTTGTACTTTCTCTCATATGCTAGATGGTTTGGTCTGGCGCTTGATACTGCTGAGACACACTATGAACCCCCAGAAGCTGGCACCATGACAAAAATCCAGTGCCTAGCTTATATTATAAATATATTTCTCAAAAGCCTAACCAAATTTGGATTAAGGCATCTATCAAGCTCTACCATACAGAAACTGGCAACAGGTCCGTCAGTGCTTAGAAAGGGGAATCAAAGACTATTAGTGTTCTGTAGGGTTGGGCTCTTCCCCGATGAATAACACTGGCCAGAGTTGTGTCTTGTCACTGAGGCACGGTCCCCAGTAAATCCCACTCATGTTTGCAGTTGATGTCAGTTGAAGAAGGCACAATGTAATGCTTGAAGTATCAGAACAGCATCCTGCTTATCGCAATCCTACTTTTGCACAGTCTTATCATAATGAAGAACTGTTGAGAAGCACAGGCAGATCTCACCTAATGTGTAGGTATTACCTCAGCAGCCATTTACATTC
This sequence comes from Elanus axillaris, assembly GCA_026212715.1. NCBI lineage: Eukaryota > Metazoa > Chordata > Aves > Accipitriformes > Accipitridae > Elanus > Elanus axillaris. Next base: position 27,041,688 of record JANZLQ010000079.1, on the reverse strand, counting down.
AAAGCATGATATTGCAGAACCGCAACAACTGCTTTATTTCACAAAATGGTAATTCACAAAAATGCATAGAAATGCATTTAACAGGGACATTCCTTATTCTGCTTTTGAAAACCTTAAAACACCATGAACAGTCCTCTACTGAAATCCTTTAAAATTCATTGGATTCACATGTTATCATGCTATGAATATGCTGCAGCTCTCGGTCTCATTCTGAGGCAGACACAGTCACTCGTATGTATCTGGCATCACACTGTATGAAACACATTTCCCAAAGGAAAACAGATTACACGGTACCAAGTCCTACAAGCATCTCAACAATACAAATTAACTGGTTATCAATTGGCTGGGAGGGTAATGCAGCTTTTCATATCACCTCATCAGAATTGTCATATTTTTCCACAGTATCTGCACTACTGTAGGTTTCTAAAGTGCATATAAACTGATTCTTGCTAACCCTTTTAACAGGTCTGTAATGTTCAGTGTGCTGCTTAACAAAGAGGACCAGTGAGGCTTGGAAGATCCAGCCTACTAATTTTTTTGTATTTCATCTGTAAAATCATAGCTATTACTTTTATTAGAAAACAAAATAAACCCTTTTTTTCTGTTTTAATTGAAAATGTTCTTAATGGCATTAAAAAGAAATCAAAATAATAATGACTATTCTTCAACTAGCAGACTGAGATTCATCTAACTACAAATAAGTCATAATGTGTGATACAGTCTCTGAGAAACTAAGACAAAGTGCAAGCTTAGGGGTCCTATTGCCATGGGCACCAGTTTAAGAGAAGAACCCCATCTTCAGCTGCATAATCTTTGGAGCACCAAGTCAGCCTTTGAATCAGTCAGTTTAAAAAAGGGAGAAGGGAGAAAGTCTGAAACTTAAGGAGTGATCAGGTTTCAGCAGCAACTTGTGTAATTAGAGTATCAACACCAAGCAGCATTAGCCCTCTTAGAGCAATTCAACTACACATATGAACTGGAATTCCATGTCTCATAATGCTAAAAGTACATAATATGCAGTAGTGTACCTTCAATGGAGCAGGAACTTCTACATTAAGCCTTTGTGGTATTCTTGATAAAAGTGCACCCTTTATCACACCCTTGATAAAGGGTGTGTATTTAACATATTATTTCCATATAGAAGTCCTGTGTTTCTGATGGAACAGTACTCCAGTAGTGCATACCAAAATTCTGATTACCACCTTCAGAAATGAAGAGTACTTCCCAGTGTCTGCAACCTCACAGATTTCCTCAAATAGCAATGAATATCCTAGAGACATTGTTGCTCTAAAGCAGAAGCAACTGCCATGGGAATCCCAATACTATGTTCTATACCTGTATTGAGGTAATCCTCCTCAGACCAGGGCACTGATATGCAAAAGGAGAGGAGGAAAAATAGAAGCAATGTTCCTCAAGTTCTCCAGCCTCTTCACACATGGGCATGTGTCTTCCCATGTGCCTGTGTAGGTAGGGTATAGCTAACCAGGATCTTTAATAGAGAATACATTTTTCAGTATAATTTTCAAATGGTCTATGATACTGGAAGCTCTGTAAAAGAGATACTACACCAGTCTTGTCACAATTTCTGCAGAATCCTACTGGGTACTGCATGGGGCACCCTAGCGGGGAGTAGCAGGGTGCTGTGCCTGGGATGTGACCAGGAACTGCCCAGTGCCCATCACAGACATTTCCAGATGTCTCTGAGACCACTGTCAAAAGCCCATTGCCCGCAAAAAAAAAAACAACCTAAAAACCTGCAGCCAGGCAGGGGAGCCCCAGCTCACACCTTAACTCATTCATATTTAAGAAAAATTTGCAGCTGCAAGTGTTACCTGACCAGAAAGTAACTCCTGAAACACACAAAGTGTGTTTAGAGAGGAGACATTACTTTATTCTGCGCAGGGTGCAAGTTGGAAGATTTCCACAGATCAAGCACATCTACTGCATTTTCAGCCCATGCTTATACACTACAGTAAAAAGCACCATGCCTGTCTAATACATATCTTCCACCTAACTATTGCATGTTCATTACATTTAGCAAGCATGACGTGTTGTTCCTTTGTGCAATCATCCCAGAGTCTTCTACACCTGTGCAGGGGTCTCTGATGGTCTTCACTGGTCATTTGGGGAAGAATACCCCTACTCCTTTTGTCCTTGTATGGTCATATGTCGTCTGAGGACACCAGGGCCTTTGTTTCTCTTGCCACCTCCTCATTTCTCAATGCCGAAGGAGGGTGTATGTCCTTAGGTAGCAAGTCTGTGACTCCGAAATGTCCGTTATCTGGTGCATTGACTATTATCCAAACATTCCTTAAGCATCCTCTATCGTAAGCAGAATCTTAAACTAGATGAGCTTTACCTTGAGTGCACAAATCTAAACAGTCCTTGAATAGTAAGCATACTGAACTCCTCATGTTTTAGTTTTTTATCTTTAAGCTATAATCTCCTTATTTGTTAATAAGTCTTTTGAAGGCTTGAGACAACACAAAGGGGAGAAGTAGGGGAGGAGGTACTTGGAAGGAGACATTGAGACATTGCTGGGGCAGAGCTGGAGACACATGTTTGAAAGGAGACGCTCCAGGACAGGAGCATCACTCAGGGACATTCCTGAAGGGCTGCAGCCCAGGGCAGCCCACACCAGGGCACGGACGCCCACAGGGGAACTGCAGTCCATGGATGATGCTTTCTGGAGCAGAGGAAAATGAGTAGGAAGCAAGCAAGGAGTGTCATACACACACCACTACATATGTGTTCCCAGCCCCCCAGGCTGCTTGTTGCTGCACCAAAGGGTCTGGGATGGGTGAGTGTAACATGCAGTGAAAACAAGAGAAGATGAAACAAGAAAGGGTGGAGGGGAGGTGTTTGATTTCCAGGAAGCTAAACCTGGAAAAGAGGGAGAAAAACTGCCTCCTTAAGTGTTTCTTTAATTGGTTGTTTGTTTGTCTGTTTTCTTTTCCTCAATACCTGAATCAGCAATTAGAAGTTTATGTTGATGAACTGCAATACATTGCATTCAGTAAAAATTCTGAATTGCAACTGTTTTGCTTCCTACAGCCTCATCCCTGTTAAATTCCGTAGGAGTTTTATGTAAAGGATTGAATGTGATCTTCAGTGTGATACAGTTTTTTATTTATAGACACTTACATGAGTCTAGTTATGTTCTAAATCTAGCAGCCTGCAGCTGGCTAGTCCCTGCCGGAAATCTAAATGGAAGGATATATACCACTGCACCTTGACAACATGGTGCCACTGCCCTCCTGCAGAACTGAATGTTATGATTGGAGGATAAGATGCCACGTGTTAGAGACTGCACAAGATAACACAGCCAGCTTAATTCACATGCTAGGTTTCAGCTCTTGATGAATATGAAGCAAAGAGGTAACATGGCTACTGAATTTGCAAGAAGTACATTAAGCAACTTTGCCTTCTCAATGCAATTTTATGCAAATCTGTGTCAGTTACCAGGACACATTCTTAAGAACTACTTCCTGTATCCTAAGAAGTGATTTTCTCACCATGAGATCAATTAAACTCCCTCACCCCAAGGGAAGCAATGAGAGTTCTGTCACTTCAATCTTTTCCAATTAGATGTGAGAAGGCAGTCAAGATCAGGCATACATTAGGGAGTACAGGCAGGAGGCAACTAAATGACTTAAGAGTCCTTTTCCATTTCTGATTTCTGGGGTTTTATGAAACTGGAAGCTTTCCTAACTTAGGCTAGAAAGATTTCCAAGCCTCTGATCAGCAGTCCCTAATTTATTCTCTAAGCTCACTATCTAAAACTAGTTTTAATTTCCAGTTACTTCCTCCCAACATTATTAGGCAATTTCTAAGAAATTTCAACATTTAGAGATTCTAGAAATAGCTTTCCTACTCATATACCTGTTCTTCTAGCAAGGTGCCAATTTTTTCCCTAAAGAAGTCCAAATACGCCCTTTGGTTTTTTCTTCAACACTGAAAACTACCCCTCTTGCTGTATGATTAATAGGGCTCAACTTCTCCTCCCTTGTTCACTGCCCCAAGTTATGTTTATATGACTGTGTTAATTTGTTATTTATTAGGGTGGGAGTGAGAAATCCTCTCCTTATACTTTCTCAGTGTCTGCTAAGAAAACAGCATCAAGAATTCTCAAAAGAGGTCATTTTTTGCACTGGAGCTTGCCAGAAACCCTGTTTCTACAAGCTGATCTTCAGGCACAGGTGACAGACAAATAGCATGAGCCCACAAATTTGGGCTGCAAATAGTCACACTTAATTGGGCCAAAAGGCAGGCATCTGTTGAGTGGTTGCTCAGCATCCAGGAAAGAGGGAAAGACTGTTTAACAGCAGGGGACAAAATCAAGGCATAGAAGAAGCATGACAAAAATAAACAGATGCCTGCACTGACATCTGCTGAAGATTGTCTCTTCTGAGGTAGGTAGTCAGGCTGAACAGGACTGGTCAGGGACAGGCATATTAGCAAGTGACAGAACGGGATTTGTCCAGAAAGAAATCATAGGGAAACCCATGAAGTAGTCCTGATAATGGGGAGAGCCTGGGTAAGAAAAGAAAGGCAGGCTTTTGGGGGTACAGGACCCAAAGGATAAAATACATTACTGGCATCAAAAATCATAGTGAATGTGTAATTGCTTCAGGTTTCTTCATTACTTGTGAAAATGACCCAATAAAGAAATAATTGGATAAAGCTGATCTACTCATCCTACTATGCCTCCATCTCTGGCATCAGAAGTATTCAGAGTAGGTGAAAACTGAGCGATATTCTGGATTTTTTGCAGTAGAAAGGATAATATATTTCTGGAATTATAGAGGGGTTACACAGGAATATGGGAGTATATTCTGTATATTCTCTAAAATAAGCATGCATAATGCAATTCATATGCTTACAGAGTTATTTGTGCCTTAATGGAACTTGTTGAGTTGACATCTGCTGAGCAGTGACATGAGAGACAGGAAGCAAAGTTGTGTTGCATGACTGAATTATGAAGGCTGGTCAATGCCAGGACAAAGTCACTTTTAACAGCCATAGCACAGTGAGAATATGTAAATAGTAAAATCGCCACATAAAGAAATAAGGTGTTAGAACTGTCAGAAGGGGGTGCGGGGGAAGCAGCACTGTCGACTGCAAGGATAGTGATTAAATTCTAGAGTGGTCAGGGTATGGCAGCAGTGCTGCCAACCTATGTACCTTTTTCATGCAGATTGAAAGATCTGATATACCATAATCTAGGAACTAAAACCAGTTGGGTTTTGGTTCATTCTAGATGCTGTTTGATGCTTACACCCTCACACTAAAAGAGTCACAGTGAAAAACAAAAGATACTGAAATCAATGCCACCTTCTCAGAATATTAGTTCTACTTGGTGAACAAAAAATTAGCTTGCCAATACCTAATGTTAGTTTGAAGGGACAGTCTAGATGTCCAAAGCCCATCAAATCCTGTGGCATAGTGACAAACTTGATATAAAGCAGTAACTTCAACACACAGGAGCTAGTCATTATGTACATTTCACAGAATAAAATCTGGGAAAAATTGAACGAAAATATGTCCTTTCTATCTTCAGTATGATCCTAACACACTTTAATCAGCAACAACAGTTTCTTTTTATATTATACTTCTAACCCCAGTAATTGCAGGAAATAATATCAAGTTACTATAAAGCCCATTCATGCTACAGTTTTTCAGGTGACGGAGCTACATCAAAAATCACACAAAACCCATCAGACACACACAAAAAAATATTCACAAAATCACAGGGAAGAAATTTTATATTTTGAAAGTCCTTTTTTCTCTTCGTGTCCAGCTGTGTCATACAAATGCCTATTTTTAAAATTAAGCACTTACGCACAGCAGGACTGCTAGCCCACAAAGGGATTTAATAATCCCAAATGGCCTAACAATCTTTGAGACTGTGCTGTAAGTATTTAAAACAATTATTCTTTCCACCCTATGATTTTGCCTACAGATTCCACAGTTAGGAACATTTTCAATGGAAAACTGAGTATTAATGACCAATTTTCTTTCAATCGATAGGCAAACAAATCAGAATTTCTGAGTAATCTTTCATCCCTCTCATATTAGGTATTATTTGTCATGAGAACAGGGAAACAGTTATATAACATTGCCCTGTACAGTTAAACTTTAAAACTTTATCTTTTCCTTTTTTTGCCAGAGCTGCTTGTAGAAATTATTTTTATTAAGATTAATTTTAAAACACAACACAATATGGCATGGATCTATAGTTTCAAAAGGGACAAGAATACACATGGAAAAATGAATGATTATAAACTCATAAAACTGTCCAAAAGCAGTATTCTGAAGTTTAGAAAATTATCCCATAGATCTGAGCTTATTTAAACACAAAAACTGGACAGCAGGATCTGAGAAAGAAAAGAAATATGTAACTCAGAATTATTTATTTCAGAAAAGACATGTGAACTGACTTTATTCCATGTTTCATTTTTTCTAAAATGGCTAAAATTTCAACACTGTTAACATGGCATTTCTTTAGTCATATCATTGTTACTCTATCCCAGTACCTGGCAGGCCTAGTCAAGTAGAGATTACATAAATGAGAGGTGGTATAGAAACAGAGACTTAGAAAAATGATATTTTCTTTTTCCTCAGCTCAATATATAAAGCTAATTAACATTAACTAAAAACATTCTACACCTCAAATGTATCTAAAAAATTGTTTCATATAAGAACGAGGAAGGAAATAGAAGAAAATGCACACAAATATTTCAGCTGCTTTGACTACTGCATACAGTGGGAAAATAGTTTATTTATTTTTGTAAGAACAGGAATCATCCTGGCAAAGATTACAAACAAGATGAAAGAAAGAAATGTTTTCTGAATTCACTATGAAAATGGCACCATATGGTAATGAGTGTCTGTCATTACCCCATTTGCATAACTGTCTGAAAATGATTTCATGTAACAGGTACTAAAGTTCTAAAATGTAAGGCAGAGTTAGAAACTGACGGTTTTCCACACAGAAGGAAGATGCTACAGCCTTAGTCCTATCTTACATACCTCTGCTGCTCATCTGAAAGAGATACTAATACTCTTCTCTTTTATAAAAAAAACTGGCACCAAGCCCAGACTTTTAGCTGCTCTATGCAAAGCTGGCTTTCCCAAGGTCTTTTAAGAGAACAGACAGAAAATAGAGTTTTGCTTCTCTGCAACACCGTATTTTCTGGTGTTGCAAAGTTAATAATATTTCTCAGTTGCCACTTGCGTCTATGGTCACAAAATATGTTTAAGCCTGCTAGTTAGCTCATGTGTCTCCTCAGAAGACCAGAAAAAGGGTTTTCAGAAGCATTTGGGCCACTAGCTCAGGGTGGTAAAAGCTGGAGACAGTGTCATCCAGAATGAAAGCCCAACTACCCCACCACTATCACCGTGCTTGAAAATAGGAATTTTCTTGTGCCTATTGCAACTGCAAAATGTAGAAGCTGTAACTGTGATCATTATTTGGGAAAGATGCATACACATGATCCTAGGCTTGCCTTTCACTGCACCTTGCTGCCTGCTTTGATTTAAGAACAATTAGACACCTGACAGTTGATTCAGATCTTTGTGTCATATTCAAAATTGCATTGCCCCATATGCAGCACAATAAAAATGTCAAACATCTTCCAATGACATCAGCAGACTTCAGACTTCAGGTATTAGACTGCTGGTATAAGGCTGAACATTTTTATGTTCATTAAGCCATAGTAATTCATTATAAAGTGTCTAATTACTAGGGAATGCAGCAGTCTTGACCAACAGCCCCAGAACAACACTATATTAGTCACATGTTTTTGCATGAGCTATGTGAATGAAATATGGGAAATGGGATGTTCAGGAGCTGACACTGATATGAAGACTAAATCCACAAGGAACATATTGCTAGTGCATTAGTTGCTAAGCAGTAATCATAATATTTTTTCCAACATATGGCTGCATAAAACAATACATGTTATTGCCTTTTGAATTCAGATCTCATATTTATTCAAACATTGAAAATCCCAGGGCTAACTGTACATCCAGGCCATCTCCTAGAATGAACCTTTGCCAAACATAAATGTATGCCCTAACTTTGGTAAGTCTTGAGTTTCTGTGAAGAGGTACATTCATTGCTTCTGCAGCAGAAAGAGACTGAGTCGGTTCCTAAGGGATTGTACTGTACAGACATACATTTTGGCACTTCCAGGGCATGATTCTGGGCAGTCTAAAGGAAACAAAGCACCTTTATTATGTGATTTACATTATAACACACATCTCCCTGTGCATGCTATCTGGCACCTCTTTCAAGCTGTGCAGGAAATATGTTGGGCATGGTATTTGCTGATTAGGAATCTTAGTGCAGAACCCATAAGATAGCCAGATAAATTCAAGAGGTCAGGAACCAATCCAAATTTTGAGTTCATGGAGGAGGAGTGAAAGACAGAAGGGGAATCCTAACAGATTAAATTAGGTACACTGCTAAATCAGGAAGTCAACCAATTTGCAGATGGGAAAGAGAAGAACTTGGCTAGAGCCACATTAATTCAAGAGTAAGATTTAAATATTCTCCAGGGCTAACGTACCCATTACAGTGAACTCACAGTTTCTTCACAAGGACAAGAATAACCTTGCATTTCTGTCAGCCCTTCCTAATCCTTTCCAGAAAAGACCCGCACAGCTCCAGCATGAGGTGCCTCTCACAGGATATAGTTCTTCACTAATTGCTCCAGCATGGGTCCTTCATGTGCTCTGCAGTTCTCCAAGAACTGCTCTGACACGGATTCTCTCTGTGGTGTGCAGTCCATCACGAAAACACTGCTCCAATGTGAGTCCCCAGCAGGCCTCAGTTACTACCAGAAAACCTGTTCCTGTGTGGGCTTCCCTCCACAGACCACAGCTCCTGCCAGGATCCTGAGCCAGCACGGGTTCTCCATGGGTGGCAGCTCCCTTCAGGGCCTCACTCCCTCTCTTCAGCAAGGGTATACATGCCTTTAACCAACTTTTTTGATTCATCCTTCTACATAGGGAGGAATTGACTTTGATATGCATGCGTATGTTGGAGCATGAAAGTGAAAAAAAGTTACCTTATTAAGAGAATAAGTTTATCATGTCGAAAACATTCATGTTCTTTACAGAAACAGAAGCAGCAGAAAGGATTTAGGAAGCTGCAGAAACACAAAGGGAGATTTTCCACAAGTAAAGTAACCAAAGTGTGGCCAAAGTTCTCACTTGCAGTAATGGTATAAGAAGGTACAGGTTCCTGCTCTGAATTAGGCAGAACAAAGACTTAAATGTAGGTCTCCTACTCCTGCTGAGTGTTCAGGCTGCTACATTATTGTTTCTTTTGTAGCATCCATTGCTCTTCAGTTTGACCAAAAAATTTAAGTATTTCCACTGAAAGTTTTTCAAAACTGTACATACCTGGGAGGAAATTTGTGTTTCAATGGATCAGAATTTTCCAAGGTATCCATCCCTTGATTGACCATAAAACTAGCTGACTAATTGTACTCCATCATTACTGGCAACAGAAGTCAACTTCTGCACTGCAGCTAGCTTTTCTCCTAAACACTTACACAAATCTTTTGAAACTGTGACATTTAAATGCACATTTAAATCTGTGGTTCCCTCTAAAGGACAATATATCATTTCTTCCCATTCCTTCGGGGAAGGAATTTCAGCTAAGAATGATTAAACTGCACTGCACAAGCAGTATCTCTTGATTTGTCCAAATACTATAAAAGACATTATAATGGTCTTCCCACATTAACATTTGTGATGTAAGATCCATTATTATCCCTCATTTGCCCAATAGCGAACAGTCACCATGAAGGTGTAATGAATAAGCCACAGAAGCATTCAGTCTGCTGTCTACCTCCAACAGAGGAATGATCTCAGAAGAGCATGATTTGGGTATTTATATTATGCACAGCTATAAAAGCAGCAAACTGAAGTGTCCATATATCTGTATTACACCACCTGAAGAGGATTTCCAGGTATTTGTAATGAGTTTCAAGCTAATCTTTGCACACCCTATGTATCTTTAGACAAATAGAAGACAACAGAACATGCTTGCCACCATGGAAAGATATCCTAATCAAAGGTTGCCCCAAGTCATGCTGACACACTTTTTAAAAGTCTCACTATTTTTCTCTGAGTTTTTCCCATGTTTATTATGTTTACTTTATTAAAAAGCATTTTTGTCTGTATATGCTTAGAAATATCTTCAGAGAAAAAATGTTAGTTGTACTGTCTGTAACCCAGAAAAAAAGCAACAGAAGAAGGAAAATCTTCAGCAGTCACAAGAACTCAAAAAGAAAATTAAAAAAAATATGAAGTATCTTAAGGACAGTAAGAAGAACTGGCATAAGTTACGAGGCTTAATTGCGATTTCCAAGCAAACCTAATCACAATATCCTGCTGCCTGGAGGAGCATCAAACACAGAAGCTGTAACTAAAGTATGTACATTGAAGCCAGTACTGCAACTGACAGAACTCCTCTGCCAGCTTGATGAGTACCCTTGCATGAGGGGTATTTCTTCCTTAGACTCTTTGATGTCCTGTTTCATGATACTCACAAAAGGATGAAGAACTTGCTAATACCCCTATTACAGCTGCTCAAGATTATAAATAAACAATCCAACTATTTTGCTGAAGTGTGATTCCAAATTTCATGTCAGTTAAGTTGTAAATTGATTATGGGGCCATTGTTCAGTGAAAAATGAGTACAAGATGAAAGATTAAATCCTTCTAACTAAATGGGATGTTTCCACAGATTCCTGAAATCACCAAATATCATATAATCTCATTGAGGGCAAAGGTGTGCCTTTATACCTATTGACTACACACTTCCAAGTCCATATAATTATTCAAACATGTCTCACAGGAGACAACTCGTCCAAATTGTGCATTGTGTTCATCTTTACAAACAGTTAATGATATAATAATTTATAATTTGTAAAATAATTACTTTCAATGGCTTTATCAAATATTTTTTCCACTCCATTATATGTAATTGAAAAAAGCTTTTGCCTGCTTAACCCACTTTGTCAAAGCTTTCCATGCTCACTTAGCTTAATTCTGATTTCAGTTATAAGATTTCAATACCTTATAAGTCATTGCATGATGGGGTTGGGGTCTCTAACATCATGTGTTCTTAAGGATTAAATTTCTTGGTGGCAACCCTGTTTCAGTGAAGTAATAATGTGCACACAAGAATTACAGAGTAGCATGAAGTAGGAGGGACCTGGAATGACAAAGATACGAGAGGAAATGATCAAGTGTGAGGGCAAGAAATAGAAGATTAACCATGTGGCAGCTTTCGCACTGTATGTTTTATATTTAAAGTCAACCTAAATATGACAGGAAAAATATTGTTTGAGACAGGAAGAATTTCTGAGTACACTGAGTTCACTAGTGAATTTTCCCATTTTCTTCAACAAAAGGTCAGCTTTGATTTATGTTTTTTAAAATGGATTGCTCGATCATTTGGGAGGGGCTTGGTGGGTTTGGCATCTGAAATCACTCAGAGAGCCCTGCCTGAATGCTGTATGTTCCTATAACATACTCATTTTGTTGCCACTACACATCCTGCATGGTGTCTCTCATATAAATGTATTAAGACTGACATTCTAAAAGTGGGCACTGGGACAGAAATATGCTCATTGCTTACAGATAGAACTATTAGTACAAGCAGAGTGTTTACAGTAAAGGAAGATTAGAATTAAAGTAAGGAAGATGAAACAACTGTTACAAACAGATGGTTCTATCAGTTGCATTTTCAGTAATCCATCTGTAGTTTTGAAGGGTGTATAGAGCCCTTTGGTTCAGCACAGTTTAGATTGTATCAGAAATGGCAAATATTAACTTGGTTCAGTCTCAGAAATGTCAACTCAGTCTGTAAGTCCCAAACATGCAACTTCTCTTCATTAAAGGCTAAAGTCATGCCTACCAAAGCTGGAAAGGCTTTAAACATGTGCTTTAAACATCGATGCACAGCTCTGGGCTCTGTTTCGGCATCCTCTCTATAATATGTCTTCAGGGGTAAGTCTGAAATTATTTAATATACAGAACTGCTCTGAGTTTGCAGTTAAGTACCTAAATCCAAAACTGTGATGTTGAAGACTGTGGCTCAATACTGTCTGACAGCATTAGTTGCCAATTTTATCTTCCAGAAGAGTCTTCCTTTTCCTCACTTTGGCAGCCCTTATGGCTTTTGCCTCAGCACATGAACAGAAAGTCCCTCAGACTGATGAGGGTTCTAGAAACATAGACAGCTATTGACTTGGTCATCCCACGTAGGCCTGGGCTACCTGAATTCCACAAGCACAGTGATATTTGCAGGCATTCAAACCTGTGCTTTCTGCTCACTCAGCAGTAGGCATTGACAGCCTGGAAGGGTGAGATGAGTCAGGTCCTGTTGTCATAACTTCCATTCTTCAGAGACTACCCCCTGATGCTGTTTGTGCTGTTGGCTGCCAGGGCACACTGCTGACTCATGTTGAGCTTACCATCAACCAGCACCCCCAGACCCCTTTCTGCAAGGCTGCTCTCCAGCCACTCCTCTCCCAATTTATACTTGTGTCCAGCAGGCAATGTGCAGGGTCCATCCCAGGTGCAGAAGCTGGCATTTGTTCTTGTTAGATTTCATGCTGCTGATGATTGCCCAGTGCTCCAATCTATTTAGATTCCTCTGCAAGCCCTTGAGAGAGTCAGTTGTATGTCCTAGTTTTCTATCACCAGCAAACCTACTAATGGTGCATTCAAGTTCTGCCTCCAGATCATTCGTAAAAACATTGAACAGAACTGGCCCTAGAACTGAGCCCTGAGGAGCGCTGCTGGTGGCTGGCTGCCAGCCAGATGTAGCCCCATTCACTACAACCTGTTGAATTCTGCCCTTCAGCCAGTTCATCACCAGAACCTGTTAATAGCTCATATTGTTCCAAGACTATTCATGTGCTCCACGACAACACAATTTTCATAAAAATAATGTTCTATGTAGTTTTTGCTTTTTATTTCTAATTACTTAACTGGCAAGGCAAGAAAGAATTCATGCATATACTGAACTGGACTTTACCTTTTTGTGTTATGTAGAATCTGTGAATGGTTTCCCAACTGTTCAGAAAGTCATGGATTACTATGCCTCTATATTTGCATGATTATAAACTAGACAGCGGCAAAGAGAATTAATGACACTGAAGATCTCATTTCTAACATAGAACTTAGGTAGAAACCTGATCCCACCAAAATCAGTGGTTAACAGTCTCTTTTTATTTAATAAGGCTACTGCTTTACTGTCAGGTTTGAAAGCATCATAACCTAAGTATGTATGCACATCTGACCTTGTATGGCTTTTGAGATGCAGTGCTTCCTTTATACTATGCCTGCAAGAACTGCAAGTTACAGTCTTTAATATCAAACACGCTGTAATACTCTGTTACAATCCAAATCTGTGCTTCACAGTTAAAGCCATTCCAAACATTGCTTAAGTAAAGTAGCTCATGCTTGGATGTATAAATCTACGCACTTCAGTAGATCAGTCACAGGCTTGCATAAAAGCAGGACTGGGCCCAAGGTACATAATTCACATAATGTTTAAGGGAAAGAAAACAGCTATTCACATCAAGTTAAACATAAATTTAGGGCTTGATAATAAGACTAAACATTGCCCTCTTCTGGTTTGAACGTCCAAATAATAAAATTAACACTGACTGATAATACATGTACTATTAGTGACAAGATAGCAGCAAATTCTGTTATTAAAAATGTATACTAAAACCATGACATAAGCCAAAAAAACCCAGTTTTTTTTTAACAAAAACAAGTCTACATTTTAGCAGCAGTACATCAGAATTAATGACTAGCAAAAGGAAAGACAGCAGGAAGCAGAAAGAGCACAACACCATACCAGTCTTCACAAACAGTAGCTGTAGAAGTCTGTCATTTTCACAGTAATAGTAGAATTCTTTCATTACTCTTATTACCCTATTAGCAATTTCATTGAAACAAATAGACACAAAATGATCTATATTACTACTAATGCATCATTATATTATGCAATAAGAAGCAAAGACCCAGGTAACTTTAAATGGATATAAACCAGTTAAAACAATCAGTGAAATATTTTGGGTCTCATGAAAAGCCTGTTCAAGTCTTGCTGTAAACCTGTCAACATGGACAAAGTGTGATAGGTGTTCTAAGGATAAATGCTGGAAGAAAAGTCAGATGGACATACTTTGAAGAGTCTTTCCAGGAGCATACAAAGTATTTAAGTTTCCTTTGGTGATTGCTATTATCTGTAAAGTGATCTGTTTGGCTTCAAACATACTTTAAAAATAGCTGCTGTACTTTAGAATCAGTGATTTATATCTTACAGTCACCTTTTATTGTAAATAGAACTGAAGCCCTTGTCTCTTTTATAAACCTCTTATTTCAGATTTATGAATTTGTAGTGACATATTTGTGTGATTTTAGGCAAAAAATTAATAACATCTCTATTATTTAGTTTCAGACATGTTAAAACTGTGTGTTATATATAGCAATTTAGTTGAAATGCTAAACAAGGTGGGCAGGACAACATTTCTCTTTTACGAAGGCCTGAGATAAATCATGTTTGAAGTTATTGCATATTACAGTGAAAGTTTTCTGAAGTTACTTCAACAAAACAGCATTTTAAAATACACCCATTTTAATTTAAAACTAATCTAGGTTTCAAGTATCCGCCTGTAAAGCCATACTAAATGAAAAAAAAAAAATCAGGCTTGTTTTTTTAGGATTTTAGATGTCTTCAATATTGAAAAAAAAAGAAAAAAGCATAAATACATTACCCTTACACAAAACTTTTCAACAGACAATCAGTGTGGACAGTTTGGGTAGAGTGCAAGGAGCTCTAGTAATTAAACTGGAAGGTTTTGCTGATGCTGGCTACTAGGGAAAAATAAATGAACAGTAGAACACTGTGCCAAACAGTTAGACAGGCCAGTATTTGTTAGTTGGGCAAGATGTAAAAATGAGTAAGTAGAAAGATGTTCTGCAGCTAATGCTGAGAACAGGTGTCTTAGCTCCCACAGTTGCCTGAAAAAATTAACAGAGTAACAGACTGACCTAGGATTATGCCTAAAATCTCTGTGAACCTAACATGAATATAAATAATGAACCTAAGTGCATTACTCTTTGAAATCCACAACGCTGTGTCTACATGTCTTGGTCGTGAATCGTATTACATGACCACAGACAAGACAGTAAGCCAGACTTTTTTTTTCTTGCAATTTCTACACACTGTACTGAGATGCAATTTCAAGTATATCAACTTCCTTACTGCAGAGATATTTTGTCATTGCATCTCATCAGTTCTTCCCGTTTGCTGCTCCTAAAACAGGTGTGAAATACAACGACATAATTGCTATGCAGAAATGCGTATGCCTTTACTGATCAAAATGGTGATGGCCAGGCATAAAGTTGATGCCAAGTTAGTCTGTGGCTGACAGATAATGGGCAGATAAGAGAATCAGTGTTGACTGGAAGACATTATATACAAATAAGATGTGTTCTTAAAAGCTCCTTCTGCAGTTTTCTAACTGAAATCTTTTCTCACTTGCAAGTACAGGGAAGGCTTCAGCTCAAGAGGACATACCTAGGTGACTATTTTTTTCATTGCTGCATTGCTGTCCCTAGCCCATCACAGACATGGTGTTGAAACCAGTGATCACCATAAAGACTTCTGGGTTTCTGAAGGAGTAGATGAACACCTATTTCAAATGAGTCACATTGTTCAGATGAGTACAAGCCTCACCTCCTTGTAGTAGGTACTGGCTCCAACAGCCCATGTTTCACATCATTTCTCAGTACAGTTTCACTGCATATTGTCAATCTATGTCATAAAAGACAGTCCTATCACATCTTCTTTTGCTGTTCTCTACTTCTTCCTGGTGAGATCTGATACCTATTTATTCCATTGCTTAGTTCTTTCAATCATCCTCTCAGAACTGATCAGAACTGGGAAGTACGCAGTGTGCTTCTTTTAGACACTGTATTTTGGCTTCATGAAGCTATCTTACTTAGACATGGTTTCTACAATTTTCCATCAAATGTCAACAGCTACCAAAGTAAGTCAGATATTGCTCTTGTACTGAGATGCTGAGAGCATATCTAGCAGGACTAAATATCAAGACTATCTGTAGATTCAGCAACATAAACTAACATGTTGATGACATCAGGCCATCAGTATAGTTGCTAAGTGATTGGCAACAGGTTCTAAATCTTTACAGGTTTAACTGTTCCTGGGATTATTTCAATCTCGTAGCATTTACTTTGCTTATCCACAGGCCA
Organism: Elanus axillaris; assembly: GCA_026212715.1. Taxonomy (NCBI): domain Eukaryota; kingdom Metazoa; phylum Chordata; class Aves; order Accipitriformes; family Accipitridae; genus Elanus; species Elanus axillaris. The sequence goes on along the minus strand of JANZLQ010000079.1, from coordinate 27,025,374 downwards.
TTTGACTGATGACATGCTTAGTCTCTTTCCTTTCCCCCAGTGTTCTCCCCTTCTTTGAACTAGGTGCGCTTGCTTCTTTTCAATGATAAGGAATTGGTTGCCTGCCCACATTTCTAGCTGCTCATACGTCTGCCTTGAAAAATAAAATAACTGCAGCTTGGAAGCTGAATTTTAATCCTTCTCTTGGATAAGACAATATCATGGAAAGGAGACTGATAGGAAGAGGGAAGGATGAAGGAAAACTTGCTCATTGTACAGTGAGAATGCTCAGGGCTACAGTACAATTGTCATGGGACAGCTCTCATCACACGGAAATTTCTGAGGTAAGGACGAAAGGGAGTCATAGCTCACATAACCTGCAAGTTGGAGGAAGGAGAGAAATAAAGGGATAGGGTTAAGAACATGTTGCTAGAAGCCAGTAGCAATAATGGGTTCAGCTGGGTCCCTGTAAAGTTCTTTATTCCTAAATACTACTGTAGAAGGCAGTCCACAGGTCCTTGAATATATTCAAAACCTAAATCTGGACTAGGATAGACAGTATAAATGGTCCTCCACATGCTCAAAGGTAGTGGTCAGTTTGATCTTCTGATGGAGTCATCTTTGCTAGCCTCAGGAAAGCTCCTAATTTCAATGTCCAGTGTAGACTGCGTTTTGCTCAAGGGCCTCCTTCCACCCCAGTTACACCTGCTCAGCCTTCCAAGAGCAAGACAGACAGCACATTGAAAATTTCTGCTCAACATTTTACTTGTAAAAAAACATTAGCCTATGACGACTTGGATGTCTGGAGGAAATTCTTAATTGCATTAGAGGAACATTCAGGTTATAAATCAGGCAATAAGTTAGGAAATGCATATATAGCTGTAACTTAGGTTTCTAGCCCTGACAGCCTGTTTTCCCAGCCCAAGAAGACTTAAGCAGCATGCATGAAATCTGTTCAGGCCTTTTCTTCTGAGCATTATTTATTGGTTGTGTTGACAGTCTTTAGCAACCCTCAAAGTAAAGCTCCACATAAATTCTGGTTTTCTGATGTCGTGGAGCCTCCTGTTTCTCTCCTGAACACTCCATAGATTATGGAGGAGGTCAGCAAAGAACTTGGGTATTTAACTAGAAAACCCTCAGCTTACATACACCTATGGCTGAATTTATGATCTTGTAAAACTTCAGCCATTTGCCACCTTAGTTTTTCTCTTTGGAAAACTAAACTGTGGTTTCCAACACTTGCTCAGGAAATATCTTGTAAAACAAAACCAACTATACCTTGCAAATTCATGAGAAAAAAAATATAAAGTGTATAAGAGAAGGTGCAAAAAAACTAGGACAAAACTTCTATAGCAGAGAAAATGCCAGTTTTGTCTGTATACGAGAAGCAGCATGCTAAAGGTTTAATATATGGTGCTATGTGAAGAGGAGCTTAGCAGCATGCATTTGAGAAAACTAGCCCACTCATGGCTTTGCCACTTGGGTGTAATATAGGTTTCTAAACCCATGGCAGTAAAACATTCTTACATCCTCCATTCATGTTCAATATAAATGTACTTTAAAATATAAATATAAATGTAGATGTAAATATTAATATATATTGTTGTCTTTTCTCTTTTTTTAATCTTGATTAGCCGAAAGGGCATCAACTGCAGTAACAAATGTGTCCAGCATCAATATTGTCTGATTAGGGTACAAATTCACATGGTGGGATACTGATTTATACCTTCTGAAGCTAGCACAGAGTACTTTTTGAGAAGTGTGTGTGCCAGCTTTTCTTTTTGTTTAGCCCATGGCTTGGCGAGTCAGAATTGGTGGAGGGGAGGACTTGAAGCAGCAGAGGTGTGCTAAACAGTCAGAATTGTAAAATGCAGTCTGAAAAAGCAGAGGAAGATTATTTTTTCCTTGGGGCACAGAAGCACTTGGGGCACTCACACTTCTGTTAAAAAATGATGCAGCCATCAATCCCAAGGGGTTTGAATGCTTCCTGCAAGACACAAGGCCTCCGTCACCACAACTGATTTCTGTCATAAATGAAACTATTTCAAGTGGTTCCTTCCAACACTTTTTTAAAAAGTTTCTCACAGCATGGAGAAATAATGCAAAGACTCAACTTCAGTAATTTACTGTAATTCATTCACTTAAGTATGCTAGATCTCTGTGTGGATTGCCTGCTGCCTACTACCCTTGCAAAGAAAGCACTGCACTGTATATGTATGTGAGTTTAGATTTTCAGGAATTAGCTGAGGGCATGTGTGCCTCTTACAAAGTGGTTTTTTACCACACTTCATGCAAATAACCTGTCACATATCACATAACAATCTACTAAATTGTACAGCTCTTAAGCTACTTGAATGGCTTAGACCTGGATTTACACCAGAACTGATACCTAGTTGCCATTGTATAATAGTTCAGTCCAACACTGAGATCCTGCCTCTACCTGTTAATTACCTGTCTTTTACCAGTTAGCTTCTCCTACTCACCTGCAGGTCTGCCTTTGGTCACACCAGAATCCCAGGATCTCAGAGAGAGATTTGTGTGATGTGGTAGAGGACTCCAGGAGGCAGATCAAAGGGAATCCTAATCAGACGAACTGCTCCCTGAAGTATATACAGAAGTTAAGAAGCACTGAGCTTAAGGTGCACCTCAAGATTGCTCTGTGCTAGCCTAGCGGGTCAGTGATGGTAACTTTCATGGCACCGTTCTCCAGCAGCAAAGGTCTTCTTCAGTCATGGAAATACACTGCTGGTATAGATTTCTCAAGAAGCTCCTTCTTCCCACAGGTTTTTCACCTGTCATTTTATCCCATCACTATGCCATGACACTTGTATTTGAGTAACAATTTTTTTCCATAAAAAAGAAAAAAAGGGCTATGATTAGCCACATCTTTGGCCTTCTTAAAATACAGGATTCTCCTAGTACTTGTATTGTCATCTCAGCATATTGTTCTGCATACAGCTGCAGTTTTCTTTTCACCACCTTTGATTTTTCTCTCACACAGAGTGAGTATTTGGAGAATCATACTGCATAGAAATAATATATTCTTCATGTTAGAAAGAAAGAGAGAAATAAAAAGTAGCATTTCTTCTCCTCTTTGTAAACAATTTAGAAGTATAAAACACATAAAATACAGTTGTAAAATTCTTCATTTGAAGTTCACTAGAAACATATCAATGGAAACGAGGGATTTTTATAGATGCATGTTACTAATTCTTGGATCTTCATATGGTAGAGAATGGGAAGAGCTGTTATGTCAGAATTACAGCTGCAATCTAATCTACATGATAATGTTTAATAACTGGTAGTACTACAGGCATACCTTATAACATTTTGATGTGGTTATTGTAATTATAGCCCAGCTGGTGAAAAAGAAGTGAAAGACTTGGTGCAGTACCTGTATTTGTTAATATGAAATCTATATTAGCTTTTACAATATTGTATTTGATGACAGGCACTTATTTTCTAGCTTGTCTTAGATATTGATCAAAAGGAAGATACAAAATTAATAATTACACAGCAAGTTTTGGAATGTGTAAAATCAGACTGTTAAAGCTACCAGAAAAGATTTAGCTGAAATGGTCAACATCAATATCACATCACTGTTACATGGTACTTTTCACCAAAACAAATCTAGAGACTTCTATAAACTATAACATGCAGAGATCACATCAGCCATCACTGAAATCCAACGCATCAAGCAGATCACTTTAATGAAATCATGTCCATGTACCTATACACAACACAGTGTATCTTATAAAATGATTTATATTATTGCTAAAATAATGTAGTTTATGAAGCCTATGTACTATTTCCCATCCAACGTTCATGACACAATTTTGTCTTCACTTTACAGGCTTTATCTTTTTAGAATCTCCATTATTGGAAGAACAAGAAAAAAGAGATCAGAGCATATCTCTACAGCAGTCAATGTGGGGACACAGATTTATCCCAGCAGATCAGCAAGCAAAGACGAAGGGGATCCCTGTAGCCTGTCAAACTGAAACTGCTCTATGGGAACTGACTGGTTGCAACTTGAAAATGTTTGTGGAAAGCTTTTCCTTCAGTTCCAGTTCGTATAGGTTTGTACCCTTATTTTCTTCTGAATTTGAAGTATTCTTATGTTCAAAGCAAAATAAATAAATAAATTCATACATACATAATCCTCCTAAAACTTAGCTAATACTACCACATAATTTTAAGTCCAGACAATATATTTCCCCACTCTTCTTGTACCATGACCACCATACATTTAAAATGAATAATAGGTGGCAGATTCCTCAGAGCAAATGTGTTACTTATTTTAGAAAATTTTGCCTAGCTTTGCCTCAGCATTCTCTAACACCTCTCTGTCTAGACACTTACCTCATCACACAAGGGTACATATGTACTATACATTGTTTCTGTAGACAGCTGTTATCACAATGTCTTTTAGCTTCATTAGATCTATTAGACTGTGTGTTTATGTGATGTGATGTGATCTATTAGACTCTATTAGACTGTTTAAGACTACATTTGTTATTAGACCTGTGGATTTTCAACTTGTAACACTATTCCAAACATGTCTGAATGAATTTTTACAATGTTAAGTATAGATTTTCCCATACAAAGAACTTTTGAGTTCAAAATGTAGATGCTCAAGGGAAAAAAAAGTGTTTTGTAAGGCAATGAAAAATTAACTTGAACTTGTTAAATTTAAATTTGAACAACTAAATGATCTGATATACATGCTACATCTTTGATTTCCGCACTTACTGCAACCTTCCTGCTGGGAGAAGTTGATTTACCCTTCTTCCTACATCTTTCTTTTTTCACGTGCTGAGTTGATCTGTCAGATCAAGTCCTGGGGTCTGACTGTTATTTCCTTAGTATTTCTTCAGTAGTTTCCCTGACATATGCTGATACTAATAAGAATGAAGCCAAGGGTCTGTTGGTTTTGTTGTGCTTATAAATCTTAGATAATAATAACTGTTAAATCTGTAAACAGAGTTATTTTCCCATATTTTAGTATAATTGGAAATACCTTCCTTTCCTCATCCCTAGAATTGCAGGTATTAAGTGCAAGATGACCATTATTCAATGTGCAGTTTCAGAAGGGAAACATAGTCTTTAAGAAAGATGGCAGGTTTGCTGTGGCCTGGCATCAGACACAGCTTTCTAGAAATTAAACTAGTCAGCAGGAGCAGCAGGAATGACTTTTCACTCTCAAAAGAAGGCGGCATTTTTCCAGAAAGGTTACCTTTAACAAGGGTCAAGCTGAATGTTGGGTCTGGCCCCAGGCATTATAACAGCTTCTTCAGCAGCAGTAACCTCCTAGAAAGCAATTTAGCCTGCTCTCAGACACCACCTGCCAAAAAATGTGTGTCTAATTTACAAAATTAGGAGGGAGGTCTTAGAACTGGCCTACAGAGAGAATGCCGCTGCTGCTCACAATGTCAAAATGGGAGAGTTTTTCTGATGTGTCGGGTCATCTGGAACTACCTGTCACAGAGCCCAGAGAGGGAGGAGGAGAGGAGACAAGTGCATGCTTTCAATAGGAACAGCTCTCTCAGATTGCCAGGGCAAGTCCTCTATCACCTTAAATGTAAACTGCAGCAGTGCTGCAGGCAAGTGCTGAGCATGCTGCTGCCACACTTCTGATCTTCTGTTTCCCCTCAAGACCCATATACAAAGACAGATAAGATGATCACATGGTGACTCATGCACAACTCTGTGGCAGCGTGAAATGCACAGACCCTACACAGCTTTTTTTATATTAATGTGGGCCCATGTGGTTGAGCCCTTCTGTTACTCCTTTTTCGCATGCTGATACTTCTCAACTAAACACTCATCTTTTCGTAAGGTGGTGACTACTGCTATTTGTTCTTCTTAACCAGCCCTAGCCCAAATCCCCTCAGAAATGCTTGCTTAATGCCAGTTCACATCTCATTGGGGTTTTTTATTAATTGGCTCTACAGGGGTCTTTGCTGTGCCCACCCTTAGCAAAATGGCCCTGGCAGCAACAGCTGTTAAGTTAGGAATGTGAGTATAAATAATACATGTGGATCAAATACATAAAACTGCCTGAAATGTCACTTGTCAAAACCAGATTCTGTTAAAGAGAAGGATGACCATCAGATGGATTATACAGTAACTGAGGAATTTCAGAGAGACTTTTGAAAATTATAAAAGAAGCATGAAATTTTGTAATAAAGTATTGTAGCTTATTTGTTGTGTCTGATACTGACCTGAACTACAGTTCACTGATTGTCAGCTAATTATGTGTTGTTAATAAACAATAAAGCATGTTGATACTGATTTAAGTTTTACCCTTCTGCATGTTTGATCAAGGAAGTAGCATGAAGAAAGGAATTTATCTGAGAGTCCACACATGGATCAGCTGACTGACTCCTACCCCTGTCTCACTGTCTTTGGGTAAGAAAACTGGCAGGTGAGAGGAGGAAACACAGGGCAACTGCAGCAGCAAGCAACAGTTCTGCACTCTAAAAAAATCACAATCGCTAAGAATCAATTGCAGAAGCAGAAAGAGACAATAGGTAAGAGGCTGATAAGCTGATAAGCTATCTAAACTCCCTGGTACCACAGCTTCCAACAAGAGTGTCAATAAGATTCATGTGATGCATGATGGTAAATGTATTTTAAACACTATGGTGACAGACAGTACAAAAAACCATGTCCCAGTCATGCACAGTAAAGGGATTATTTTTTTTCTTTTTTTTTAACAGCACTAAGACTGATCTCTTGACACAGCTACACGACACAATGCCATCATGAAAAAGGAGGCAGCACCTCACAGGTAACCCAGCTCCTCTAGTAAACATTACTGCAGAAATCTGCTAACATGACTGAGCTACTTCTGGATCTGCAGATAATTGAGCTGGTGTCAGCTGAGAGATGCAGCATGTTCAAGGCATGCCCATAGCAAGGGACAGCACTTACAGCTCAGAGCACCTAAAATCTGATCTAAAATCCATTACCTTCTCTAGTATCAACAAAATGCTGATGGGAAGAATGGGGAGAACATCAGGAGAGATATTTTGACAGTACTGAGGCAAAGGAGACATAGCAAATATAGAAAGCCCTGCAATCATTGCTTACTTCACTGACAGGAAACTCCTGCAGAGTTCTGCTCAGTTATTCCTATATTGAAGATAATTTCAGGCACTGAATTTCTGCCTTTCCTTCAACCACTTCAGACAGCAGGGAAATACAAAGGTATCTTAAGTACTGTATAGCTCCTGTGGTGTGCACAGCTGCCTGGATATTGTGTTCACATGCTGGACCTTCTACATCTGCTAAAATTCTACCTTGCAAATTCCCAAAGCTAATGAGCTGACTTTCCAGGTACTTCCATTTGAAAAGTCAATCCCTAACCTCTGTGATAAGAGGGACAGAAAAACAAAAAGAAAATTGAAATGCTGACAAGAAACTTTCTAACATCACAATGCTTGTCAGCCACTTTAATGAAAGTGAATTCTAGGCTTTTGTCCAGCAGATAGTGATCACTGCCTTGTCTCTCTATGTAGTAAAACCCCCTCTACTTCCTTCCAGAATGTGTGACTTTCCTGCAAGAACTGTTAAATAGAAGCACTGAGCAGCACCACCCAATAAACCAAGAATAACTTCATAACATATTCACTTTTTTTTTCTTCACTTTGCATTATGTCTATGCTTTGATTTTTTTAAGTTAGTACTTATCTACTCATTCTGACTGTACTCTGCTACATGAAGATTAAGTCTGAAATCACTGTTGATTATTGTAACATTTCAGTTGAAGTCTGGACAGAAATATTTTACAAAGCATGGAAACATACTGCTAATGTGTAATCCAAATTTTGAAGTTACCTTAAGTTTGCATGTTCTTTCCAAACTTTGATGAAAATTGTGCATAAAATTTAAAAAATTATTGCATTATTATACCTAAGGAATATTAATTATGTAGTTTCTTTGAAGGAAGGATCTTTTGATAGAGATTCTAAACTTTTGCAAAGCATCTGCTGCAGTATGCAGACCCTACAAATGAAAAATGGAAATATTTCATTGGGCTAAAATTTTTGCTGAGGAAGCCATCCAGTTTTCCAAGACACAGAAATGCTTGTTCTTTAGACTTAATGTGGCAGGCCTGGAAATCAGATGTACCTGAAAACCAACAAATGGATTGATGGCATCTGATGATGGGATGAGCTCTGCCTGGCAAGTACCTGCCCTGCCCTGCCCTCCCTGGGCATACATGTCCCAAAGGTGACGTACCTGTTTTAGATATAATCATGCTCAATGAGCAAAACAAACTGTTAACAGCTACTATTTGATGTTACATGTATGTTGAAGAGCTGATGCAGTATGTCTACAAAGCTCTATCTATATACGAAAGCAACACATGCAAAAAGCGAAGACTTTCCAAAATTAATTCAAAAGAGATAGATAATATTGCTGGAGACTCCATGCTTCCTTGGTACTGAATTCCTTTTCAGCAGAAAAAAACCCCGACAATTTGTTCTTATCTTCTATGTTTGCTGGAAGGCTAAATAGTTACTAGACAAATACTAATGCTAACAATGTATTAATCTTAATACCTAGTCCTACCACTGCAAAAAATTACCAGAGTTCAGGAAGGAGGAGTTTTGGGATGCCTGTGAAGCTTGCATGTTCATAACTGAAGAATAGTTAAAATGTACAGAGACATGGACCTGTAAGAAAAGGGTGCCAACAGTAGAAGGTACAAGAAGGTATGTCATGAGGAAAGCCTTCCCTTTCATATTCCTTTCTTTTCTTGGAAAGTAAGAGACTCGTGCTTCTTCTATTTCTGCAGGATGACGGATAACCTCAGAAATTCTCTCTTGCACTTTCTCACTCCAATTTAAAATGTCTTCAGATTAATTTTATAATACTGGTAGAATGTAATTGCCATCTCTGAAGCTTAGAGAAATGCATTAGAAATAAAATTAATATAAACTGAAGCAAATAGACTGCTGTTAGCAGAATAATAGGCTTATAGTGCAGTATTTGTTTCATTTTCTCCTATTTTTCTTGCATCTTTAAGTTCCCTTACCCTCACTGTACCAATTTTTTAGATGTGACACTTGAAATTATATTGCCTGGCCATATCAGCCCTGAAGTTTCTACTGAAGAGTCAGAAACCCTGTTTTCCAGAAGCTTTCCTGCAAAAGGTTGATCTGAAAATTACTAAAAAGATTTTGGAGAAATTTAGCAGTGTTGTTGCACCATCAAAGATTAAAACATGTTAGTTTTGCAAGATATAACTATTTTTCCTTGCATTTTGTATATTAAATTATCAGTATATATTACTTACTATAAGAAAGTAACTTACTTAAGTTACTTGCAAAAGTGTGAAAAGGACTCTGTCCAAATACTATACTTTGAACTTCTGATATTTATGACATTAAATATTTCAGAAATTTAATTTCATCATTAAAAGTTGATATTTCAGAATTCATTCTGGTTTAATGCATAAGAAAACATGAAGCTGTTCTTACCAACTTTACATCAAATGATCTAAGTTAATTACAGATAGTTCTGGAATACAGTTCCAAAACTGTTCACACTCACTTTGCAGTCCCTTATATATGCTTTAGAAAGCAAACAGCCTGCTTGCTCTAAAACCAGCCATCCCTCATTAATGCCAAAAGAGGTACAGCAACATGTTCACTCCTATCTGGGTCTCATTCACAATGTTTAATACCATATCCATTGTGGACAACTGCAAAATCAGTGTAGAAGCTATTCTTATTTCAGAAAAGAGTTTCACCAAGCTATTTATTTAATTTACAAAAGGAACATAAATTAGCTTTTCAGAACATTTATAAAACTATATTAAATCAGTCAACCAAGGATGCTATCTGTCATTTGCAGTTATACCTGATTTAAATAAACTATAAAATTACAATGAACATTTTCCCTGGAACATTTCCTACTCTCCCAATAATGAGATGTTTAATTATGAATATATCAACAATATCCATATTAACATGTAGATATGTTAGTAATAGCATATTAAATCATTAAAGCTTGAAAACAAACCTTTCCTTAATTCGCTTTCACATATTATATGAAACAATAAATTAGATAATAAGTAATAAATTGATATAATAACATGCCATAAATTATATCCCATAAAGCTCCAAGGTCCTAAACATGTAAATCTTGGTGAGGTATTGTATTCAGAGCAAGAAATACATCCTCTAATTACTTAGGTCAGTGAAAATGAATGATATGAAATTCCAAATGTTCATTTATAAATTCCTTTGGCCTGTGACAGCAGTGAGCATTCCATATCCTGCTGATGGTGAATTACAGCATTTCCTTTGCATTTGCTTTCTATGTAGAACTCCTGTACCAACATGCTGGAAACCATCACTGCTACTCCAAAGTGAGGGTTGCCTATCCAGCAGAACTGAAGTGACAAAAGCATCTTTATTTGATAAGGAACAAAACTTTCCTTTGGTCCATTGAATATCCTGAGAGATTACTGGTTACAGGCAAGTCCCCATCTGCTGTCAGCCTTCCACCAGGAGCACTTCAGCATGACAAATTAGGCAGGGCAGCTCCTCTGATAAGTGCACTGTACAGAAGTAACTCCTTGTCAGTGTGACACAGAAGAGCAGATCTAAGTGGAATCCTGAGGCACCTACCCCCAGTCAGCACCATCATGAGCAGATGAACATATCTCCTTCTTGATCTTCACAAGCAGTGGGCAAAATCCGTATGGACCAGAAGAGAAAAGCAAGTTCCATTTACCCTCCATAGCCCTTCTACAATCCTTTCCTGATACACAAACTGTAATACCCAGGTGAGGCAGTGATGATGGTTCAGCATGACACAGCTCTCCCCAGAGGGTGGGATTACAGGCTGTCCCAACTGGACCATGGGATGTTGCTGCCTATTGACTGTGGATGCATTCAGTAGCTGGAAACAGACCTGTCATTCACAGTGCAAGTATACTGGACATGCTGACACAAGGGGTAAACAGCATGAATAAAGTCCTATTGTAATTACTGGGGGGGGTG
>JANZLQ010000079.1:26978937-27007953 GCA_026212715.1 Elanus axillaris | reverse complement strand
ACTGACTGTAAACCCCATTCCCTGTCCCCCTGTGCCGCTGGGGTGGGGGGGGGGGTTAGGTAGAGAATCCAGGAGTGAATTTGTACCTGGGAAGAAGGGCGAGATGGAGGGAAGGCGTTTTTTTGAGATTTGGTTTTATTTCTCATTACCCTACTCTGGTTGATTGGTAATAAATTGAGTTAATTTCCCCCAGGTTGAGTTTGTTTTTCTCATGATGGTAATTGGCTGAGTGATCTCTTCTGTCCTTATCTTGACTCATGAGCCCTTTGTTGTATTTTTCTCTCCCCTGTCCAGCTCGGGGGGGAGATAGAATGGCTTTGTGGGCACCTGGCAACCAGCCAGGGTCAACCCACCACAAATACCTAGGAGTCTGTAGACAAGCTATAAGGACTTTGTTTTTTTCCTTTATACTTTTCATTTTCCATTCTCTACTTGGCCATCAATTTGGTGATTTTCTTCCTTCATGGACTGATATTGGATTTCACCAAAAAGGTAGAATTTGATACCACAGTTTATTATTATTGCTGAGAACATGCAGTTACGTAATGCTGAGTATTATTCCTTTTCCTGTAGCAGAAATAGAGTTGTCATGGAAATCGGCGTATTAGATAAGATAACCCAATACTTTCCTTCACATCAGCTTTCCACAATGCTTAAGAACTTAAAGAAAAGATTTCTCTTTTACATGACCTAGTGAGGAAGAAACATATTGTTTTCCTGGGTTTATTTCAAAATGCCTTTTAGAGATTTATTCATGTGCATAAAATTTATTCTTGTGCATAATGCTTTCAAACCATATGTTGACAAACCTCTCGAAGAATTGGATTTTAAAACATGCAGAGACACAACTCAACCACATATTTTCTGTAATATACAGACATACAAAGATTTCCATGAAAATTTGTTGTTTGGCTACTAACTCTATAATTGTCGTGGTTTACCCCCAGCCAGTAACTAAGCACCATGCAGCCACTCACTCACTTTCCCCCCACTCAGTGGGATGGAGGAGACAATTGGGAAAAAAAAAAGTAAAACTCATGGGTTGAGATAAGAACAGTTTAACAGAACAGAAAAGAATAAACTAATAATGATAACAATAACACTAATAAAATGACAATAGTAATAATAAAAGGATTGGAATATATAAATAATGCAGAGTGCAATTGCTCACACCCAACCGATCAACTCCCAGTTAATACCCTAGCCAACTTCCCGCAGTTTATTTCCTAGATGTGACGTCTCATGGTATGGAATACCTCGTTGGCCAGTTTGGGTCAGCTGCCCTGGCTGTGTCCCCTCCCAACTTCTTGAGTCCCTCCAGCCTTCTCCCCAGCTGGGCATGAGAAGCTGAGAAATCCTTGACTTTAGTCTAAACATAGCAACAACTGAAAACATCAGAGTGTTATATCAACATTCTTCTCATACCTAACTCAAAAACATAGCAGTACCAGCTACTAGGAAGGCAATTAACTCTATCCCGGCTGAAACCAGGACAATAATCAGGACACCCTTCAGCTTGAAATTGCAATGCCCTCCTATTCAACAAAGTTGAACTCTTCATGTTTTTTTGTTTTAGATTCCTTCTTATATGCTGTGTTAACTAACATGTTTGTTCAAAACTGCAAAAGCTCTATAGAAAGAAGTATTTTTTTTCTTTTGGGAATATTTTAAAACATCTGCCAGTCCCTATGCTTGATCTACTGTTTACTGTCCCCTCCTAAATAGGAACAGAGCAAAGTACAAAATAAAATCAGCGGCTGCCTGGCCTGATTAAGGAGCACAGGAACAAGTCTTTTATTTAAGAAAACTCTGAATAGGAAAGGACACCAAAACCCTGCAGTGGGAAGTAAAAATGAAAAATGCCTTACACAACACGAGCCTAAAAGGCCAAGTCACAGTTGTAAATTCCACCTTATTTCTTTCTCTCAAACACAAAAACCAAAGTCTTAAAGAAAAACTGGCTAAGAATATTCTCCTATATTGCCAAATGAGGCAATGTAAAATTAATAAACATGTATGCATACATATCATAAAATTTCAATCAGTGTCTAACCATACTTTTCCTTTTGGATCAAGACTGGAAGAGCATTGAGAATAAAACTGGCAAGTTGAAAGTTGTATTTATTTCTAAATATATATTCAGTCGCTACTGAAATATAAGAAATCAGTAAAAACAGACATGTACTGCCCAGAATCACATTAGCAGCTATCACTATTCAGTTACTTCTCTTTAAGTAAGGAGTCTCCAAACAAACTTAAGCAATTTTTTTTTTCTGCCCCCTTAGTGAATTTTAAAGTCAATTTTCATGAATACTAGGGGACAAAGAAGTCAAGAATCTTTCATAGGCTCACTTACTGGTCATCAGATCAGGTAAAATCAGAACAGGAATAGCATACCCACTATCTTGTTGTGTGTCTTCCTTGTCCAAATACAGCTATTAAACATGATGCACCACTCCTGAAGTTGAAATATTTGTTGTCTCTTTCTTTCTTCACTAATTGCTTTAGGTGCACTTTTGTGAGCACATTTTCTAAGTAGTAATAATAGTAATTCCATGTAATTGGTCCTCATTTGAACCACTGCAAATAACATTACCTGATTCTTACTTTTGAAGTGCTTCATGAACCCTTAGCCGACAGAATTTCAAGCTATCAACAGTTTAAAGAAATGCAACCTCCCTTTCCAAACAACATAATGAAAGGCTGCAATAAGCCAATAAAACTGGCAATAGATTTCAGAGAAAAAAGCACTTGAAAGTGAAAAACAGGTCTTGTTTGTTCTCTACAGAAACTAGTACATCAGGTCTTAAAGACAAACAAGAAAGAAAGAGGGTAAAAAAACACTTATTTTGAGAGGGATTGTTTTTGCAGCCTGAACAACTTAAATAATATTTTCAAATATTTTATGAATCTTGACTTGGAAGGAGAGCAAATCCCAAACACAACAAAGAAACAATTTATTTATATTCCTGTTTATAAAAAATACGACTATTTTTCTATTGGTGTAGAAAGACCAGTGGAAATAAAGATTTTTTTTTTGGCATATATTTTGTAGAAAACAATAACGGATTATTTTTTCTAAATTGTTAGTTAGCTATCACTACATCATCAAAAAGAGCTATACAATATGCAATAAAATGCTGTTCAACCATCTGCTTTATTAAAAATGGGAAAATCTGCATTAACTTCACTCAAAGAAAAATTTTATTCCAAGACTGTTGAGTTAGTGAGTGCTACTGAGGCTGAGCACAATCCTACAAACTCAAAACAAAAACTATGTTTCACTCCTGCAATTCCCCAAAGACCTTCTGAGCTCTGAAAAAGCTGCCTCCTATTGATCAAAGACCACTAGGAGGACAGACTAAGAGTCAGAGCAAGGCATTTCTAGAGACTTTTCTTTGTGCTCTGTATTTTGTTGACAGAGGCCAATAGCAAAGTTCCCTTTGACTTCAGATAGTTATCAGAGCTGCAGTCAATATAGATTGACCTGGTACAAGACAGAGCCTTGCAAATCCCCATATGAAGGAGATGCTTCCTTGTTATCTTCATATCAGGCATACCAGGTCAGAAGGTGCAATTCCTGGGAACTATAATTTCAGATCATCAGAATGAATGGCATATACAACCAGAATTCTGAATTATTCAACAGTCTCAAGCATGTGTCAACATTATACCCTGATTCAAAATTCTGAATAACACTAGAATGTGCAGTCATTCAGCATTACTCTCACTAACAAATTCATTGCCTGGAGGCCATGGATATACAGAACTTAGTACGGTATGTTAGCAGAGATTTATAGTCACTCTTATAACCTTTAAGTCAGTGTTTTATTACCAAAATCTCTGTGAGAAGTGCTTATGGAAAATGCAAAAAGCATTTAAGTATTTTTTCTAGGAAAAAAACCCTGCATGTTGCTAAGGCATAAACAATATTCAAACAACCCAAATTTAAATGAGATCATGTCCATGCATGTCAGAGCTACAGTAGTATATCATAAAAAAAAATTATGGGGCAGCAAGAGTTATTTTATTTTCTAATTTCCTCATTCTAAATGCTGATTGTTTCCCTAAATCACTGCTTTCAGCACCAAGCCTCAGCAGCCCTGTCAGCATGTTTATTGCTTCCATGATTGTGCTGCGAAAAATTGGAGAACCACAATTTTTTGAGAGATATTCTTGTCCATATGAATGAAAATTAAATGCCATCCTCCAAAAGAAATGGTTGTTGATGGCCAGTGTAACTCTTTAGTGCTCTCTGAATTGGCATGCACCATTTAGCTCCCTTTAATCTCTTCTTCCATATTTTTTTATTAGTTCAGCATGTCAAGGTGGACAGATAGCGCTGCCCAAACATAATTCTTGTCAGTCACTGCAATCCTATCTCTCTCAACCAAAGGAGTATGTTGCTGAATATTTAAAAGATCTCATTTTATCCTTGGATCAGGACAGCAATCCAAAGAAACACAGTCAAAGAGTTATGGTCAGTCTAAAAGAGATAAATTGTAAGAATGCCTTATGGGAAGATAGGGATCTCTATTAGGACTATTCAAATAGTAAAACAGTCATGAGTCTGAGACTCTTTAGGTTCTAAACTGACACTTCCAGAAGGGTCAGGATCCCATCTCTCATGGATATATACTAAGCTTCATTGATGTTTGAAAACTTTAACCCCTTTGATTTATTCATGTATGATCTAGGGGTAACATACAGTGTAGATTCATGAATCTCAACTGGAAAAAAGTACTACTGTGGTCAGAAAAACTGCCACAAGTTCACACAGACTTGGTGCATGTACCACAAATTTTTTTGAAAACTGAGCTATTACTCTCAAAGGAAAATTTCTAATCTTCATGTTTAAAAAATTAGTTTGTGATGTAAACCAAGTGTGAACTGGCATAGACTCATTATGACTACAAACAGGCTGAAAAATACTGTTCTAATGTGTAAGGTGCCTGGCTTCTTTTCAGTGTGAAACCTGTAAAACCTGAAGCTTTAACAATTTCACTGCTTATTTTTTAAGATGAGGTGAGGAAAATGGAAGTGTTAATGTATTAGTATGGCAACTGGATGAATAGAAGAAAACTGGAGAAGAATCTTACTGAAAAGGAAGAAGGGAAGTAGAAAAAATTGCAAAGATGAAGAGGAATTCAAGAGCAATTATCATGATGTGAGAAAGGTAACACGACATTCATTGATTTGATTTACTTGCCAACTTTTTGCCTTCAGTCTCTCCAGACAGAAAAAAGAATCCATCCACAAGTACAAAAGTAGCTAGTAAGTAAATGACCATTAAAGAAAATATGTGAAAATGGTTATAAATACATGAACAACTGCAGTGAAACTCTTAGGAGAACATTTAAATCTTCAACAAAACTCAAATTAGTTAATAGATATAAAGCCTGAAAAAAGTTGCTTATAGCACTTCATCATGTTTAGAAAGTCTATTACATGTCCTGTTTGGTGACAAGCTCATCAGAATGCCCTAAAAGTCCTATAGACTGTCAACCCCCACTAGCCTTACTGGATTATTTTATTTTTTTCAGAACCTCCAACTGTTTCAGATAGTTGAAGATTTCTCCTGGTTTTCTAAACTTACTTGTGGTCACTTTATTTGCTCATTTGCCAATATTGTTACACAGCTTAACTAGTTCTTTTTCCTTTCCAGAGGTCATGCCTTCACTTTGCTAGGCCAAACAACCCATAGTTTTTTTTCATATTTGTTCATAAGAGGTTGCACATTCACCTATGCCTGTACAAGACATAATTCCTTTTTCTGAAACATTGCCTAATAAACACTCTTACACTGGAAAGGAACATATTATGCTAGCAAGGAATACTGGGATGTCATTGCCCTTTTTCTTGAAAACATCCTTTGTCATTACTGTTGGCTTATACTTTTTCTGTTATCAATGGTTACACCAGATTCCTCTAATCTTTTGTCATTTCCAATTTAACAGCTTTCAGTTAATAATGAACTATCTTATTACCACTCCCTAAGGATGTGACCCAGCAGTTGTACTATTAAATTTCATCTTATACCTTGCAAACTATTCCACAAGGTGACCCAGTTTTTCATCCCTCTTTTTGATCATGCTAACTAACTTTATCAGCAAGCCTCATTAGCACTCTTCTGCCAAGGACTGTAATGAAAATATTAAATTATATTGGACCCAAGATTGATATCTGAACAACTCTACCTGTAACTTTCCTCCAACCTGACAATTTTCTTTTCAGAGCAGGCCAGTGTAATTTCCTCTTTAACCACCTTAAAGTCATCACAAAATATTTTTACAAAGAAATATTTTGAATTATTTTCAAACATGTTAGCTTTGGATAGTCCATGAGGTGTTTGGGGTTTTTTTTAATTATAGTCCATTACTTCTATGCTTATATTTTCTTTTTTCTTAAAAGTCCCATTAAACTCGCAAATAGCTAATAACAGTCTAATGCTCCTATTGCTCTTTTCCTTACAAGGCACTGCAATTTAGAGGAGTCCTTGAACTTTATTTAATGAAAGGTACAAAACTACCTGGAAATTTTCACTTTCCTAAGGAAAAAGAAAATGCAGGGAGGGGCTCCAAATCCTTTTATATGCTCTTCTTCTGAAATACACACTATCACTTACAATGAATTTAGCTATACAGGTGTTGAAGGAACATGGGGCACTTCTTTCAGTAGTCAAAGGAAAAGGTTAGATAATGTGGTTTAAAAACATTCAGTTGAGTTTTACTTTCAGGCTAGATGAAGCAGTTTTCATATTGTAGCCTTTCCCATACCACTGTTGAAGGTTAGCTCCTATTTTCAGTGCCATTGTCCTTGATGAAAATAGACATGGAAGTTCAATACAGCTCTAGGGCTTTGCCTAGACTTCTCCAAATCTCTAGGTCCACAAGATAGTAACCTTTTTTCTTCCACTTACTCTTTTTATTGGTGAAGTTGAAGAACATTGAGAGTTTTGGTTTACTTGTTTTGCTAAGTCAGACTCAACTTTCAGCAATTCTTACCTTATTCCTAACCTTCTGCATATCTAAGATCTAAAAACTAAGCTCAGAAAGCTGAGAAAATCTTCCATTTCTGAACACTTCTGCTAGTCCTTGGCTTTGCTGCAGCAAGTTCTTCAGGCTTTCACCTTTGTTTACTATACAAATTCTAACTATTTTGCATATTTTATCTAATGACTTTCCAATGTATTAAACTCATTTATTTGAATATATACAAAGTTGACCTTTAATGTCTGAGACGTTGTTATTTTGCAGCTGACATATTGGCCTCCTCTTGTTTATTCTTTATTTACAGTGAATAAGTCTTTAATTATTGCAACTGAAATATTTTCTAGAACCAGTTCTTCTATCGTTCATTATTCATCAAAGTCAAATCTAAAACCATCAACACCTTTTGACTTTTAAGTGAATTTGAAGAAATGTTAGCTACCACATCTGCAAATATCCATTTATTTTCTAATCTTCATCTGATAAATTTAATTTTCCCGTCACTCCATTATGCTCTAGCTATCAAAACCACTCAACTAATGGCAGAATGACAGAGGTTTGGCCAATATCCAAATCTGGCACAACCCCCAGCTTTCTTTTTTAGTGGAGGCTTTCTTACCATACACTTCTTGAAGTAATTTTGGCAGAAAAATCTTCTTTCTCTACTATTATTACATATTCTATGCAATCTATTGCACTATAAACACTTATACCCCTACCTTCAATAGTATAGCTCTGGTCTTCCCAAGATTACTATCCTGCCATGTATTTCTTTTACTTCTTTTATGACCAGACTTAAAAGATTACATAAAGCCCATTCATTAACTCCACCAGGCATCTACTGCAATCAGTAATAGGCCTTTCTTTGTCCTTCATCTCCACCTTTAGATGGACCTCCACTCCTTTTTAAATCTCTATTTCATATACCTCCCTTTCCCCCTCAAAACTTAAAGACTACAAATAGTGACCAAATCATGATCTGTGCTAACTATACCAATGAACAAAGAGCTGCCAAACCACTTCATTCACACTTATGGTTCTCCAGGAGCTCCCTTTCTTTTTGATTAACTCCAAGCTTGCTGATTTTGTCAAATGTTTACCACAGTTGATGATGTCCAGAATCACATTCCACTTTCCTGTGAATTCCTTTGGTATTTCCTTCTGTTTTCCAGAATGTCTGCTTCAGAAAATAAGCATTTTCTCATGAGAGTTATGAGATTCAAAATATTTGGGACAAAGCACACATAGACACAAAATACCAACTTTATTCTCTGTCATGGAGAATTTGAAAAACCTCCAGTTCAGTCCAAGTTTCGGGGTTTTTTATGAATGTAAGTCCTGCCACTGGCAGCACCCCAGTGTGGTCTGCCTGCACAGCCTCTCGGCAGGCAAGCCTCTCCCAAGACCACAGCCGGTTGGGCAGTGTGGGAAGTGTGGGCTGGGGGGATCACCCAGGGGGATCACTGAGAGAGCACAGAACGCATGGGGCAGGCAGGAAGACAAGAAAAAAAAACACAATTCTTTACATTTAGAAGGCTTTTTAGGACTTCTGAAAATCTGTATTTTTTTGCATTGTCCCTGATGGCAAAAGCAGAGAAAACTTGGTTATCAGGATGACATGGTCAGCTGTCACATTGCCTCTTGTCAGAGCAGCAGCAGCAGGAACTTGTTAATGGCTGCTGGCTGTGAATTCAACATGAGCCACTCATCACCTTGCGCTCCTTGGAAATAACTGTTTTTCACCTGGGCAAAACAAGGCAATAACACACAGCACACCAGTCAGAGACAGTAGCTCCAATAAAACCCCACACTAGCGAAAGTAATTGTATAGCTACGGTGTTTATGACTCCTGTCAGTGGCAAGCCAAGACTTGGTTTTGCTCTTGGGAAGCACGTGCAGGCAGTGCAGCAGAGAGGGGGATGGACTGGGCAGCCAGGAGGGAGCCACAGGGCGGTGAGCAGGGTGCACTTCCCCAGAGAACAAGGAGGAGGCTCCCAGGGTTGTAACAGAGAATCTGCAGAGTCCAGATCCAGAGCTGGCAGCAAGGACAGCCAGAGGCTGTCGGGTGGGGAAGGCCAGAGGCCTGTTCCTGCTCCACCTGCAGACCTGCAGTTTCAGCACGGGCATAGTGCCCTGGTCACTGGTGAAGACAGGTGGCACCCACCAGGAAATTCGTCAGGACCAGCTGAGTCTGAATTTAATGTCTGCAGGAAAAAGCAAGGTCAGGGGACAGCTGTGGGAAACTCCCTCCTGCCGGGGCCAGATACACCAATCTGCTGACCACACCTGAAACCTCAGGAGGCCTGTTGCTTGCTGGTGACCCTAATACCTTCACCTGATGACCACATTAGTGAATGGGATGGAGCGTACTCCCAGCACGCTTGTGGATCACAGCAAATTGTGGCGAGCAGCGAGTAGAGGTGCTATTTAGGGAGACTTGGACAGGCTGTAGAAATAGACTGACCCAAATGTCATCCCACACCCTGAAGAAGTGCCCTAACCACTGTAGGTTTTGTGGTTTGTTTTGTGGGGCTTTTTTTTTTCTTGACAGAAAAATTGTATGCAGGTTCTTCATTCTGAATGACAGTACAGGACTAAAAGTCCTAATTAACAAGTCATTTTAAGCTGATTCCTGACTCACCATTTGAATTACTTGTATTGGAAGTATGTAAAGCTGTATCAGGTCTTAATACATTAAGAATGCTAGCTACAGCCGTTTAAATGATACCACTAGTATTTTGCGGGTTCAAGCCTTCAGGATAGTTTTAGCTGCTAGGTAACCTTGAAGTAATCAACAACCATGTAAGAGTTATAAATGTATTTGTCAAGGGTTACAGTAGCAATGAAGCATCATACGTAGTACTCTACCATTAAAAAATAAAAACCCCATAGCTCCACAGTTGATGCAGTTTCACTTTGTCAGCTTCTCTTTGTCACCTCGAAAACAAGTCACTGAACACATTTTGTTAGGGAGAAAATAATTCTGAATCTAGCTTTGTGTGATGTCTGCCTCAAAGGTAGAAAAAAACCCAACATATCTTTCATTCTTCATCAGAAAAGACACTCACAACAGAGGCTGAAAACTGTACTTGTTAAATAACTGTCTGTTATAATGATGTTGCAATCATCATATGTCTCCATTTTCTTCCCACTCTATAATTACACATAATTGCACATACATTTGTGATTGAACTGCCAAATGGAAACATTTGCTGTTTGATTATCTTCCATGTTGCTGCACGTAACATTTGAAATACTGCATTTTATCTGAACATTTCAAAATAGGTGAACAAATACTTCAAAACATCAAAGCTCAGCGTCTATTTTTTACAGTTGGTTTATCACTGAAGTAAGGTTTTTAGTTCCAGTTTCACATTACTCATAACATTAAGTACTGTCATCAGTTTAAGTGTTTCTTCTCACTAATGTGTGTGCTAGTGACCCATGTATAGGTAATAATACAAATTTTAATTGAAAGAATATATAGTCACCATTGCTTAGCTCATATTTATAAAATCCAAGCATACAAACATTTTTGTTAATTAAACATATGACAGAGTAGTCACTAATACTTGAAGCCATAAGATAGATTTACACCATGAGAGCATTAAATATTAATTGTCCTGGTTTCAAGGCACATGAAATAACCAAAAATATACTTAAATTGTAGCTAATCACCACAACTAGTGATTACAAATCCACTGTTAGAATTCAGAGGTCCTTCTGACTTTCTGCTGAAAATTTTGGGTTTTGCAGGTTGTGTTTTCTTCTTAGTCTATTAGAAGTCATCAAATACATTTTCAACATAGCAGTAAAATGGTAACAGAAGCCAAGTTGACCTTAGAAGTAGGTTACGGGAGATGGCACTGCTTAGAGACATAAAGGCTCTTGCAGGATAGTACTCCCAACTATACATCAGATAATTCACTCTGAATGATTCTCACTGGCAATAAAGGCCAGTGCTCAGCTTGAATATTGCAGTTCACTAGACTGTGTTAACCACACGTCATTCCACCACAAAACCAGTACATTGTGAGGAGCATGAGCAAGTACATCTCTTCTCTGCTTATAGTTTCCTTCAGTAACAAAGGAGAGAAGAAAGCCAGCCTCACCTTACAGAGGTTCAGTGGAAGGAAGACTACAGATCCTTGTATGTGTAAGCAAGTAGGAACAAGGATTCAAATACGTACGATGAAGGACCATTGACATAACGCTTACTACAGCTCTAAGCTTGGGCCCAATGAACATGCAAAGGGCTCTTTTAAATCACAAAACTCCACTTACTGGACTGAGGATTTTAGATACAGTTAAATTATAAAAGCCTAAAATTGTATTTATTTTAAAATCCATTTAATTTGATTTTAATATCATTATGGGTTTGTAATTCTCTAGGTATAGCTACAGTCTTAAATTTTAATAAGGCCGTAGCCAACTTTCTGCTAATGGAGACATCTTTATAAAAAAAACCTCAAAAATTCGTGTCTACATTCCAAGATTAGCTAATGATAGCTTCAAAAAGTCTTCACTCCTAATCCTGCAATACCAAAAGCTAAATGCCCTAATCTCTTATATTACATTTTATTGAACCTTTGTATTGTTTTGTCATTTCTGGAAGCTGTTCACAGTGATCCAGCTCCAGTATCTGCACCCTCTTTCTGGGCTATATCTATCTTCTCCTTTTCTTAACTGTAATTTCTCTCTGCTCCTTGATGTCTTCTTCCTGCCTTCAGCCCTCTTTCCTCATTAGCCTACTTCTAAGGGCTTCTTCCTTCCTTGGGCTTTCACATCCATTCTCCTTGGCTTTAACCTACCTCCCGATGGTAACTTTTTTCCTCTGTGTATGCAACTGTTAAAGAAAAAGACCTTGTGAGGCTGAAATAAATAGGTAAACAGCCCTCCTATTACAAGTGACCATTTAGGAAACTATTTTTCTCAACCATCTAGTAGGAGCCTAGCTAGGATTCACATTTTTCATGTAGTGAACTTATGTTGCCCTCCATGCACAAAGTAGCAGAGAGAAAAACTTTTATTCCTGCTTCTAAGGTAAGGAGTGAAGCAGTAGAAAACAGCATGTGCATGAGAGAGGAAGGAGGGAGGTAATCAATTTAGCAAAAGAATCCTGCAAATCCTCCTCCTAAGAGATCATAATTGAAATTGACTCCTTGAAACATGGCATACTAGACCTTACTTGAATCAAATAGGAATAGAGAAACATTCAACATATTCAGATATTCTAACGTGATAAATCATGTTTAAAGGTATGTTCATAAGGTAGCATATCATGAAGGGAAAAAGGAAAGTGACACCTTATGGCTGAGTTCCCAAGCAAGGTGAGTACCAAAATCTGTACAGACGTCTACTGTGGGCAGCACATCTCGCTCCTTCCAGGGATCAGTCTGTAACAGTCTTGCTTGTGGGAAGCCATCCTGAACATTCTGCATGTGGCATCATTTGCCAGTAGTTCCCATACTGAGTGGCCAATAGGACAGACTTTTGCCAAGTTAAATTAAGAAGTGCAATCTATCTGAAGCAAAATGGTTAATGAAGCAGTAACATACTGTGACCCCCTGCTAGCAGTAATAAATTTGAGACTTCTACAGCCTATTTCATATGAAGAGACACTGATCATAACTTGTCATCTTGTGAACACTTTAATTTGAACTACAGACTCATTAAACTTTTTTAAAGATTTAAATCAGTCTGAAGTACAGACCTTCATAATAAGCAAGAAAATGCAAAAGGATTTTGATTTTTACTAGATTTTGATGACACAGGGGCCCACAACTTAGTAATAAGAAGGCTGTGAGCTAGTATTAACAAGATCAGGCCAGAGAAATCTTTGAACATGGACTTTTCTAATGTATATAAAGTAGGACAACCTCCCATCTCATTAGAAATATTTACATCAAGAGCTTTCTTTCATCCCTTTAAATCTTTCAAGTCCATTCTATGTGAATGAATTCTGTTAAATACCCCTTGAATATATACAGACTTTTCTGTCATCAGTTTACCTTCTCAAATCCATATGATCATAAGGCAAAATCATTGCTACCTGTCAGCCATCTCTGAATTAATGATAATCCTCAGTCATCATTCAAACCTTCCTGGGCACGATCCCATGTAAAGGTGATGCAGTGGGAAACAGAGTTAGAAACCTTTTGTGATAATAGAGGCCAAATTAAAAACAAAGGAAACAAATTAACTTATTTTTGAGCTGATTCTAACTTTTAGTAACAGTAATTTAGCAATCATGACTCTGAGGCTGGAAAACATTACAAGTTCTGGGACCAGGAGGTCTCTGAGAGGAACATTAGTTTCAATGTAGCAGCAGACATGAGAAGCAAACATTTTTGAAAAAAATATTTTCCAGCGTTTAGAGCTCATGGGATTTACTGCATTTCTAAATGTCTCCACAGCACTAATTTTATTAAGCTTTTCCATTTTATTTAGACTCTTATTCAACTATCAGACAGTATGGATGGTTCCTCAGGAGCAGTGAGGCACAGCTGACTCCTGTGCATCTCCAAGCATTAGGCCCCATCTTGAGTTGCCGCATCTGGCAGTTCCAGTCAGAAACTAGGACATTCACCCTTCCACATCTTCTTCATACACAACCACAGGTCAAAAAAGATGCAACCACTAAAACATGAATCAGCAGGAGAATTCACAAGGCATTGACCTGGAGCTGCAACAGCCATCTTTATCATCATCTCAGAAATCTTGGAAGATAAGCTTGGAAGATAATTCTGTCACACAAAAGGCTATTTTAGTAGAATGCAAATCTTCCTCAGTAACATGTGAATTCCACTGGAGTCTTTGAGAGAAATCAAACTCAGTAGTATCTGGTCTGGGCTGCCTACGTCGCCATTGCTGCTTGGATCCCTATAAGCTTCTTTTGTACTCCCTGTTTTTTAAGAAAGTTCCAGTTCACATTTCTAATCTCCTGTTCCATTCATAAACATAAACCTTGTCTCCAATAATAACAAATAATGCTAACACATGCATTTGCATGTAGAGCTAGAGGGTGAAAAGGGTATTGCCTGTTCATTTTGGAGTAATGCTGAAAGATCTACAACTGCCAGGGTATACATATGCAGCGTCCCTCTTTGAAACCTATGCTTGTATTACATGGTTTTTAATAATGGCTGAAGTTTGAAGAGCAGGAGCTGTTGTGAAAATTCAAGGTAGAGGTAGGACAATCTTCCTGAAGGACAAGCTTCAGAATGAAATCTGAACTTTCCCTCTTCTTTTGAGGATGGAAGTCAGCATAAGATTACAGCATGGTCCACTCTTCACATACAAGACACGTGTTAACATTTACGTTTTCCCATAGGTCAGGAGTTCCTTGACAATACCTTCACTAAGGATTATCTTTAAAGCAGAAAAATAGCCATCATGACATCAGATTGGAAGTATGTGAAATATCTGAAGAAGCTTTTGTTTCCAGAACATCCTAGGACAATGAATTCTGCAGTTCAGCAATGGAAAAGGCAAGTTTGTGTAAACTCTGTTGAGAATTTAATTGAGTACAGTCATCCACTGTGCATGCTTTTATAAGGTTTCTTTTTTTAATATGTAATCCCCTTATGTACCTTCCTTTTTGTTTATCAGTGTGTAAGTTAATCTGCCATTTTATTACTTTGTAATTTGTCAAGGTGAGATCCTTTTACAATATAGTTTTCATGGACCTTACATAGATAACAAAACCTTCAAATGAATAGGCAGATATGAATGCATTAACTTGTCCTGATGAAATGTCAACTTTTATACAAGTGCCTTTTAAAGTTCAGCTGAAAGTGCTTTAAGTTCTACACTCTAAATCAGCCAAATTTAGCTTTCTAATCCCCAGTTTACCATCTCTGATCAATAATTTCCAGAATTACATTAAGAAACCTTTTAAGTAAATGGTTAGAATCACTTTTTTTTTTCTATTTTCCTCCTTCCCTTACGCTTTCTCTGTGCACTTAAGCATGTTTTTGTTGTTTACCATTTATTTTACCGATGGCACGTCTAGCCAAAACTGCCCCATATAATCACTGTTTACATGCAAGAAAAATACAAAGTCCCAAACAAATTTTGTCTCCTTTTATCTGAATATAGTACCAGCATGATAAACTAATTAATATTCTAAGTGTTCATCAGACAATGCCTCACAGCATACACTGTGTGTTTTAAAGACAATATTGGTTTATACAGTTACCTTCAATAGGCTCTCCTGTATGAAAGGCAGCAGAATACAGGCCATTTGATAGTAATTTCCACATCCACTTAAGCGTGTGGATTTTATAATAAGAATAAATGTGAACAAGACATAAACCCCATGTGAACAGAAGGCCTTTTGGTCAAGACAAAGCATGATATTGGAACCTCTAGCTCCTGGGTGTTACTCCTGCAGGTTAAAAATTAGTATGAATGTCACAGAAATTAAGTAATGTTCCTGGTAATTTTGTACTAAGAATTTTGGTAAATTTTGGACATTCCTTTCCTTTAAGTCATTTATATATATTGTAACACACTGACACTGTATTAATACAAAAGAAGGAATCTCATAGACCTAGAAAGGAAAGTTACTAAAAGAAGTCCAAGACTCAAGTAAAAATGTTGTTTCAACAAATTTATCTCAATGAAAAGTACACTGAGAGTGTCAAGACATAAAATGGCAGAACTATTATGAACATCAGGGCATAATATACAAAAGTATATTATATTTTATAGTATAAAAACAATGCAAATAAATGATGTGCATCCCATTGTAACTTGCATACACATTTTATACACACAGGTTCCATTTTAGTAAACCAAACATTCAATTACTTCCTTGAGACTCCTGTTCTCACAGTTAAATGTGTTTTGAAGTATTTTGCTGAATCTGAAGATGATGTAACTGCATGTTTTCCAGGATTTTCAGTTTAAAAATGATTGTTGTATGCTGCACAAAACTATGATCTCCCTTATTTCCTTGATTCTGTCCCAAAGGAATTACTCTTTCTAACGTTTTTCAGCTGTATGAAGTTCTATATAAATGTTGTATTATTGTTAATGTATTATTAATATGTTTAAGCTACATAAGGAACTCCCAGATACCTGAAACATACATAAGCAATATACAACACTCCCCCAACAACTCCTTGTTTAAACTAACAGGGAGCAAGGAGAGTATTTCTAACTCTGTACCAGAAGTACTCATCTCACAACATATTTAAAATTTGTGAAAACCTTGCAAGCTTCCTCTTGGTGAAAAGTGCATGTGTATCTTCCTCCATTCAACACCCCAAATGTCAAAGCAGGAACTGAGTCATCCCTTGGAATAAAACAGTACACTTCCCATGTTCAGAAGTTAATCTTCTGAATATTAGAATAGCAGTCTTCAAAAACATGAAATACCTCTTAAAATGTCTGTGTACAATGTGCACCTCCATGTTATCCCAAAAAAGAGAGCTGCCTTTGAAGAAAATCTGAAACTTGAAGTTTGAATGCTGAAGGTACTGGCCATTTACTTTTCTTTGAACTGCAGAGTCAAGCTGAATGAATGCTGTATGTCGTGGAAGAATCTTACTGTGCTAAGATTTCATTAATCACTTTAAAAGATTCACAGACCTATGCTTGATTTCTTTGATTCCTATAAAAAGAAATTATTCCATCAGGAAGATGTTGTATCAGTTTAAGATTTAGTGGAATACGACTTTAATTTTCTTACAGGAGCTGTACCTGTTAGAACCTATGGTCAACAAAATACATGTTACCAGCCTGGTTTGCTGTTATAGTTACTCAGTGTCATGTGTGTTACTCTTCAGTTACTGCAGGATAAACAAAACTACATATTGCTATGTATCCTGGTAGGAGTTGGAAGCCTGACACAAACCTACTTCATCTTCAGTTGTGAGTTTACCTACCCATCAGCACCTTTTTATGTCATTTGTGCTTCCCAGCCCAGCAGTGATACATTCTGATCAGAGGTAAGGGAGAAATTTATTACCCTGACAGCGGTCAAACACTGGAATGTGTGGCCTAGAGGAGTTATGGTATCCCATTCCTAGAAATGCTTAAAAATCAAATGGGAATGGTCCTGTGCAACCTATTGTAGCTATGACAGCCATGGTCTAAGCTACTGATCAGACCAGAGAACCCACAGAGGTCCCATCCATTCTAAATTATTTTCAAGTGTGCAATAGTTGTCTGTTGCCAAAACTAAAAAGCCCATTTGGAAAAAAAGTTTAAATTTAGAGGGGGTTTTCCCATGTCTTTGCTATTTGTAGAATATCCAGTAATTAAATATTCATTGGAATGTATAGTATTAAAGTCAATTTCTTATTTCTCCTAAAACATCCTATGTAAATACAGGTAAGGCCTTTGGTGTGGTTTTATTTAATTCCCCACCTTTAAAAACAAGCATAGTAGCTCTATGCTAACTCACAATATAGCACAAGGGCATTCTCACAGTATACTACAAGGGCATTATGAAAGTTTTATACATGATATTGTTCTAAATTAAACATAACATTATCTATGCAAGAAATATCCATGGATGCATACATAGAGTTATATGGCTTCATGAAAGGAAGAGAAAAATATTAAACATGTAAACAATGAAGAAAAAGCCATTTCACTGAAAACTACAAACATCTTAAGACCTTGCAAATTTTTAATATTAAAGTTATACATAAAATTCATGTCTTTTATCTAAAAAATATGACAAAATTACAGTGTTGATCTCAAGAAAAAAAGGTCATATATAAAATTCTTATTACTGAAAAAAGTTGTGTAAGCACAAGGTGCATTAAACACAGCCTAACCACATTCATTTTTATAAATGCTTTGTGTATATTTTACAGATATATATGGTGTATACTGTTGATTTGATTTCTCAGATACAGAGGATATTAAAACAATACATTCTTCCTGATCTACAGCATCTATTTTGGACCTGGAGCATTCCCATATAAACAGACTTCTGGGCCTGATCTGGGTTTTGTGGAAGTCAGTGTGCTTCTGAGCAGGTGCAGAGCCTGCCAATACAGAAGAGCCAAAAGGTAATGATTTGAATCACCATGTATATGTTGTAGTAGCTGAGTCTTGTTTTCAACCCAAGGTGAAACCACATTTGATTCTGACAGCAGTATGAAATATATCATCCTTTCAAGGTCCACAGGCCACCTGCTGCGCTTGTTGGTGATGTAAGGCATTCATTCATTAATGAGTATGTGAAGCATTATAAGTTTAACTTTAATGCTGCTTTACAGTTTGATGATTTTCAGTTTCTTTTTTTTTTACCCAAAACTCTTTATTTTAAGAACTGCAGCATGACAGCATAGTGCTTTATTCCCTTAATAATCAAACCAGCATTTGTTTGAGCTTAAGTGGAAATTTGTTCCTTAATGGAAAAATTTATCATAATTTTGTCAATAGCATCCCAGAGTAGTTGCATTTAACTATACACATTAGACCTCGCAGAATACCTAGAAAAACTACATCTCAGTTACTGTGGCTCTTTTCCTTTACTTATGTCAGTCACTGCTGTCCGTATTTCTCTTACTTTTCTCCATGCTGCAAAAAGGAAAAAGCAAAAAAAGCCCCTCTTTTCCGAAATTAATCCTCAGGCCTACTCTTTTGATAGTGATGGGAACCGGTCTTTATTAAGAGCAGCAACAGTGACACCCAATGGTCACTTACAAATTAGGCTTCATACAGTGCTCAGGGAACATAAGGTACATATATATTGTCTACCACTGAAAGTGAATAGCTCAGAGTAGTAGTTCAAAGTGAATTCCATTTGTATGTACTCCTTATTGTGACCCCAAGATAAACATGATATTTTAAGTTAATTTGAATTAATCTTTCATTCGGATCAATCACCAGTAACAGCCAAAGATAAAAACAAACTACTAGCAAATGAAAAAAGCAGCTTAGGGATCCCATCATACTCTGGAAAAATCATGAATTTATAAGACCACAAGCTGGAACCATTTTCCTAGAGGACATAAAAACACAGATGTCCTAGGTTTAACTTAGAAGTTTAATGACTTCAATGATTTCCATTAGTGGTGGGTGAGCCAGCCACTCAGATTTCCTTGGATTGCTCCAGACAAGTGGAAAGAATAGGATCGTAAAAGTATAAAAGCAATTACAACTTTTCCATCGCTTGAGCGACTAAATTCTGTATGGAGAAGCAAGTGCTTGGAATAACACGTAATTCCCACAGCAAAATTTCTCCTACAAATATTGAACATTGAACACTTATGACTGCACCCTGATAAATTCCTAGGATATTTATAGACTAAGACAAATGTATTTATTAAAAGGTATTTATTAATCATCAGTGAATCTTCTACTAGAGATCAATATATATAGATTACTGCTCCAGAGACTAAAGATCATGGCTGGGGTTTAGACAAGGCTTTTTCTTTTTTTTCCGAATCAGAACTTTTTTGTCAGTTGTTTTGAATTATTTTTAATAGAAGTCAATAGTTGTTGATGGAAAGACAAAGATCCAAGCAGAGAAATCCTAGAGGAATACACACTGGAAGAATAAAATATGAGAGCTAGAGCCCCTTCTTCCTGTGACAAGCACAGACATTCAGATGAAGAAATTTAAAAAATATGCAGGAGAAGAGAAAGATGATCTCAATTTTTTTTTCCATTTATAATTATGAACACATTCCAAGTCTGTAAACTGATGGGAAATTTAGGTAGGAACATAAGGGATTTTTTCATAATACAGTATTACGAAACAACACAGGAACTGCTAAACTGCACTGAAAGGTAAGGCATAGCTTGAAATCCTTGGATTCCTTCCAGATTTTGTTCAAAAGACCATAACTTTAAAAACTGATATATATTCCATCAGTTTTTAACCTGCAAAACAGTCAACAAATTTTCATTCAGTGATTTCTATAGCAAGACAAACTTGGCACCCCTCAATACCTACTTAGCTATATGAAGACAAACAGTGTAGCTGTCTTTTGAAATGCAGGACAATGTAGCAACTGATTTAAGTTAAAGAGTGAATTCAAGACTGTGCGCTGGTTTGCAATTATATTAGAATGAACTCTTAGTTAAAACTTTAAGATGAGGATTTTAATAATTATATTTCAGGCTTCACATACAATTTATTTTACATCAATATCTTCATGCATTCAGAGTCCACACCCAGCAATATTGCCTTTCCATTACTCTGTCAGGAATTAATTGTTCAGCTACCCATTACTTTTAGCTGAAGTATTTCTCTGAAGCAATACACTGTAAGGAAGAGCATACTGCAATGTCAGTCTTCAGAACAGACCACACAAACCTGTGGACTGGACCCATCATGCCTGTGATTACTGCAGTCCTGCTTTCACTAGTGTAGGAGGCATTTCAGTCTTCTTTTGTTAGTCATACAGATCTGTAACTTGTAACTTGTTTACGGTCAGGTAATGAGTCAATGTTCATATTGTATGGATTGTCCAGCTCATAGTTCACAAATGAGTTTCACCGCGACTAGTGCACACAGCAATCCATGGGGCGGGGCGTTACAAAAGTGACCCAGCCTTGGATTGCCTTGAGGCCCTGTCTCTCTGCACGGGGAGCTGTGTAGACAGCTTGGCCCTGGCTTGACTGATAAGCCCTAAACTAAACAGGGCAGTGGCTGCACCATTCAGAGAATTAAAACCTGATCTGAGCCTTGAAATTTCTTAACAAATAGTATACCCTGAGTCTCAGTCCAACCACTATTCAGTTGCCTGAGGAAGCTAGGTAAAAAAAAAAAAAAAAAAGCTGGAGGGTTTCAGCTTCAGTTTCAAATGAGTCTTGTGTATTCAGTCACAGACCAGTAAAGGAAAGATAAGGAGAAACTCCACTCAGATATATATAATCCATTTAGGCATATATCATAATCCATTCAGGCATAGTCATACACACCATTCCACAAGGCAGGCGATAAAAACCCTAAGATTCAGGTTGGAAAACGGATAGTCACTTCTCCAAATAAACAGTTGGCTTGTGAAGGAGACCCTGCCACCCCTTGATCAGGACGCCAGTCAAGGTAGCTTCCCTGGGATTGAGAGCTTGTACTTGGAGGGCTAAGTGAATATTGTTCATGCTTTCAGTTTGTAAACACAGGTGTGCTTGTGGTTCTAATAGTGTACTACTCTTGCTTTAAAAATTGCAGTAGTGCATTCCTCCATTATATCTGTATAGCCTGCAATAGTGATGTGTAAGTCTGTAAGTGAAATTCAAATAAATCATTTGCTTGAACCTTGCAGTTAAGTCTGTGAGTGAAGTTCAAGTCATTTGATTGAATCTTGCAGTTAAGTCTTTTTCTGCCACATTACATATGTGGCGACTGCCGGTCCAAAATACTGATAAGTACTTAACTGGCACTTGAGTAAACAACGCTTAAGTCCAGAAAAAAAAAGAAAGAAAAAAAAAGAAAAGAAAAAAAACACAGAATACTGTTTCATTCATTATGGTACTAGTTATCAAGACTATGTGTCTCCAGAGAAGTATGCTCTTGTGGTAGGTACATTACTGGAAGCATGCACCGTCACTAATTATTTGAATGCTACATTAAGTTAACTGTAGTGCAGACATCACATCAACAAGAAGAAAATCTAACACTCAGAGAATTAACATGGAACAAAACTTATGTCAGCAAGTATTAATTTAATTTTGTAAACTTCTCAGAAAAGCATCAAATAAATGAAGATTTGTTTGTCCCAGAAAGATTTCAAAAGTCACTGGACTACCTTTCATTGAATCTCTTTCTTGGCTATAGGCCTACTACTATTTGAACCACTATTGATTCTGACATATAGTATCATCTCTGTGTTGTAACACACTGTAAATTCATGTTTGTAACATCCATGTTTGTGGTATCCCATAAAGACTTTTCTGTGTCTCATTATTGGTGTATGGGTTGGTTTTTAGGCTTTACTATTGACACTTGAAAATATGATGTTGATAGCCCCTGACAGTGTAGCGAGAGAAAGTTCAGAGGATGATCCCATCTGTAAAGGGGAAAGACTAAATAAAATAGTCCCTGTTAACCTAGAAAAGAGATGACTGAGAAAAGCTGACAGATACATGAAACCGTGAATGGCATGTAGAAGGTAAATTACAAATTACTTCTGATAGTCCTATTTCTATTGACTATCCATCTTTTATTTTTTAAAATAATGAAAATTAGCTGAAATTTAAATCACAGGATGTTTAATCTTAGATCCTACTCATTGTAATAATTTTACAGCAACACAACTTATGGAACCTAAACCCAAAACAGTAGAGCTTACCATATTTCATGTGTGCTGCAACTGCCATAGCACTGATCAAAAGTGAAAGTCAAAAAGGGCAAGCTTACACTCTAAATCTAATAAACTGTGTTACCAAGAGGTAAATGAGAGATTTCAGAAACTCAAAGTTTGATAATTTTATATCACAGTTTATATTGATTTTGTGGTTTATTTATGTATTAAGTTAGTATATTAGCTAGTTGGAAATAGAAGCAAAAATATGTCAAGTGTGCATGGTACTTTTCTGAAGTTAGGACAGGAAAATATGTATTGAATTTAGGTTTACTAGATGAGAAATTTGCTGATCATTAACTTTTCTCTACTGCCTTCCCCCAGGTTAATTAGGTAACAATTTTTGCAAATCAAAATTTTGGAAGTGAGGGCATCATCCCAAACTAAATTCTGTTGCTGAGATGGAAAGAAATCCTTTTCTTTACTATGTATTAATCTTTTGTTAGGGTAGTAGGCCTAGACAAAAAAAAATAATAAAAAAAAAAGAAATAGAGTACATGCTGGGAAGATATTGTTTATCAAGGCCAGCTGTTTTGAAGTGACCAAACTCCAAACTCTTACTTTTGTTCATCCATCTGCTTTAGTGGGTGTATAAAGAACACAATCTTCTTACCAGGTTCTGTAAATAAAGATCATAAAGTCTGTTATTACTAAATATTAGGGAAGAATGTATATTTCACTAGCTAGAACACAAACTTGTTGGAAGGCTACAAATATTGGCATACTTCCATTCCTTCTCTTTTACATTGGCCTGCATTCATTATTATTTAGTTACTTCAGCCTTGTTGAAAAATGTGCCATTGCAGCAAGGAAAAGTAAATTGTGTGCTCTCTGTCAAGACCTGTTTGCTTTCAGAAAAAATGGCGGCAAAATTGAGCTCTTTGATGTAGCAAATACTTACAAGCATTCTCCAAGTCTCAGACAGTCTTCCTTCACAACATGGGTCAGACTATTAAAGAACACATCTGAGCTAATTAAAAAAAAATGGTAAGATTTGTTCTGTTCATTAAAATGTATTTGATTTAAATGGGCAACTTTCACCCCAGTGTGCTCTGAGAGTTCACTCATTTGCAAAGACAATGTAGGTGTATCTCAGTCCCAGTGAAAAGGTAGCTGAAACTTAAAGCCATCATACTTTCATATGACTGGTTTTATCATCAGTATGCCTTCCATGGAAAAAAAAAAAAAAAAGCATGCATATTTGAGTATTTTAATCCTAAACAGCCCCATTTTTGTAGGAAACTTCCCTGAAAAACAGGACATTGTTGCAAGTTGTAGGGTCAGAACAAGGAACTGGAAGGACACCTGTCAAGACAATTGAAGATAGCATCTGCTCTCCATAGATATTTTTCACAGGATATTTTCCATATCCCTTAAATGGTCCTTCATCAATATCGGGGAAGTTTGAATCACCCATTAGGTTTTCAGCTTTAGGCAAGACAAGACTCCATGCTCAGCAATTCTTTGGCATCCTTGTTGCAACTCTTTGGTGTACAGTTTTGTGGAGAACATCTATTGTTCCACTCTGTGCCATAATTCATTTTCACGACTGTGAAATACCAATCCTGAAGGTCTGTGCAAGAAAGAAAACAATGCAATCTCACTTGTCCAGATGCCCTCTCTCAACAGCAGCAACACCCAGTCCTGGCAGACCAGAACTTAAAATCTAAGGACTATCTTCTGGTAGCTGCTCCTGAAGTATGCATGTTACGAAACCTGAGGTCTTCAGACCTAACAGTCCACAGGAAGGATGTCAAAACACCTAGTGATGAAGAGGACATGATACAGGGCAAGACTCAAGAGCCAACAAGTGGTCAGGGATTTGTCAGAGCTTCCCCCTAGAGGAGAGTATATATCCCTATTACCAGCATATATCAGAACATTGCTTGATATTTGAGGGCACTTTTCCAAACTAAAAACACTCTGTAAAACATATAAACCTCAACGAATGTTCATGATTGTGTGGAAAAATTCTGTATCCAGATTCTTCCATGATTTACCCTCAAGCAGTGGAAATCATGGTAACAGAATATGTGTGTAGCTGGCAGGGTGAAGGGTATAGTTTTGTTCCACTTTTTCTTAACTCCTGGCACTGATCTGATGATTTCATGATATATGCTGCTGCAAGAGGAAAAGACATAACAGAAGTGTAAAGCATGCCAGCAGTCCTCACTTAGTTCCACATAGAAACTGACATAGGACTAGTAGAATTAATTTGCTTATACATAAGGGAGAACCTCAGTTGCTCTGCTGTCCTGCAGATCTTGGCTCCTTAGTCATTACAAAGACAATGAAAAGGTATCACCACTTCTTCCCCAAACCCTTCAGGAAGTTTATGTTGAACAAGGCTGAGAATTGGATACATGAATTCAGCCATGCAATCCATTACTTAATCATATGAAGAAGTTATTGTGGTTCTGCTACTGTTTAAGAAAAGAGCCCTATACTCAAAGCTGTGACCTGGCAGCCATAACAGCTGTAACCTATAGACTTCTAACCTGAATGATGCAATAATTACTTTTTAGATGGCAATGGAGTCTTTAAAATCCATAAAATGCAATTATTGGTGTTACAGTTTAACTAGTTATATATTATTGGGCACACATTATAGCCAACTGCTCTTAAAATGTGGTAAGTACTTATGCTGTAAAGAAGTTTATAGAGGAATTCAGTAAAGTTGTAAGTAGAAGCACAATAATGACTGTATATTGAGATAGCTGAAATGGACTTCTTGGAGCAAAGCCAGCTGCCAGCAGCCTATCTTTCACTGCTATCTATTAGAGTAGCTTCATTATTGCATTTCTGTTTTACTGCCATGGTAGAGAACACAAAGTAATTTACAGATCCATAACTTTGTTCAATTATCTGCACAATCTAGCTTCACTAGAGATTTCTCTGTGCTTTAAACTAATGCATCAGACTGTTATGATTAGCTGCTTAAAAATTTACTTGCTGTGTTCATAAATCCAGCCCACCATTGGCATCTACTTATCAAAAAAAAAAAAAAAAAAAAAAAGACAAAGGTTCAGTAGTTCTGTATTAATATTTCTCCCAACACATACTTTCTCATTTTGATTACAAAGTCTTTGGATCATTTCAAGTTGTTAAATGAAACCACTACTAACAAAAGATTGTTTAGCTCTGCTTAAGTTCTCATATTTACTTAGCAGATGTTTCAGCACCAATTAGTCTCAAGGGCAGTTCAGTGCTATTAATTCAGTGGTTTATATGATCCCTGGATATAACAGACATGTCAGTTTGTTAGGTTTTGCAGTGCATTCAGGAAAGTCACTGCACAATAATGTAAGATCAATATCATCTTCATATACCTATTATTATTTCAATAGAGGTATTTCAACATACACTGTTGGCTGTGAAGCTCAACTTTTTTACTTCTTCAAAAAATTCCAGAAGATCCTATGTCCTGGGTTCGGCTGGGATAGGGTTAATTTTCACAAGAAGCTGGGAGGGGACACAACCAGGACAGTTGACCTGGGGGATAGCCAAGAGGATATTCGATACAATATGACATCATGCTCAGTATATAAACTAGGGGAGCTGGCCAGAGGGAGGAGGGATCGCAGCTCAGGAACTGTCTGAGCATTGGGTTCCAGGTGGTGAGCAACAGTATTGCGCATCACTTACTTTGTATATCCTTTTATTAGTGTTATTGTTGTTATTATTTATTCTCTCCTTGTGCTGCCCTATTAAACTGTCCCTATCTCAACCCATGAGATTCTACCTTTTTCTTCCAGTTCTCCTCCATGGCCGGAGGAGGAGTAAGCAAGTGGCCGTGTGGTGCTTAGTTGCCAGCTGGGCTTAAACCACGGCATCCTGCTAGAAGAGAGAAGCAGATGGCTAGTCACCAGCTGGTGAAGAGGAGTACAGGAATCTACCTACCTCTAAATATAAAAATAACTGTTCATAGCACTTCATTAATTTATTTACATTTTAGTACATGCAAAGAGATAACCTTGAATGTCTCATCCAGACCTTAGACACTTCTGATGTTCATAGCTAAATAAAGCATTGTGATATGAGTATAAATGTTGTTTCTGGAAAGTTTTACTCTGTGAAAACTATTTTAGCATGTAAATTATCAACAAGCCATTAACTTTGAATATTCACTCTTTAGTGATTTTGACTGAACATGAAAATTTCCTTATGAGATTTTCCTTATTAGAGAGATCCAACAAAAATGTGGCACAGCTTTTCTTCCCACAATAGATAAGCAGTGGCTGCTGCTACTTTTGACTGAAGAGTGGAAGTTCAGGCTGCTTTGCAAATCTTTTCCTAAGTAAAAAATACCAAAAACTTAGTTCCAATTATTTAGTAGTTAATAAGGGAATTTTATCTCCAGTTTCTA
This sequence comes from Elanus axillaris, assembly GCA_026212715.1. Classification (NCBI taxonomy): domain Eukaryota; kingdom Metazoa; phylum Chordata; class Aves; order Accipitriformes; family Accipitridae; genus Elanus; species Elanus axillaris. Next base: position 26,981,320 of record JANZLQ010000079.1, on the reverse strand, counting down.
TGGCACACTTTGAGCTAGTAGTCCTACCATTACATTAACGTTGCTGAAGATATCACTGGATTGCTAAGAGCAGGTGAACATCTAAATCTTATAACACTGGCAGGATAAAATGTTTAAAACCTGAAAATAATTTTCCTACTAAAACCAAAGACAGATGACCAAGGGAGAAAAAATGCTGATACTCGACCTCTGCCTTGCAACAAGTGAGACATTGTAACTTGTGCAGGGTTACTCGCAACAGAACTAATTTTCTCCAAAATGCAATTTTTCCAGTGAGTGGACACTAGCTAAAAATTGCAGGTTTAAAATTGCCAAAGAAACTAACAGGAAGACAAAAGTACCAATGACAAAAAATTAGTCTAGTTCAATTACTGCAAGAGTTTTAAAATACCATTTGAAATCCACTTTAAAAATACATGACTTTACTGAAACTGGCACCTCAGGTAACAGCCTGGTTCTTTCCAGAACAGCAACACAGCATGGGGAAATGGACAGACTTTTGTCAAAAATTTGCATTATAATTTTAATTGTAATTTAATATAATGTAATTATAATAATATAAGCTATGTCTTTCCATAGCACAGAAGTCAATGGGCAGGGAAACCCTGCTCCCTTTGGACTTGCAAGTCAAAAATAAAGTGGTAATAATACCTTGCAAAGCTCTGCCCCATAGCTTCTCCTAACCACAGCGAATCCTAATACCCTGCTCCATCTAGTGGCTTAAATTCTGAAAATCATCAAGGACAGAAATATATTCAGACAATAAACATGCTATAACAGCATGATACATTTATATATACTAACACCTATGTACACATATACACAAATAGAAAGTGCAAGTTATCGGACATTAGAAACTGTGCATGAAGTAATAACATTCTGCATTATTAACTTCTCCCTAAAATATTATTTATTACTTTCTCATACAACATATCAGCTGTCCTTGATGCACTCTATTCTCAGCAGCTCAGGGCCTCTGAATAAATATACATTCCAGTGCTACAGTAATAATCAATTAAATAAAATGCAAATTAATGTGGACCAAAATTTCCCTACCAAAAAAAGGGTACTTGTATTTCACTAATTATTTTATTCCAGAATCTTGGAAATTGTTCCTTAAAATGTCATTGATGGCAAAAAAATGAATGTTGGGAGGAAGCTAAAGTTTAAATTCCAGCGTGCACAGCCCTGTACAAAATGTGTCCATTAACTTAATGCAAAAAGTGTAAAAAAGCCAAGCTCCAAGCCCATATCCACATGTATTTGAACTTTATATGTACTCATATTGCAGAAAATGAAAAATATTTTTTAGCACAACCCAGGGTATCACTGCCTGAGCTTATATGGAGTGCACAACTGACATCTATTACAGAAGTATCTCTGACAGTACCATTTTAGTGCTTACTTATTAAATTTCATGCTATGCAACAAAATTAAGCATCAGCTCTGTTGGATAAACTGCACCGTGTTACTTAGCTAAAGTGGTTTTAGAGAATTAACTGTCACTGCTGGATTTTGCATTGTGGTTTTAGAGTCTCATCTCCACAAGTCATGTATATTCAATATGAACATTAAATTAGTCGAGTTTATAAAATCTGTAAAACATTAAACATAATATAGTCATTTTATCTCCAAAACTAGGTAAAAATACATCTAAACTGGTAACACTAACACTAGGATTGAGGTCAAGCAATCTGACAAGCAATAATTAATTTTATATCCCTAAAAGTACTGTTTATATTATTACTCTGCAGTTTGGCAAGAAGCAACATGTAGTTAATAAAACATACAATAATCTCTGTCAGTTACACACCAATAAATCTCAAAAGCTAAAGTATATGAACAGAATTCACATGCAAAAGACAGTCACTTGTAACAGAAACCCTGGTCACTTTTAACAGAAATCCCAGTAGCTACCCATAACTAAATGATCAATTCATTTTCAAACAAGCTTAATCTTTAAAATGATGGATAAAATAAAACCTAAGTCTGTATTTACTTACTATATTTTTTCATTCTCATTGGAATAGAAATACAGATTTTATGAGTACATTCAGTAACATCGAAGTGTCTCAGCAGTAGTAAGTACCTATCCCCAATAAGCTCTAATTCTTGCACTTCTGTAACATCACTGCATTGCCATGGATAATTCAGTGAGAAGAACTGTTCAGTCCACAGAGGACGGTCAAAAGAGAAAACACTTTAAAATATGTATATACACCCACACATCTGGTGGTTTGGGTTGATGGCAAGTTGAATACAAGTCAACAGTGTGCCCTGGCAGCCAAAGGGCCAACTGTGACCTGGGGTGCATCAAGCACAGCATAGCTGGCTGGTCGAGGGAGGTGATTGTCCCACTCTACACTGCCCTGGTGTGGCTCCA
>JANZLQ010000079.1:26950735-26978552 GCA_026212715.1 Elanus axillaris | reverse complement strand
AGGAGCATCTGGACAATGCTCTTAGTCATATGGTTTAGTTTTACATAGTCCTGTGAGGAGCAGGGAATTGGACTTGAAGATCCTTATGGGTCTCTTCCAACTCATGATATTCTATGACTCCCTCTATACAGCCTAATGTTGCAAATGTTTTATATAAATCCATGACAAAACTAACTCAGTCCAGCCCCATCAGAATGCTCCATAACAGTAAAAGTGAGATACACAGTAAATATAAAAACAGACATTAAAAAAATTTCCTTGTGAAAAGAGATGAAATGTCACATCTGGACTGGAGAAAAAGGTAGAGACATAGGTGAAATAATTAATTAAAAAGAGAGGATGAGCTGAAGCATTCAGTTGGATCTATCATAACATGAGAAGAAAGCAACATTGTCTGAACTGAGAAGTGATAACTTGAGAATTAATTGCCACAAGATAGCAGAGGAACCAGCTTAGTGACATTCAAAATAAACTAGGTACTGATATAGTTAAGAACAACACTGTTACATTAAAGAAGATTAAAACAGTCTATAAACTCCTGTGCTGTAGAGTGAAAGGTTAGGAATGTCAAGCTTTGAGGAACAGCTCCAACTTGGTTATTTTCATAATTACACATTATAGAGATCCTAATGCCATTTCTCTGAAAGTACAGCCATGGTGACACTAGGGCAAGTTGCAAAGGTCAAGGGATTAGAGAGCAGATGCAGAAGTTGGAAGTCATGTGGGCAAAGTGTAGGAGCATTGTGGTGTGCTCTAAAAACTAAAACATCTATACTATCACTTTGATAACATTATCAAAGGTAAGATACAGGAGTAAATGCAAAACAAGTTTCACAAAATATATCAGTCTTTTTTTAATCTTTTTTTTTTGATTGTAAGAAAAGATGGTAATGCCAACTCTTCTGTGGAATTTGTGAATCCAAAGAAAAAGTGAAAAGCCACATTCTTGCTATGTGAGAATTTATACATAGACACAGTGGAAACTTTTAATTTTAAACAAACTCAGAAGTTTTCTGTTTTGATCATCTTTAAGCCCACTCACATAAATCTTGTACTTTTTCCTGCAAGACACACTCCCATAAGCTATTTTAACACAGGATGTCACGGATGCAAAAGCTTTCTAGGAGTTAAGGTAAGAATGGGCAAGTTCATGGAAACCCCATCTGCTAATATAGTGCAGAGAGAGAAACCACTCACAAAATCCCTGAGTCAGAAAATTGCCAGAACCTGGAATAACCTATAGGAAGCATTACTGTTTGCTGTACTGTCTTTTTCCATTTCTGTTGCTCCTCTCTAGATGTCCACTGTTGGACCATAACAGAATAGATCAGAGGGAAGACAGCTGGACCCAGCAGGACTGTCTGAGAGAACATTTGCCTTACAGAACATTTAGTTTTCTGTCAGATGCAGATAGAGTAAGGAAACCAAGATATGACATGGTCACAGCAGTAAAATGTCTTAGAAAAAAGTTGCAAGTCCTACATTGCAATACCCACTATGATTTCTTGATAAATTCTTTACTCTTCTCTTTCCTTCAAATAGCACAGTGTGATACATTATGGTACAATGGAATGAAATATGATCAAGTGGGGTCCAGGTACGACAGCATTCCGGTCACTTCCTAGATGTCCCATTCCAACCTTTCTGGTCCATTTTGTGACCTTCCTGCTTTCTTTTCCTCTGAATGTTTTCTACTTAATACTAGTCCACAAGATGTACTCTCGGGACTGTCTAAATTTCTGCCTTTCTATCTATGGAAGCAGAAGAGTGCATTGACTCACATTATTCATCCAGTGCTGTCCTTCAGCTAGGATGTGCCTGCCTTCATCAGTATTTTCCATAGTAGCCCAACCAATTGTGACAGTCCAGCAGAAGAGACAAGTTCCTATTTCCATCATTCTAGATTTTGCTTTACTATTTGAACACTGAATAGCCCAGACATATTGTGTTCAGCTTCAACCCCAAATTGCAAGATATTTTTTCAGAAGCTAAGTGTTTTCAGATCAGCTATAAAGTTGAAGCAGAAAAGACTGAACAGGCCTTTGCTACTGTGAATCAGCTCTGTAGTCCAGAGTTTGTTAGATGTTACAATAAAAGAAAAGCAATTACTTTTGCTGTACCTCCTTCCCAGGCAGAACAGAAGTGTTTAAAAACATTTTTACATCTTTTTCACCTTCACACATAAAGCTCAGCATAGAACTTCCACTACAAAGTAGTCTTTGTATTTTGTTTGTCAAAACCCATCACGAGTTTGGGTCCCCTATGAAGATTAAGTCAATAAAAGAATGTCAGGGACTACATTTTGCCATATCATTTTCAAAATTGGTATGGGAAATCTGAAATACAGAACCCGTTTCATTATGAATTCTGCTATCAGTAGACATACTGTAATTTTGTGGGGTAGAAATACTACCTCTTGTACTAATAGAAAGAGAAGGGTCTAAGATTTTAAAATTATAATATGGAAGGGGGGAAAAAAAATAAAAACCATGGGTAATTTCTAGAGCTTTTGTAATTTCCAGGGCCAGTAGATAGAAATATTAATTATATTAAAGGTACTTGCTTTATGTGGAAATTTTCTAGAGTAAACTTACTAATAATTCCAAGACTCCCCCGCCGCTCCCATTTTTTTGACATTAGGTGTATCAGTTGATTTGAAACAGTGCAAAGGTTTCGTGATCATTCACCTGAAACTTATTTGTACAGGTGTTGCCAATAAATAATAAAAGATGAATGTAAATAAAAAAACTGTACCAAATGGAGTGCACTTATTTGCAGTGTGCATATCCCAAAGGGTTATCATAGATGCTGCACAATCCCAATATGCAACAAACCCAACACTAAGCAAATTATGGAGATTACATGTAATCAACATCCTTGTCCTCATGTTATCCCCAAGCACACTGTGAAGGGCAGAAATAATTTGGGTTTTTTGCAATGTTCCTTCCTTGCTCAAGTGTATTAAAAAGAATGGAGTTTGATTCCAATAACTGAAAATACTTTTGAGTCCTTCAATTTTTAAACTGGAAGTAACTTTCATTTTGGTGCTTTCTTTGTTGACAGTTTAAGTGGTATCAAATAAATGTTAAGTCTGGGCAATGACATCACCTAGGCAAAACAAGTTAGGGGGAAAAATGACAAGCATTTCAGAAGACATTAAAATACATTTAGCTTGTAATAGTAAAATTCTTAACAGCAGGCACTTACTAAGAAATTATCTCCTCAGTGGTTAATGGTCCAAGATGCAGCTGAGGACCATTAACTCCTCCCAAGTGGTCATTAACAGGCAAAAGAACAAGAATCCAACTGTTATTAAGAATCATTCATTTAGCTCTTTGGATACTAAGTCACCTTCTTCACACCCAAACATTAAAATACAAGGAATTTAGCTTTTCTGTTTCTTCAGTTGAAGAAAGGAGAATCACCATCCACAAAGAATCATTATCATTAAGCTGTCAACATGTGCAGCTTACCAAAATAAACTTCCTGCCTGATATATCCAGGGCACATATACCTGCTCCAAAATATCCAACCAGGAACTGTTGAAGGAGATTAAAGGGGAGGAAAAAAAAATATTTCTAATGGTTAGGATCAGAACATTTAGTAAGGAAATATGGATAGAATGCATACAGACTACCTCTCACTGAATTGTAAGACATGTTTTTTCCTGGACATTAGGGGAAAAAGAATGCCAAATTTTACCATGGCTTTAATAAATAATCTTGGAGACGTGTCGTGTCCCAGTTCCTCAGGACAACAACTCAGGTTTGCTGATTCCCAGGTCAAGATTAAGGTGAAACGACACCAGGGATCCTTTAACTCACAAAACTCAACTTGTATTTGCTCAGGACAAGAACTGTCATGAAACTACACCTGTAAACTCTGTGACGTGCTAACTATACATTACCAAACATATACTACAAGCCTTGCTTATTTGGGGATCAGTTCAGGGAAGACAACAAGGCGAGCCCTCCCATTGAGTCACAAGTTTCAGAGCGGAATCCCTTGCTTTCTAGACTTCTCTTCAGAGAGGAGCCCAGGGGCAGCTGGATCCACGCCTAGTCCCGGACTTGGTCAATGGTTTATGTCTAAAGGGATGAGGTGTAGGGATTATGGGGGAAAGAGAGAGAAAGAGAGAGAGAAAAGAGAAAGATTTCACTAGTCCTGCATCCAGCATTGGTCCAACCAGTCTACAGGTCCAGTTCCAGAAGGCACATGTGTGTGGGGCTTCAAATTGTGCCCCTTTATCATCTCCTTGCCCCTCCTTCAGATGGGCACTCAAACTCATTAGGCTAATTAGGCATCATGCACCATGTGCACTTCCAGAACCTTTGGGAAATGGGTCAGTGGGTTTGGGGGTCATTTGGGGAGTAACTTCTCCCTTCTTGCAGGTACAACCATTCTCTGACCTACATGGTGAGGTGCCCCGCTCAGCATATCATGACAGGGAGATGAGCACCCTCCCACACAGACTGGCACAGCACACCCTGTTGCTGACCAACTTCTCACTGGCCGGTGGTTCATTGCAACGTTCATTGTCATGCAGCTTTCATCATTATGTAGAACTTGTCCCACCACAATGTTTGAGACATTAACTCTTTCAGTCTCTCAAAGAGGTCACTTACAGTATTATCATAGCATCATAGGCTTGAAAGGACTTCTGGAGTTTATCTAGTATAACTTCCTTTTTTAAAACCTAGTTAAAAAACTCGACTGAATTGCTCAGGGCCTTGTCCAGTCAATTAAAACCTTCAATGGTTCACAGCCTCTCCCAGCTACCTGTTCAGAGTCATTGCTCCCTCTCTTTATAAAGCTTTTTTTATTCCTTTTAATGTGGACTTCATTTGCCCTTTTATAAAACAATAGAAATCCCTCTTTCATCCTCTTTTATTCCTGTTTCAGTAGAAGGGGTTTTAATCATAAATGAATAGTCATAACTTAAATAACATTAAGCAATATTAAATTATAGATGAACAAGTTTACATCTTGACTCAGACAGATACAGCACTAATGCTCACCAGACTTCCCACTCTCCATGGCAGGGTGGGTATTGTTCCACTGATGTCTAATGAGCTCACACTAACTCCATCAAATACCATCAGAAGGTCATCCCTTCATCTTCTTCTTCACTCATCCCTCTGCCCCACCACCTTTGTCCATGCAACAACCACTCCTTTTTGCCAGCATAATGTTTTGGTCAGGAAATCAAGTCAGACAAGTGGCCAGGTTAAAACTATTCATCTGAGACACAGGTAAACTTTTGGGAAACGTGTAAATTGCAGCTTGAAATAACTGCAGCCCTGCCCTTTATGTCCTTCAATACTGGACTGAACCTCTTTGCACACAAAAGCTGCTCTATCCTGATTCACAGTCTCTCAGTACTATTGCAGTATAATAAATATATTGTATCATGCTTTCAAAAGTAACATGTAGGTTTACTTCATGTATAACAATTACCACCATCCTCCTAATTATTCTCATTACTTCCAGGCACTAACTGGAATGAGATACTATGATACATTTCTGATATTTTGGTCATTCTCTGTACCATAAAAGGTTCAGTTTGATTTTGAATAGGGACAGACCAAAAGTTAGGACAAGCACTGAAGTTTTAGGTGTCTGTGAAAAGAGATTCTCATACAGCATCTCCAAACAAATTTGTTTTGTTTACTGTTCTGATCAAATGATTTTGAATAAAAGTAACCTTCTCATTTGCACATATATTCTTCTTTTCTGCCTTCTGAGGTACAACTGTTTACTTCAGTATCCAAATCAGGTTTATAGTAATGCATACTGCCAGTGTCTTAGAGCCAAAATAATTGAGAAAAAGAAAGGTGTTTCATTTGCAAAATGCATCGACAGGATTGCTAATGAAATTCTGACTCCAGACTGTTTATATTAATGATGATCTAGGAAATTGAATGAACACGGCTTGAATTTCAGATAAATCACTGGCTAATCTGTGTGGGCTGTTAGAAAAATCTGCTTTGACTTATTAACTGAGCGTACCTAATCTGGAAACTTCAATAGAAAATAAATATGGAGCACCAAGACATCATTTTCTCAGAAATACTTTTCCAACCATGTTTACATGATTGTTTTACAGTCATATTGTTATTTCTTCTTTTTATGGTCTATTTTATTGTATGTTATTGTATGTTATTATATGTTATTACTGTATTTTCTCCTCAAAGTAAAGTTGTTTCCCATTTATGGATTATGAAGCAAAAAATGAAAAAAAGGAAAGTTTGCACCAGATAAAGCATATTCAGCCTTTCCTGCTAAGCATATTCCCTTATGTATGGAAACATTCAGTATTTGCTGCTCAGAGAGACTTGAGGTACCAGGATTGTATACACATTAAGATGCTCTGTGTGTGCTGAGCCATGCAACCATGTTAGCATGGTGCTAAAGCTGATCTACAGTGCCTTTTCTTTCAGCAGAGCTTATTAACTTGAATTTAAGATCCCACTGAAGTCATATGTCTTTTGGTCAAATCAGAACAAGATCAGGACTAGTTTCCAGCTGCTTGCAACACACTATAACAATACGTTCATTAAAGCCTTTGTTAGGACAATTAACTGGAAGGCAGGAGATGCATATTCCAGCTCCAATTAGCACAGAAATATAATTAGTTCAAATACAATTAATGAGACTTACCCAAAGGCTCATTTTCAAGCATCTGAAGAAGTTTACAAGCAGAAACCGAGGTGTCTCTAGACTGTGTATTTCCTGATAGCAGGAAGATAGACAGCAACCACTCAGGGATTTTGAAAATCTAACATCTGGACTTCTGTGCCAAACGAAACTTTTTCCCTGCACGTCCTACCTCTGGCTCAGTGTTATCAGCCCTGCGCACACATTGCACTCGTCTCTGAATGAGTGTGGCTGCCCTGTTGTGCTGAATGGCTTTCTGAAATGGGCAAAGGTTTTTCTGAATTACACCAACAATTAAAGCCATTATGGCAACACAAAAACTGCTCCTGTGTTTTTATTGTTTTCCCTAAACTAAAGAGGAAGTGAATATTTCCATCAATGAGCCTTTTGTAGATGTGATCTGCACAACTGGCATGAAAGCATGAAAATTAAAACAGATCCACAGCAGTGTCCCAAGACTAAGACAGACCCATGGCTGCACCCAGGGGTGTTGAAAGCCCAGATAATACTTCCACAAGTGGAGCATGAGATGACTGGGTGAGTTGCACTGACGAATCAAGGAAAGAATCCCTGATCAAAAACCACACATCTCTTCTTTAACTTCGTCTTGTGACATGGAAGCACAGTGTTATCTACTCTAAAGGGCAGATACTATGAACTGGTCTGCATTCAAAGGTATAAAATTATCCCTCTTAGGATGGCTCAAATCACCAATGAATAAGATAGCCATTAATGAACTTGGTTAGAAAAAAACACATTACAACTAAGACCATATCCTACCTCATTTCTCTAACCCAGGTCTGCCATCATCTTGTATCACAGCCAAGCCCAACACCAAGCAAAAATACTTCCATAGTATCCAGAGGTTGTTCTAGCCATTCACTAACTTGATTACACTTGCAGTATCCTGAAAATAAAATCAGGAGATTATAAAAGATATAAGAAGGAGGAACTAAGTAAGGTGTAAAAAACCCTACCTATGCACTTAAAGGATGGAGTGGCTCAGCTCACAGTTTTAAGCATGGCAGGAACAGCTACAGATTTGTACTTTCTTGTCACTTTAAGGCCTATTATTGCTACCTCAGCAATCATTTTAAGAGGATGCAACTCTGAATATAAAAAGATAGAGTACTCTACAAAAGGTGTTTGTAGCCTGTCACCAGCAGATTTATTTTAACTTTCAGCATGTATTGCCAGTGCTCAAAGTCACATTTTTTAAGAGCTACAATTTAAGAAAAGACAAGTTTTCTATCTGTTGTCCCAAGACATGAAATAGGCTAACTAGGTACATGGCATTCTGAAAGGCTTACTTTTTTCTCTAAAGTTAACTTCAATATTATGCAAAAAAAAATACCATATAGTATAGGACTTGTTCTCATTAAATTTCTATACTGATGAACCCTTGAAAAATTCAACCTTCCAGTTTCCACTGCTAATGCAGCAAACCAAACCTTTTGAATCCCTGCCAAGCATGTAGGTGTGTGACACCTTCAACACATTCTCAAGAGCCATTTGGACCCCCCATGCACACTGTGCCCAACAGAGGCTCACCTTTGTGCTGGGTGTGTGGCCACAAGTACTGCACAAACAATCTGTCAAGATTTTTGGCATTAGGTCATTGCTGAACTGTAAACCATTACAACAATATCTAAATTTGCCAAGGAAAAAAGGCAGAAAATTTTTCTACATGCTGCAGCTGACGTGGCATTTTTCAGATTTGACTCCTTTCTAGTCTGTGGAAAAAAAATCCTAATCTTGTAAGAAGCTTTACAGGGCTAGAACACACCATGAACAGGAAAATTTAATGCAAGAATCTGAGGCTAATACTGTAGAAGGGAAAGGACATTTTGTACAGTCACATAATTCTTTAAAAACAGGCTCTGCAACAGGGTTGAACTGGAAGTGTTAAAAAAAGTCATCATCATCATCCCTTCTGCAGAGAGAACAATAAGATTTAATAGTTACTGGTGTATTGCTCCGCATCAGATGCTGACAGTTACAATTTTACCTTCATTTTAATCTTCTGCTACCAATATGCTGATCTCAGCAAATGAATTTGCTGCTTGAAGAAATAAACTCCCATTAGGATCATAATTTTAAGAGAGCAGCAACTGCTTGTACATGTATTGTTAGATCGTGTAGTCACTACACTGTAGTTAATACAATAATTTAGAAGCATATGGAGGGGAGGGGAAGAAAGGGATGTCAGTGCCCCATTTTATCTATCTCAATTACTCTTACTCTCCTAATATCCTTTCTGAAAAGAAATTATTCAAGAACAACTAGACATGGCTCTCTGCGACAACAGCGAATACACACTTAAAATGACAGACAGAAGAATCATAGAAGGCTTTGCTTTTTAATGTGAGTTGAAGTTTAGGACCCCCTGAGGATGTCTACATTGAAGACTTCTATTCACCTAAGTTGCCTAAACAATTGTAAAAGCTGAAATGTTGGATAAATTTGTCCACACAGGAGCTTCTACCTTCAGTATTTAAAATGGAGCTCAGGTGCCTCTAAATGTTACTGCAGTTGGACATATAGATAGTCCCTTCAATTATTTCATTAAGTGGCCTTATTTTTCAGACTTCTGAGGACACTAAACTTTCAGCAGAGCTTGCCATGGACACTCTGAAGAGTCTCCACAATGAAAGTCATGGCTCCATCTAGCAATGCTTATGTTAAAATATGGAACATGCTGGCCTTCTAATAATGTTCTCTTACCACCTACAACTGATGTTATGCAGTATGCTAGAAGGACATTATTGTTCAGGCAAATACTAATAAATTTCATCAGCACATCTTTCTAATGGTTTTGCTTCTCTACATCAAGAAGTAACAAATGCTCCCCATTTCTAATTCCATATAGAACATGTGAGAGATTGCTACTTTATAAATCAATTTTTAAAACAGAAATGAAAGGAAAATATTTTGTCTGCCATAAATAATGTGAAAAGGTTACAAGATAAAACTAGTAACCCTCATCTTCTACTTTATTTATTTCAATATGAAAGTGAAGGACAACAAAATATGTAATGAATGCATGAAGAAATCCATGCAAACCACTACAAAGTTCACAGGCGAATGGAATACCATTCAAAGTAATTCTGAATCTATTCAAAGAGTAGTATTATAAATGAGACACTATAACTCTTTCACTGTGTGTATATAAAGATTTCACACTTTTTCCACAGAGTAGTGACAGCATTGGCCCTGCTGAGCCCAGGTCAGCTGGTCCTGCTGATGATTTAAAAACCATAGTATTTGCAAAAACTGCCTATATATAAACAAACTACACAAATCAGCAAATGGAAGAATTAACTAGATCACTGCTTTCAGTCTAGTTTAGCTTGTTAATCACTGTGCCCATACAAACTCTAATATTGCCAATTATGTACACAGGGATATCATGATGAATTGCATATATTTCAGTATCAAATGCCATCATAAGACAATGCACAAAATGCAAAGCTCCCCCAAACACTGAAACTGAAGAATAAGTTCCAAAAAGTACATTAATATGCAATTATATATATGCAAGGTACTACAAAAAACGGCCACTCAACCTATCACACAAGTTTTTTCCAGATTTATGCCTGCAGCAATTCCATCTCTTTTTTCTAAGGTTTCTCCTGAAATTGACTTAATGGTACAATAATCTTCATTAACAAATAGCATGTAATAATATATTCTGGCTGAGTAGGAACACTAGCACAAAGCTAGTTGAATATAAAAACACCTCACTGAAACATATATAGATCTTTTCCCCTGCTTATTCAATTATATTAATCTGGGAATCTTTGATTAAGTAATAATGTGCTAAAACTTATCTATGCATTTCCAACTCTCCATTATTTACATAGCTTTTCTATCTAGTTAACACAAATATGTGTTACTTAGAGCCATCAGGACAGATGTTCTACTGGATCAAATTCTACCCATTCCACATTGATTTCCATCACATTTTATTGTCAACAAACTGTTGTTCTGTAGCTTAAGGGCTTCAATATGCACAATCAAACCATTCCATTACATGATACACTTTCTGGCCCAGCAGTGATATCTCCATAAATATTTCACACATCATAGCAGCTGCTCATTATGGGTTTTGAGTTTTACAGAAATTTTAGTTAAAAGTCCCCATGCTGTTCCAAGCAGTTTTATGTTTGTTAATTCAATTAAAAGGAAAGGAAAAAAGCAAAGTTTTTTTCTCAATTAATGCATGCAGCCTCCAGCAACAGCCATCTTACCTGCTACAAGCCCTACCACACAATGCCTCCCCACCCGCCAAAGAAAAACCCAAACCACAAAAAAAAAAAAAAAAAAAAAACACCACCACACAACTGTGCATAGCAAAGAATACAAAGGAATGCAAAGTTCAATCAGGTTTGTAAGGGTAACTGTTATTTAACAACATTGTGCATTCCACACATCTGTATCATCCCAAATACATCCATTATAGCAATTTGTTTAGAACAGCATGATTCTGAATTGACTTACAAAAGCTTTGAAATTACTTTAAATCAAGTACATCTTTAGCACAGCATGCACATTGTACAAGTTCAAAGGGAAAAAAAGAAAATGAAAATACTTATAATCTATTACTGATTGGCTGAATGCTTGCCCATCTGACCTCTTTAGTCTTCTGGCACTTGACTATTGCACTCTGAAGTTTTTTTTACACAGCATGTTGGGATAACATTTATTTTTCTCCAGTAGACAACACTGAGTTGTTTGAGTGTAATGCAGGAAACCCCAGAAAACATGTATTGGATGTTTTTCACACAAAATCTCAACTTTTTTTCAGTTTGCATGCGCACAAATGAAAAAAAGTAACAGATTGACACATAGCACAGGAAAACTTTAATTGCATTAGTCAATATTCCTCCAGTTAGTTTGAGTTGCTTACTGGCAACTGTGTAAAGCACTTCAATGTTTGCATGGGAGACCAATTAACAACATACAAAAAATTATTGAGTAGCTTCTTAGACTGACTAGGCTAAGACTTTTAGTCCTCTTCAATGCCTTAATGTCTGACTCTCACTATAAAACAGGAGGAAAATTTCATTAGACTTTTTAAATCTTAATTTAATTTTTAAACTTAGCAAAGCTGAGCCACTTGTTAGTTTTCGTCACATACATAGCCTCAAATTTTTGAAAAATAAAGAAAAAGCTAAACAAAGTATCTACTTAACTATTCCCTGGACTGCAGCTTCAGGATTAAAAAAAAGTTCAATATACTTCAGCTTATTAACAAAGGAGGCAAGGAAAAAAAAAAAAAAAAAGAGTGCTTTTTGTAACATACCACTAAAAAAATTCTAGCTCCAGAAGGCTCTGAGGTAGACTTTCCATAACAGCTCAAGTGGTTGAGAAAACAGAAATGCCTGAAAAGGTTGTAGTAAGTCCTACTGACAAATGCAGAAAGATCCATGAAGTAGGAAAGACTTACTTATAGAGGAACTGAATTTAAACCATTTAATGCCTTTTGCATTTGTTTTAAATAACTTTGTCTTTCCTATGAGGTTCATGCCTTTAATGACAGCTTATGTTTGTCTGAAGGTGTGAACACAATGACATTTCATGGTAGAAGCCACTGCCTCAGTAGCTCAGAGTTGCTTATATCCCTTTCATTACAAACATTTATGCATCTGCTCAGCTTGAAATCTATGGATATTTTGAGGGAACTGCCAATGTGATTGAAAAGCATTTGCCTAGAGAGTGGTAGGATCAAAATGTTAGGCCAGACCTTTTCCAGCTATTTCAGTGAACAGGGTGTGCTAGAGACATTTCTTCAATAGCAAGTACTAAGTAATGGTAAAAATGGTACCTGTATGAAGTCAGAGCCATGTTTGAATTAAAACTAAGATAAACTGATACTTGTGTTATCTTGAAGATTTTTAAATATAAAAATAATTGCCTGGATTACTCTCAGTATTAGTTACTGCAGGTTTAAACCAGAAAACATCATTTTGTTATCCACTTCTTAGGGAACCAATTTGAAAGAATGAAGTTGCTTTTTGCGGGGTTCTTAAAACTCTTTTTCTGGGGAAACAATCAGAGTAAGCTAAGAGCAGAGAGGTATATGGTCACACAAGAAAGTAAACAAAAAATATATCTAAGTGAAAGAAAAGCAAAGGGTTTCACAACTAGAAGGAAGCTGATCCATGAGCTTGCATCAGCTAAGCCTGTTTTCCTGTGGACTTGTTCCACATTCTCAGCACAGCTCCCAGCCTTCCCAGTGCTGTCTCATGGGACATCCATGAGCAGCAGTTACTCCTCCAGATCTACATGCAATTGCCTGGCTGACTTTTAGCTGTAAAAAAAAATGGGCAGATGGTTAAATTATAGCTTTCTTTAGTGGATGGCACACAAGTACCCATTCTAATGATGTTTGATGAACTTTCCTAGACGTTTCACATATTTGTGTCTTCTGTATCTGTCATATTTGGTACAAGTTTGCCCACAGCCAAAAAAATCTCAAGGAGGACATGGAGAAAATCTTAAGTAAGAAAGGAACTGACATTTGCCTTGGTTTTTTAGGAGGTCAAGTTAAAGAGATTCCTCACTGCAGTGTTGTTTCAAATGATAGGGTATACAAAGAAAAACAAAGCCACACTCAAGAGAGTTAAAAATGAAACCCCGCTAGCTGGAACAGAAACATTGGCATATTATCTGGTAAGCAAAAATCACAAAAATTAGACTAGCATATGCATATGAAAGACACAGCCTTACAAGAAGATAAATCATTTTTACAGCACCAGAAAGTTAAACTTCTTTAAATTGCACATAATATACCTTTTCTTCTAGCTATCCTACCACATATTTTAATGTGAACACAGTATCAGATTTGCTTCCAGGGTTTGTTTCCAGGAGGTTACACCCTTGTGCAATCAACCACTCTATGTCCTTGTGTAGGCACAAGTAACTGATTTACAAAGCATTTCAAATGAAGGTCGTTCACTTTGACTAGAATGAAATACAATAGCAATGTAATCGTCTTCATCTCCTGTATGAATTTCCTTCCATGTGTCACATTTTCAGTCCTCATTTCTTTTGTCTCATTTCATGTTTCCTGTTATAGCTGGTTTAGTATGTTTATTTGCCAATATCTTGCTGGAACTGCTTCAGTTCACTTATTGCAGGTAATTACTTCAGTGTTTTGGAGCCTCCATTATCTGTAGCCTGACAGTTTGCAATTGGAAGTAATAGCAACAGATGCCTGAGAAAAGCAAAGCACAAAGGGGGAAATGTGGATTTGCATTAATCCACAAGCTTTTCCTAATCTATGAAACCAATCTCTACATCTAGCCAATTAAAACATGACAAGTGAGACATTTTTAAAAGATGACTAGGTAGAAAAAATTGAAAAGCAGTAATTTTCTCTCTTCAGCTTCCATTTCTGTCATAGCTCAGTCACTTCTTACAAAGTTTATAGGTTACCAAATCTTTTCAATTTTGTGACACCAACCTCTTCTAGCTGGATATAAGTGCATCAAATATTAAACAATTGTCTTGCAATTTGTCTAAGCTCACTGATTGACTTTAAATAAATAGCAAAACCTTCATTGTCTTCAGACCAACTAATCCTAATTATGTTTTTATTTCTAAACAGGTTAAATATTTCCTCACTTTGCTCCTTTAAGGACAATCTCAGAGCCAATTACTGGAGGCAAAACAGGCCTCAAGCTAGCCTAGCCATTATTAGAAGTTCCTGAATAATTTGGAGGGAATGACTATCTCCATACTTAGCTTGGATTTTATTTTCCTGGTTTATATTTCACATCTGCCCAAGAGCTCCTATTTATGCTAAAAATTCACGTAGTCAATAAAATTGCTTAAAGATTAATAATGATCTGAAAAAAAACTTTATATGTGCCCCTGAAACCTTCATTTTTTGCATTTACTATGGCATTCTACAGACTGGAGAGGAGTGGGTGTTTTATAACCAGTTACCAGCACTCACATTATACAGATTTTGAAATGCATACACAGGAGCAGGCAGCCCAAATTCATAAGACTCCTCTGTATAGCAGACTCACTCTTCTGTGTATATTTGCCATGGGAGCAGCACACAAATAATGTATTCCCATTTTTTTGCATCATTTATTACTGAGATATAAGATTAATTGGCTCCCTCTGCAATTTTGTAAAGCTTCTCTAATCTAACACTGACCTTTGTTACCTGGGGATTTCTATCTTTGGGGAAAAATGAACACAAGAACCCATATAAAAATAGAGTTGCAATGAGTGTTACACAGAGACAGCATAAAAAGACCAGAAATCATAAACAGATATATTCATGTATTTTACCACAAGAAGTCACTGTCACTGCAAAAAACAGAAAGCGAGCAGACAACAAATACCAGTTACACTTCCATTAACAGAGTCTTTTTGCAAAAGCTGCATATTTTCTGCTCTGCACTCTAAAGACCCATAATGTTCCAACACCAACAAAAAAAAAAAAACAAAAAAAACCAACCAAAACAAAACACAGCGGAACAGAGCCATCTGCTGGGGGGAAAAAAAACCAACCAAACACAACAGAAAAACCAGCTCACCCTGTCATATGTTAAATCACAACTGCATGTTCTGCTACTGTAACAAAAGATTACAGGAGAATTTCACACTCATTCATTTGCAAACTAAAATACTACTCAACCCACAACCCTTTTGAAGACTTTCAGACCTGAAAGATGCTTTTTCAGTAATTTTTCTTACACTTGTTTATTCCTGTTCTACATTTAACGTGTTTTAGACCAGGAAGCAATGCAAGGCCCACTGTCACCACCTCAGTAATGGTCAGCAATTGTCTTTCAAATACGTAAAAAGATCTAGCAAGCTGCAGCATTCCCAAGGTTCCCATGTTTCTGTCCATAATATATCAGTAGACATACTTGGGTCTACTCTGTTTACAACCAACCCATCAGGTCATTTTGTTCAGATACATCTAATAATGTGCAAAGAGACTCTGCAAGCAAGGTATGTACACAAAGTACTTTACCCTTTTAAGTAATGATATGTATGGTAGCCACATGCAAAATATAATTCAGATTTTGCCCTTTCTCAGTATTCATGAAGCCAGGAAGAATGTTCTCTTGCCGTTGCAGTGAATTTTTATGTTAAGCTATTCACTTTGGAGAAGTGCTCAAATACAAAGAACTAGCTTATTTTAACAGGGACACAGCTTCCATGCTCCAAACACCTTATCATTATCCTTCCTCTGCAGAACAAAGAAATACAGTCTTGATTTTGAGATAAAAGAACACACAACAACATAGAAAGTTTAAAATCCAAAGTTTAGTCTCAACTGTAACACCTAATTACTGTTACTCCCTTGTAAGAAACCTGGCATCCTACAGATTTACCAAGCAGAGGCTCCAATAAAGTTTTGGAGACTTTATTTGCACTACTCTGCAGGGCAATATATTTAGGTTTAGGAGCTTACTTCTAGCTCACAGATTAATTAAAACTTTTGCTCAATGTTTAGTTGGACAGCCTCATTTGCACTAGGATTTGTTTCTAAAAATAATCATGCTAGGAAGATAATCGTGCTAGTTAGAAGTTGCAACTTTCAGTAAGTTTTAAATCATCTTTATTTTGGACAATACTTGAGATCCTTCTTAAGTCCCAAATCTGTGGTAGTTAACACAACCTCAGAGGTACGAGTCCATGAATTTAGCAGTCCAAGCACTCCAAAGCACTCTGTTCACAGAGTATGCATAAATCACAGAAGACTGTCAAGCGCTGCTTGAAATGTTTTATCACTGTTGGCATGAAAATAACATCAACCAGTGAGACAACACACAGTATTAGCTGCTAAATGTTGTTTAATGTGAGATACACGCTGATATTAAAGAAAAAACAAAAGACAAAAAAATCCACAACAACAAAACCCCCTAAAAGAAACCAAGGGACACTGTGCAAGAACATAGGTCTTCCCTTGCAAGAATCCATGTGGAAGTTACACATCATATGGTGAATAGGACAAAGGCCACACTGAGGAGCATCTCACAGAAACACAGAACCATTTACATTGGAATGGACTGCCTGAGATCATCTAGTCCAATGCCCCTGCTCAAGGAAGGCCAACCAGAATAGATTATTCAGGATCATGTCCAATCAGGTTTTAGACATCTCCAAGAATGGTGACTCCACAACTTCTCAGGCAACCTCTTCTAATGTTTGACCACCTTCATAGATGAAAAAAAAATTGTGTTGAGGGAACTTCATGTGTTTTTGTTTATACCCACTGCCTCTTGTCCAGGCAGTTGGGCATTAGTAAGAACAGTCTGGCTTTCCCCTTTTCAAGACTCAGATCCTCCTGAGCCTTTTCTTCTCCTGAAAGCTGAAAAGAGCTTCCCCAGCTCTCTCAGTAAGAAAGATACTCCAGTCTCTTAATCATCTCTGTAGCCCTGCACCACAGCCCCTCCAGTAAGGCTGTAATGCTCTTGTTCTGGAGACACCAGCACCTGAGCCCAGCACTCTGGACACAGCACTCAAGGTGTGTTCTCACCAGTGCCAAATAGAGGGAGAGGATGACCTCCCTCAACCAGCTGGCAGTGCTTTGCCTAATGCAGACCAGGATTGTCTTGGCCTTTTTTTCAGAAAGGGTGTATTGCTGTCTTATGGCCAGCTCGTCCACCATGAACCCAAGGGCCTCCTCTGAAGAGCTGCTTTCCAGCTGGATGGGGTCCTGCATGTTTCTGGTGCATGGGTTTATTCATCCTTCGGTGCAGGCCTTTGAACTGCCCCTTGCTGAACTTCATGAGGTTCCCATTTGCTCTTCATCTAGTCAAGGTTCCTCTGGATGGCAGCACAACCATCTGGTCTATCAGCCACTCCTCCAGAGCACAATCTATACATCTATATATCATTCAGGTCATTGATGAAGAGCTTGAACTTACTGGCCCCAGTATTGACCTATGGAGTACAGCACTAGTGACTTGACTCAAAGTGGACATTGTACTTTGACCCTCTGGGTCCAGCCATTTGGGCAGTTTTTAATTCACCCTCCCTGTCCAAATACCTAACATACACTTGTTCAGTTTTTCTGTGCTATTTACCTTCATAAAACCTTTGACATAACATCTACGGCCCTGTGCTACCTATTGCTATGTCTATTGATGTAACTTTGCTATGACACAAGGTAAATGGTTAAACTTAGCAAATTCTAAATATTTGATCTCTTTTCTAATCATTGTGATGCTCTTCCTAAACTAGTGAGGGTAATCTTTAACAAGTATAGGCTAGATTATGAATTGCAACAGCCTTTAGCATTAAATGTAATTTTACACCATGGCAATACTTCCTTCCTTCTCAACCCAAGTAACAACTCCAGTGCAACTGAGTGCTGATAACTTCCTCAAAAGAGGAAGCTCCTGTTGCTCTGCCCCACAAGTTTTGTAATCTGCAAAATCACATTAAGCTGTGGAAACTGTAAACTATGATCTCACAGCCTATGACAGAACAAGAGAAGCAACTCTACCAGTTTAGCTACCATACTAAATGTTCTTACTGTGATTAAGTGATTTGTTATACCCCACACAAACCATGTCAGAGCTGGAAACTGAATTCAGAGTTTTAGGCCCCATTCCCAAACTTTACGGAAGATCAGTATTTAGTTCTTTCAAGGGAAGTTACCCATCTTTATATAACATAGTGTCCTGATAAATGGGCTTATCAGGAGACATTCTACTACACAAAGCAAGCATAAATTCAGTTGTTTTATTCTGCCCCTTTCCTCCTCTGCCTCAAAAGCCATTAAGTCTTGTATTTTTGGAAGGTTTGCTTTACTTCCTGAATAGTTCTAAATTACAGAGGACCATCTTCTTGAGTGATATACTTAACCTCTACCTAGTTTAACAGCTGAATTTAAAGAACTAGATGAAACATGACCCATATGCCATAATCCTTTGCTGTAGCACTTGTTTAAAAATCTTGGTAGAGTCAATGAGTACAGTTAACAAAGTAAAGCAAGTGCAGAAGACATCTTGCTCATTAAAAGTTTCCAGTCAATGTTGAATGATATTTCAGTAGCAGGCAATATAGTTTAATATTCCCTGGTAAGAGTGGCTAATTTGTATAGCATATTGATTGTGCTATACAGGTACAGTTTTAAAAGCATGCAGTATGTAAGTCAAAAGGAACAACTAAAGCAGTATTTTCCTACTTTTGATGTTTGCATACATATTCTTTGCTAGCTTTCAGCACTGTGATTCTTGGAGTTGAGAAGCCTAAAACTCAGTCACTTAGAAATGACACAGCACACACAGAAGTAGTAAGAAAATAGGGTTCATTTTCAAATTTTATAGAAAAATGTTAACAAGAAATCAGCTGGATAGCAACTTTCTGTATATATTCCAGATAGAAACTAAGGGACTTAAATTAACAAATATTTTCCTGTTACAACCCCAGCTATCTTATAATAATTATTTACATTTTTCTACAAATACTAAAATGTGAACTTAGGCCATTAACATGTAAATATATTTTTAAATCATGTCCATATTTGCACAATCCCAAGTGTATCTACAGACAAAATCCCCAACTAAGACACTAACCCAGATTATACTCACACTAAAATAAGTCCACTTTAAAGATCCACAGTTCCCTTTAGAATACCAAGATACTTCTTTTCTCCTACTACAGTCTCACTTAGGTATTACTTTATAAGCAGGGGGAAATGGGGCTCTCAGTCAGCCCAGTTCAGCTAATTTTTCCTGTTTTTTTTTTTTTTTTTTTTTTGAGTATTCCACCTTGTTTCACTTCAGTTATAAATTTGACATTTAAAATTAGACTGCAAATTTTAAAAGTCACTTTTTTAGATATACACAGTAAAATACTAAAAAGTTTGTTTATCAAGTTATAGAACAGTACACAAATTCACAAATATTTTAAGTTGTTCAAGAACTGAATATGGTCTTTCATACTTAGGTAATGGCGTACAAGAACTTTGGTGTAAGTGTTATGACAGTGCTTAGTTTTATTGGCTTCTTTCAAAAGCCTACAATTTGCTTATGATTTATGTGTGTATAGCAGACACCGTTTCTGAATCTTTTTGTGACACGGCTGCACTTGCTGGTGGAGGCTTATACAACCATACTGCTATGACCACAAAGATGATTGTGATGATTTTGCAAGCAGCACCTGAATGAAAAGAATAGAAAAGTCATTGTTGCAGTCACCTTCAGTAGTAGACAAAGAGTATTTTCAGTCATTTATAAAGGTTCACTTTGGTGAGCTACACTGTAAGATTTTTAAATTGATGCTGTGAATTTCACTTTATTTTACATGAACTGCAAAGGGCAGGTAAAGGCAATCTTCCAACTGACTTCAGACCCCTCACCTACCTGCCAGTTCTTGCTTGCAGCGGCTATTGCCATTACTGCAGTTCTGTACTTCTTCACCCCATCCTAGCCTGAAGTGCAAGCCTTCCTTATTTCTTGTTCCAGTGCTGTTCTTCATTGCGTCAATATTCTCTTTGCCACAAACTAAAACTCCCCATGTACAAACCTGTTAAGTATTCTCTTCTCAACTAACTTAAAAGGTTGTTCCATTTACACATCACTGGTACATAGTGGCATTTGTGCAACCTGGGGGGGGGAAGGGTGGAAAAGAGGAGGGACTGTATTTTATCACAAATATGCCTGAGTGATACTGAAACCTGAAGTTGTGGCTCCTGCTTCTTCAGTTTTAAGATTGTATGTTAGCAGTTCAGTTTATGCACTGTAATTATCATAGGTGCTAGAAGACAGGACAACAGCAGTTATCACAAATGCAAACTTTGCCTGCCTTCCCTCTCCCTGACATACATACCTCACACACTTGAAGGGAACAGATTGTTAAACAAGCTGGGAAATTTTTTTTTTACGAGTGTTCAGAGATATTTTCAAGATCTTGATATTAATTTAGGGAAAAGAACTGAAATATTACAAGAGGAAGAAAGCTCCTCAGACCTTAAGCTGCCAACAGACCAAGCCCGATAAAACTGAGATGTATGCCAATCCCTTAAATTCAGTAAATAAAGTGTGACAATGAAGAAAAACTGAGGAGCAACTCTATTTTGTATTATTGTTATTTTAAAAGTTTCTAGGTCATTAAGAGCCGCTTAATGTGGTCTTGCGCCTTCCATGATATTTTGGTTTTTATTATTTATGAAAAATTATTGTTGTTTTTTTAAATAAAATACTGCTGCTAAGAAATAAGAGTTTAAGGTTCTATTTTAAAATAATTCCCATCTAGCAGTCAAGGTCAATATATCTATTACCTTCTACATGTACTTAATATGATGAAGTCACTTACTTATGCCCATCAGCAGATAAGCCATTCTTTCATTGTCATAAACCCAACAGGCTCCTTTAGTTTTACATTCATCAATATCCCAGAGAGTACAACTGTTATCTATAGCAACACCAAATAAAATTGGTCCAGGAATAGTACCTAAAAAGCAGAGTAACATGTTAGAACATTTGAGTCACCTGCAATAATCTTACCCATTCTTAATGCAGTGAAATGCCAGGCTGGTGGGGAAGATAAAATGGGAAAGCCACACACTAAACATAATATTTTAATCAAAGTCATAGGGCTCTTATTACATAGCAAGTGTGCCTCTTCCATTGCTTTCAATTAACAGGTAGGCTGCATAGAGTATCAGTTAATTCTTTATACAGCTCTCGCTTTATCAAGCAAGAAGTTTTTTCAAAGACTTGAGCTGCTTGTAACTTCATTGGTTTTCATTGGAGAAGAAAAATGTGATTAAAAATAGGGGGAAAACCAGCTAATCAAGGAAGAAGGATTTTAAATGAAGGAAAAGAAGTCCCTTTCCTCAGATCATTTACACTAACTTGTTCCAAATGCAGAGAACTAAAATATTACATGAATATGTTAAATTATACATTTTTTCCATCCCTCAGGTATAGCCAAGCTTCTAGGAAAATGAGAAATGTTTAATGTAATGTTTAAAATTATTGCTGTGTAGAATTTGTTAAATTGTGTGATTTTTGTTACAACAGTGCTTTATAAAGCACAAGGGGTTTGCATCCAGGTATAGCCAATTTTGTAATTAAAACTCCCAGTACACCACTGCATGTCTACCTAACTATTCAAGGCCTAAAATGTTCTTGAGCTAACAAGAAGCTATGTCCTCACTACAGCTCTTCTGTCTAGGACCCCTGTGTGATTCCTCAAGTCTACAGCATAAATATCTTGCTGGTAGCAACACTGTTGGTTGCTGCCTTCTTCAGACACAGTACAGGCAGTGCAAAAAGCTCTCCTATCCTCTGCTGCACAGTGAAGTCAAGAGTTAACACTCTGCCAATACTTAACACTCTACAATACTTAACACTACCTCCCAGCTAATTTCTACCTGTGAGGATGTTTACTCTTCTTATGCTTTATTGGTAGAATGTTTCAATAGCTAAAGCAAACCAGAACTCACACTGCTAGATATTTTATCTCAAATGGCAGGGAATGGCTGCAGTACTAAATATTGACATAAAAGTCTAATAAGTAACAGCCTTGACCCAATCTTGAATTACATACACCATTTAAAAAGTGTGTAAGACTAAAACAAGAGTTTAAAATGTGCCTGAGAAAATTCAAATGAGTGGTGCTGAGAATAAAACATAAATGTAAGTAATTAAGGTGATTCACCTGTCTCACTAAGATGCCAAAGATGCTTAGATTTGGAATTTAACTAGGACATTTCCCTCATAAAATCTCAGTAATTTTTTATGTACACGTGTCTACAATTTCAATAAAGGTTAGAGTTAGTCAAAGTAATTGAAAGGGAAGGGAGAAGAGGGAAGACTCCACCTATCCACTCTAAAATATACTGGCATCGCCAATAAGGATACAACTGTATGAGATACTCTCACTTTCTTTTAACTTCTGGAACTTGAGATGTCAACTACATGAAGCTGTTTTCTATTACATTGCTTTTTTTTAATCTCAACTTTCAGAACAGGCCTCCACCTGGGGAAGTAACAGCAGGTGCCTTTTGCTGAAAGAATTAGTTACCTGTATTTTTTTTGCACCAATAAGAACAAGGCAGGCTAAAATGAGCATGCATGCTCTATTTGAAGAGGAATTTGAATCCAGATGGCATATTCCTTGTAACAAGTGTATTTTATAAGCCAATGACAGGCTGCTTCAAGCTCCTCTGAAAGCTTCTTAATGCATTATTTTTAAGTCTAGAAAGACACCAAGTAAGTAGATTATTCAGATGCAAATGTTTCATTAAGAAAGTCATACCCAGTAGTCGTAGAAACGCTGACTGTACTCCAAGAGCAAATGAGCGCTGTTTATCTGGGACACACCTGTAAACAAGATTTGCAGTTCAAGACTTGGTAAACAAGTTTTAACTGTTCCGTTTCTCTGCTTTGCCCCTCAATGAATATGCTTTGTCTTTTTATACTCTTTTAACCTGTTAATTGCACAAGGTTTTAAAAATCCAGTGTGCAAAAGAATTAACCAAACAACTTCAAGAGGTGTTTTGACAAAAGATAGAAGGAACTCCAATAGCTCATCAAGGAATTTTAGCTTCAACTAGTTTAACAAAACAGTATAAATAAAAAGCTAGCTTACCAGCAGCACCCTGATACACTGTTGAACATATTTTCCACAGAACAACAAAGGATTTAATGACAGTGCTGGAATGCAATCCTGAGCTACTCTTCCTAAAGAAGCAGTAAATGATTTGAGACTAGGCTTCAGCACAGCACAAGGTTTTGTATTTCCCATAACCTTTACATATAGTCACCTGACCTTACAATTAATCATTTCTGGCCTATGCTATACAAATCAATATATTGTTTTAACAACTAGCACAATCTGCTTCCTTACCTCCTACCCGTTTCTTTCAAATATTTCTCCAGGAAAAAAAAAGTTATCTTGACAGTGTCTTAAAGATACTACCATAGAGATTAAACACAACCTAACTTGCTTAATTTATACAATTTAGTTTCAGCATTGTTTTCTTTAATAAACTGTATCTTTGAAGCACTGTCAGTGCTAAAAAAGAAGTATTTAAATATTCAGGAGTTATTCCCTTGTTCTGCAGTATTTATGAGGATTTGCCATAGAAAAACATCCAAAATGAGCAGTTATAAGCAGTCACTGTTAGGATCCCCCTACCCATAAAGGCAAGTAGAAGAAGGAGAATGAGTTTTGCATACCATGGGTGGTTATTGCTAGCACTAGAACACCATCACAAACATGGGGTTTACACCTGAAGTTGTACAAAATAGGTCCACTGAAAAGATACCAGAATATGTAGTAACTTACCTCACATTTAGCTATTTAAATTAGGTTTTGCACATTTAAACTGCTCTACAGCCCCCTCTTCAATAAAACCTGTTTAACATTTCAGTTGAAGTGTACAAGGATTCAAAATTCCAAATGTTATTGCTTAGATTTACCTAAAAACTATGTCAGCTTAGTTTTGAGGATAATGCTGCACTTCACATTATTCTGCCCTCACACTAATATGACAAGCTGTTAATTCCAGGTTTACACCAACCCTGAACAGGAGGCTACTACAAAGCACTGTTGTAGTATATCACTCTGCTCCCCAACCCCCTACCTAGAAAGTTGGAAAAAGAGCATCTAACCACATCATCCCAAAGCATCGTGTGTATGGTGTATGTATGCCTGTGCATCATGAACATTTTCCCTCTAGAAGTATTAGAGGTACAAGTCAGATTTCAACATAAAGTGAAACAGCTCTACTTTCAGAATAAGGACTATATAAAAAAAAGATATATGTATCTAGCTTTCATGCATATGAGCTTCAGCAATTTGAAAGACAGTCAAACCACTGGTTAACAGCCACATACATGCTGTCACATTGTATATTAATTACCATCATACATAGAACATCAATATCATATGAAAGGTGGTCTACAGCTCTTGACAGTGCACAATTTTGCAAGTCAGAACTCTGAACTGAGACAGGAATCAAAGGCTGAGAATACAAGACTAACTGCTATTTTGTTCTTTTCTTGGTACAGCTTGAAATATTGGCATTAGCAATACACAGGCTACTTGAGTATTTTCTTCATCCAAGCACCTGGCACATTTATTCCTTTTTGCTTTGACTAAAAACAGTCAGGAGGGCTCCCATAAAAGAGGGGTTTTACTACAAGTAGGAAAGATTTTCTTTTTTTTTCTTTTAAAAGATTCAAACAGTATCTACTAGCCAACTGTAATTACAGAGGTAGTGAACAGTGGTATAACTGCCTTCTGCTTCAAGTACTGCCTGCTTACTACACAAAGTACTACAACAGGAAGTCCTCTGCACATTGGTTTAAGTCCACATTTGAAAGCAAAACAAATTAGATTACATCACTGATCTGAGTTTTTACAAGAATGTTACCTACTTCTCAGCCCCAAAAACGTACCTGAGAATGGCCACAGTTGTTGGAGTAACAGCCATAAATGTAAAAACAACAGCAAAAAAGAAGAAGGTCAGGAATAAAGGCAAAACTTTGCATTGTGTTGGACATTTCCCAGGGACAGCTTCAAAGAGAAAGTCTTCTGAACCATTTTTCCCTTCTGGTTTCCCAATACAGGAACAGTTGTGGTACGTCTACAAATAATTTATAAAACAAAATTTAGCTCCAAGAATGACACTAAGTAATACTAATATGGTAGATGTTCACTGGGTCTGCATTACACTGAATACAAGAATAAACCCTGACTTTACAGTATGGGAAACAGTCCATTTCCTGATGATCATATGACACTGTAACCCTCAGTTTTAAAATTGGTTCAGCAGAACTTGACTGATCCAGCTCATGTAAGCAAAAGTTATTTTTGGTTCTGTGATCTAAAAAGACAGTGATAGTCTCCATTTTGTGTGGAGCAAGTTTTTAGGTACAACCATAAAAAAATAAAAACTAAAGAAGATTTTAGAGGCATGACCATATGCAGTACATAATATTATACAAAACCACTGATAAAGTAAGCCTTGAAACACTAACTTTTGCACACAAATCTTACTACAAATCAACGAAGATAACACCAGTTACTGTATAAAATTAAGAACAGGCAAGTTGCTGTTCAAAACAAGCTTTTTATATTGATATATTTTCAAAATTTTTTATATCTATATATATAATTTTCAAACAAATCACCTCTTTGAAAACATTATAAACACCATGGAGGGTGTCAAAGGTTGGAGGAAGGGAGGAAATATCCCTTTTCTCTTTCCCTGTATGAGACTGGTTTTATCTGCAAAGTGTAACTCCTGAACAATAGGTCACAAAAAGCTGCAGTTCCCTTACAGCAAAAGATATCTACATGGTTCTCAAAAGTAATTTTTTCCAATACTGAAATAAGCTAATGTTAACTGTTACCTAGTTTATTAACCAAAACCTGCTGATTATTTCTGTATAATTCAAAAGCCATATTCCAAAAAACTCCATCTTGACTACTAAAAACTGTTACTTGCACTGGGTTCATTCTTTAGATTCACATACTTGTGCCACTAGTTCCTCAAGCCTTATTCAAGCTTAGATAATACATGTCCAGTTACAACAGTAGCAGAAAAAACTGGAAACCACAACAGTTCGTGTTCTTCAGAGATGTTGGCAAGTCCCAGATCACCTAGCTTGGCAGCCTCGCTATAAAGAGGCTGGTTTTTACCCTGAACAGTACTTGACAAGAAGAGAGGTGAGACTTAAGTAGGAAAGAACAGAAACAATGTTAGACTGCTTTTGTAAGCAGGTGAACAAATGGAATAGTTTTATGCTCTTCATTTAAATCCACCCAAGTTTGTTTTCAAAGAAAAAAAAAAGTCAGTGAAGTGTGAAATTTTCTCAGCAAGAAGTAGTCAGTCTCCTACAT
Source organism: Elanus axillaris (assembly GCA_026212715.1). Classification (NCBI taxonomy): domain Eukaryota; kingdom Metazoa; phylum Chordata; class Aves; order Accipitriformes; family Accipitridae; genus Elanus; species Elanus axillaris. Next base: position 26,952,050 of record JANZLQ010000079.1, on the reverse strand, counting down.
TTTCTTCTAGGTAATACCTCCTCTCATTTACCATTGTCCTTTTCTGATATAAAAAGTCCCCAGAGGCACCCCCTGGTTCAGCTTTCCTACCTTAGGATCTTGCTACACTCCTGCCACATCCCTGCCCAAGAGTTTATTGTGCTAGTAGAGACAAGTACAGAAAGTCTCAGTTCTGGTAAGGCTTGATAATAAACCAGCCATTTTTATGGCTTACCATTCCAACATCAGAGGCAACTGACATTCAAAGTTTGGAACACTCACAGAAGCTGGTTGCCATGCATACAATAAATATTACATATTGCTTAAAGTTCTACATAAGAACTGCAGTTTAATGTCAACTCAGTTGCCTATTTCTACTTTTCTGATTATCAATTCTATTTAAAGCACATTCAGGTTTAATGTATTTTCAGCATTAGAATGTTTAGTAGAAGTAACATTTGCAACATGACACTGCATAAGTGAGAAACACACTGTGACTGACCAATAAACCCCTACAATGGAAGGCTCAGAAGAGGTGGAAAAAGGGTGATGTGCCCATGAAGCTCACAGAACAATGCAGGCTGTGAGTGACCACAGCTGTTGCAAAGAAAGCCACACAGAAAAGAAACAGCTGTCTGTTGAGTGGATCAACTGGTGGTGTAAATGTTTCTCCCCAAGTTCATTAATGGAGTGTGAAATTCTCCCTAAATTAGCCAGACCAGCATGGGGGGAGTGTGGTTCAGCCCAAAAGAGTATAAAAAGCCAGATAACTAGGAGAAGAATTTCAAAGATAGCAATGGACTTGAGCTGTCTTAAACCCATGTACACCTTCCCAACAGCTGGGAAGGTGCAGTGTTCTGACAGTGAGCACATTATAAAGACCAGTAATGGGAATCACACTGGTATTGTGACTGAACTGTGTATTGCAGTTGCTATATTTTGCCAAGTGTAACTTAAATTTGTGTTGTGTTTTCAGTATATTTTCTATCACTCTGCTAAGTCAGAAATCCTGTGTAACATCAATTGTCATGAAGTAAGTACATTTGATATTAAACATTTGTCCTGGTTTCAGCTGGGATAGTTAAGTGTCTTCCTGGTAGCTGGTACGGTGCTGTGTTTTGAGTTCAGTTTGAGAAGAATGTTGATAACACACTGATGTTTTCAGTTGTTGCTATGTATTGTTTAGACTAAAGTCAAGGATTTTTCAGCTTCTGATGCCCAGCCAGTGAGAAGGCTGGAGGGGCACAAGAAGTTGGGAAGGAACACAGCCAGGGCAGCTGACCCAAACTGGCCAAAGGGGTATTCCATACCATGGGACATCACATTCAGGAAATAA
>JANZLQ010000079.1:26925030-26950635 GCA_026212715.1 Elanus axillaris | reverse complement strand
CCATACCATGGGACATCACATTCAGGAAATAACTGGGTGGTGGGGGAGTTGGGATCACCGCTCGGGTACTAACTGGGCATCGATCGGCGGGGTGGTGAGCAATTGCACTGTGCATTATTTGTACATTCCAGTCCTTTTACCATTACTGTTGTCATCTTATAGTGTTATTATTATCATTATTACTTTCTTCTTTTCTGTTCTATTAAACCATTCCTATCTCAACCCACAGGTTTTACTTCTTTTCCCAATTTTCTCCCCCATCCCACTGGGTGGCAGAGGAGTAAGTGAGCAGCTGCGTGGTGTTTAGTTGCTGGCTGGGGTTAAACCACAACAACATTACACCCTCCACAAGTGGAATATCTAAAAGCACCTGGTCAGAGTATTGAACTCTGATGAATACCAACATTCATCCTACTTAGACATGTTTCCAACCCACACCAATTTTTCTTGTAGTAACTACCACTTAGATTGAGAAATACTGTGATTTTGAGTCATACTAAGGGAATAATGTTTCCAATATAGAATGTGTTTTAAAGGAAACCAGAACAGACCATGACAGCTATCTTTGCAGCATAAAGTACCTTTTTCATGTTGTTAAAAAGATGTGATGCACATCCTGCGAAACAGGGAGAAAAGTATTGGACTTCATCTCTGCCACAAACTGGGTAGTATATAGAGCGCAAACATCTGCAGTTAGCATTGCATGGCGCTGTTAAGTTATATAGCGTGCCTGTTCTGAAAGGTAAAGGTAATAGGCTTTTAATAAAGTAATTTAAATACAGCAAGATATGTAAGTAAGTAATGCAGTATTTATAAGATAATAAATCTCAAAATATTCAATTCAGGTGATTTATTCACTTAATTGTTTAAGAATAAGCCATTTTCCTAGCAGTTAAAACTCTAGAGGAAATTCCCATTTATTCTGTACATAGTTATTTTTCTGCTATTATTCCTTCCACAGATTATTCCTCCAATTTCCATTCATAAAACAGATGACAAAATTCTGTGTCTCAACCCAATTCTTATCTTATACCAACTCCTCCCTCTCCCACACAGATTTGAATTTGTTCAATTTACAGTTTTAAGAAAAAATGCAACAAAATTAAAAACCATATTTGGCATTTAATTTAACACTTTCTTACTACAACTACTCTCAATTCAGGCATTTACTTCCAGTATAGGCCATAGTATGGTTGTATTTGAAGTAGTCCCACTATATTACTAGTATGAAAAATCAGTTTGGGATCTGAGGGTACATTCTTAAGATATACCTGCAGAGAATAAAAACACTCTTTGATTTTCTAATAGTAGTGCAATAATAAGTAAAGAAGCTTCACTGGTTAAGAGTTCAGCCAGCTGGAACCAGCATACTAACACTGCCAGTAGTTTAAATATTGTACTGTATAGTAAGAGTTCCATATTCATTACCTAAAAGGCAGGTTTCTTCAAGAAAATTTAAGATGGTCACAAACACTAAGAGGAGAAATAATTTATCTAGGAATTAAGCGCGTTACTTACATAGAATTTAAACTGCACATGGAATATTAGGGACATCATAACTACCTATATACCTCATTTGGCTGTAATACAGTTGAACCCTACTAGGTTACATTAGTTCATTGTTCATATATAGAAGAATCAAAGTTAGTTCGCTCTGGCTTAAAGCACTACAGTGCACCATAAGCAAATTCACTAATGACAGGTTTGTTCATACAGTGCCTTGTAAGCCTATGAGGTACGTCAAGCCTAGAAATATTTAATCAATTCAATGGCAACATTTGTACTGTTTATATGTGCAGATAATGTCTCTCTTCCCTCACTTACAAAGAGGGACCGAACCTTTAGTTTTGCATGGTCAAAGAAAAATACTAAAATACAGAAGAATACAGTTTAGTGTACATAGGTTCTCGTGACCTGGAACTTCTTGTTCTAACATTACTTTTCTAAAGAAGTCTAGCAGACTAGGCCATTAAGTGGTCGTTAAAAGATGTATAGGTTGGGTATTCTTTCACAGCAAAGCAAAACAAGGAGACCCAGAGCCATGTGGGAATGAACATAACTAGAGAAATAGTCACTGCATTTTTGCTACTTCAAGATTTCAAGGAAATACTGGACAAAAGAATTTGGCAAAAACAATTCTTTGAAGCATTTACTAGATGAAGTAAACCACTTTAGTTCTGCTTATAGGCTAATTTAGTAATAAACTGTTACTATAGCCAATATAATGTGTTCATTAATATATGAACTCAAAAGTGATCCTGTACTCATGTGGTTCTAGTACTAAGCTTCCAAAAGCTTTCCCCACCCCATCACCTCCAGGCTATTTTTCAACAGAAAGAGAATGCTTGCCATGAAGGATTTCTTAAAAATCTCCACAAAAAATGTATCTGCATCAATTTCCAAGACAACTCTCAGAGCATTCTCATAATTTATTCTTTCAGAAGCATTTGCCTAACAGCACAAGCAGGAGTCAGACACTTGGCTATTCTTCCACAAGCTTATAAATTTGTTAAAGCTACTACTACATATTTTGCTTGTTATATAGTAGTTATTCCTTCATGGAAAGTAGTTTCAAACTGGCACTATATTAGTGTCAATAACTATTCTGATGCAGGTCACATGTCCAACAAACTACAGTCCAACATATAACAGTGAATTACATAAAACTGAACCATTTTTTATAATGGATACTGAGTGGAGAGAGTTATTTCAGAATTTGTTAACTCCAAATCACTGTAGATAAGAGGTCTTCAGCAACAATTAAACTACATGACTGCTGAAGTTACACAAAACTATTAAATACAAGTTAACTGTACTTAGAATGAAAATCAGTTCAGCTCTACCTTTTGTCAGGTGCTCATTATCACAGGACCTGGACTATTTTCTACACAACCTCTTCAGTATTTGGTTGCTACATACAGATTCTTTTGCTCAATATGTAAACAGAAACTTTACACAGCCAAATTCTGCATCCTAGTTTTCACACTTCTGAGGTGTTCACAGTAATCTTACAGCTAGCATTTTTTCAGACACTGAAGCAGAGCTATGCTTTAAGTGTCAAATGTCACCACTGGCCTTTGAATATACTGTCAATTGATAAAGCAAGTTGTAAGGATAGAAGCAGAATGAGTGGTAACTTGGGTTTTAAGGATTTTTTCTTTTTCCAGCCACCAAGTGTATGAAATTTGGTATATTCATTTTGTATGCCTTCTGGAAAAGGAAATACAAATGAATGGTTAAGTTATCACGGCATTAAATTTCTACTCTGTTAGAGAGCTGGAAGCCTGACTGCCTTCAATCAGTGCTGCCTCCAAGCCCTCTGAATTCCTGTCCTATTCACCTAGGGTTATCTATTTTACTATGTTCACACTTACCTAAATGAGGCCTGAAAATTATCTGTTTAGTCTTTCATGTCACTCTTGCATTTGGGGGAAAATTTTCTAATATTTGTCAGTTATGTTTATGTTAATGATTCCCTTAAAGGACCTAGGAAAATTAGTAACTTTCACATTCTGTTATTTGTGCACTTAGTTGCCTCCATGAGTAAGATGTGATTTTCTACATTCTTCTGCTTGTTGTATGCTCATTCTAAGGCAGTCAAAAAAGCATGACAAATATCAAGTGAAGACACCATATAAGCCTAACTGTTGATTAGATGTTTATCACTTTTTCCTAGAAGTATTACCAGATTGCATGTGCATTAGAGGCTACAAAACCAATTTCTCCCCCAACCTATCTTCAGCATTTTCATGTGTACTTCATGCTATCATGTCAGTGAAGTGCAAAGATCCTCTTTCGCAAACTATTTAGGTTTAAATGCCTTTTTATGCATTGGCGCATAACTTACAGATTCTGCTTCTGTACAAGATAGTAGCACCTAACCTTTTTCTAAAATGGGGGACTTGGGAACAGAACAAAAAAATATTGGTAAGTTATTCACCCAGTTACATAGCATGCTGCCCATGCTTGTGATTTTTTCAGATGGCAGCTAGCAGTCCCTAGGTACTAGCCTCCTACAGTCACTTTGCAGAGCAGCATCTGGCTCTTTGGCAGACCCTCAAACCACTGGAGTTGCCTCTGGCTCCATCAATTCATGATAGAGTAACCAATCATTTGAGAGCACCATTTTGGCACAGCTAGCTGTCTTCCTCCTATTTTTAAACAATGCTTATGCTACAGAGATGTGTACTATTTAAAACTATGAGAATTGAAACATTATAATCTTAAAGTTAATTCCTTAATAAGGCATAACTGGGCATTTTGTACAACATAGTACCTGTGGTGGTGATTTGATCATATACATTCAATGCTGAAGTTTTAAAAGTGGACTTAGAAGTCCATTCTCTAAAGAAAGCTTATCCTTGAACATATTTAATGTTGCTTCATTTTCACTTTCACTTTTCTGACTTTTTGCCTGCTGCCATATTTGTTTCCAGAGTAAGCTTTGTTTACAGCAACAGGAAGAACATTCATCACAGAATTTTTAATACAATTACTACAAATATCTAAAAATGAGTGATAGACTGCATTCTCATTAGGAATGGGAATTATGTTGTTTAAGGGAAAGAAAAGTATATATTGTTTAGAGAAGCCTTTCTTATACATATTAGCCAAAAATATTTTGAATTATGTTTCGGTTAACCATGTTACTCCACCCGTTTTATTATTCAACTTGGGTCACTGAGCTATGTTCACTTTGCATTAAATTCCTACCTCTGTCAGCCAATTTACCAGGAAAAAATTAAAGCCTCCTTTGTAAATGGAGGGTAGATGTACTAGAACCTGATGCTACAATAATGGCTTCATTTTTCTAGAGGAAAAAATTGCAGTTTAAGTTGCAGTGCACCTCAGTGGTGTCTCAAAATTGTTGCACACAGCAGACTCCTTCCAGGAACAAACTGTCCAGATTGTCAAGAGTTGGTTAATAAAACAAGACACAAAAGACACTACTTCTACAGAGATACAAAATTAGGTGTAGTCAATACTATGGCTACTACATCTACAGCTAGGAACTTTTTGCTGAGCAGGACCAGGGTGCTCAGAACATTTTGCAGGCAATGTATCATTACATTTTCTTATTTGTCTATTACATAAAAATTCAAGAACAGGGTTTTAGAGTTCCATAAAACATTTCAGTTTCATGCATCAAGGCAAAATATGACATTTTTAAAGGTTTTGTATTCTGTGATGTAGCTTACTTATCTTAAACATTAACACCAAACCCAAGAGTGCATTAAAATATATTTACCCATTATATGTTTCAGAGACACCTGCGAAAGGTTCATTCCCACACTTAGCAAATAAAAACACTGTGTTTAATAGTAAGGCCACTGAACAAGTGCCTATCATGAACTTGATTATGCTTTTGCAATCCATTTTGCACTTGGAAACCAAGATGCCACTTATGATTTGGCCTAGTGCTGCTGCTGGAATTAATACAAGCCCTAGAGGAAAACAAGACACCAGCAATTACACAAAAATGCAAGATATAATTAGTGAAGCAATTTAGAGTGCAATTTAATGTTAAGAAAAAAAAAATCACAACAATTACCTGTATCTTAAGATGCAGTTCATCTGATGTAATTTTCAAAACATCCTACCAGAATCTTTCAGCATGAGTAATTTATTCTACCCTTACAATCTCTTTAGCCTTTGCAGAAGTTAAATTTGACAGGATAATTTATAGTTGTCCAAAACCCAAGTTCAACACAGCAAAACCAGATTAAGAGTACTACATACTGGGCAGGAATCTCTGAACACCAGTAGGCCACTTCATGAAAACAGAAAATGCTCTTTGATTGCTTCCATGTTTTTTTCACATGTCCATGTTCTTTGTTATACATTTGTGTTATGAACTTTTTCATAACAGAAATAAGCACTATTATACAAGAGACAGCACAAGATACAATAAGGTATCTACAGAAAGATTTTTAGAAGTCTAGATCAGTGGCACAGTTTTGTTATCATGGTCCATAGAGTCCATAGTGATCTATCTTCTTTGCACTATTAGGACTCCAGAAACATAACTGAGCATTTTTATATGGCTAGTCTACAATACAACACAGAAATCAGTGTAACTTGCACTGACCCAAGACAGCTAATTTTAAAGACAGTTCATGTACAGTGTCAGAACTGCACAGGCTGCAGACACCCATGGTGAAAGGTAGTTTAAATAGTTAACATGGACATTGGCAACACTTAGATTAGCTAGCTCAACATTAGTTCAAGTACAACCAACTTTCAACTTTAGTGTAGACATTTCTTTAAAGCTGTAGATTGGATTAACCCTATCCATATTTTCAACGCAAAAGAAATTCAAAGTCTACAGACAAAAAAAGAACATTCAGTTTTCTACTTCACTGCTGATTACTGTTTAACAATTGAGCATGTATTCCACTGTATCTCTATGTAAAACTTGAAAATGTTTTGTTTTGAAGCAACAATGTCTGAATAGCGATAGTACTATCATTACCCAGAGGATTAAATTCATTCAGAAAGTCTCTCCCAAAGGTATTTCTGTTGGAGAAAGAGCATTTCAACTAGCAAATGCTTATATTACAGCACTATACAGCTGAAGTAATTTAGCAAGACATGTTCCAGAAATACTAAGTCTGCCATATTGCAAGCATCTCTTGGCCTACCTGCCTTGATCTGGTTGCTGTTCTTCAGAAGTAATTGTGTCAGTTAATTATGTGACCCTACCTAGTGCAGCTTTTCCATCAGATTTTTCTATTTCTCACTTCAATACTCAGCTTTTCATAGCCTTCCCCTGTTCTACCTATTACTTCTGTACATCAGATAATAGGAATAAGTGACAGTAAGCCAACTATAGAAGCAGTTACACAATAGTAGTAAGCCAACTAGAGAAGCAGTTACACAATAGTTTCACAATATATCCTGATTAGTCATTTTATTGCAAGCTTACTATAACGTTATGGTAGAATTGAAGAAGGGAAAGGCCAAGTCAACCCCTTGCAGTAAGCACTGCTTTTTTCTCCAGCTGCCCTTCATGTTGCTTCCTTTAGTAGATCCTAAGGCTTTAATGCTCCTTCAGCTGATTTTAAGTGAGGAAAATTAAATTATTTTCACCAAGAACAAGAAAGGAATAAATTACAATTTCAGCAGCACACAGAATTCTCATTCTACTTTGAATATGAGTATTGAGTCTTCTGAATCTACAGACTACGAGCAGATTTGCAGCCTTAATGATTTAAGTATTAAGGTTTTCATAGGGCAGGCAAGAATAATATAAAAAGACTGTTTCTGCTGTGAAAACTGCTTTTCTTGTAAGTATATTCACAAGTATCTCAAAAACAAGATGCCTATATAAGCTTCCACCTATAATGTTGATATGTGCAGCACAAGATATTTAAGATTTAAATATGAAACACCACATTACCTCCAAGCATTGCCGAAAAACTTGATGTCTTTCCAAACTGATTTTCTATAAACTTTGGTAGAAATGTGGCAAAGCCAGTGGCAACTAAAGCTTCTGAAGAACTGGCTATTATTAGACTCATAAGAACTGGATTCTTCAACAGTATCTATTGGGGGAAATTAGCACAACACTCAGGAAATTATTTCATTGCAGTACCATATAAACTAGAATTCACTATGTTTTAAAGCAGATACTCTCTTATGGAACTTCACTAATATGCTTTTCTTCTTTTAACAGTCTTAAGCATCAACAAAATGAACATGTATTAAATTATTAGTAGCACTGGAAACTTCCCTATTGCAACATGATAAAGAAGCAATTGCCTTTCTAAACACTTACATATTACCTAAAAAGAATTCAATTGCTCAGAATATATAATTTTTAGCAAATTCAAGATGTCCTTACCAGAAGAGCCACAGGAAAGTCTTTAAAATTTTTTCCAATATTCTTGATCTCAACAAGCACCTCACTTCCATCATTATGAGTTTCAGAGATTTTTTCAGCCTGTATTTTTGCTGTTCCTATAAATGGGCATATTTATTGACAATGGTAATACGGAATACCTGTGCTTTTAGACTTAAAGTCAGAAAAGGCAAAGTAATTGTTTCGTTTCCTTGAAAAAAAATAGCTCAGACATTGCAAGTCATCTTATTGTTATGGATCCATACAATGATCAATAACATATTGCTGTGAAAAGAAGAATTTGGCTGAAAGCATCATGCTTCCATTGGAAGTCCCTGGCTATAAGAAGATATTATCAAGGATATCCTAAGAATTTCAGACTATCCTGAAGCCCAATCAATTTCCTTTTGTTTTTTTTTTTTAAATCATCCTCAGATTCTCCCCAGTTCCCTACTTGCATTTGTTTCTTCTCCTCCATCATTTCTCTTTCCAGATAAGCATAGCAGATTCCTTTAGATGTTCTTCCAAGGGACTGCTAGATAATATCTGCCTGAACAGAAATTATATTAAAACTATTCTTTTTAGAAGACTGCTCTGGGATACTTTGAATCATGCTTTTTTATTCCACTCAGAACAATAAAGCAATAGAGTCAAAGACAACAATGCATGACTTAACTCAATGGAATTTCCTTATGATTCTCGGTAGGTAACATGGCAGCTTTAAATACAGTCCTGAGTGCTTAGCTGCAAGCGTCTTCCAAACTTTGACCATCAGTTTCAATGCTCTACCTGTTTCCAGTCCTACTGTACATCATTATGTACTCAAGATTGATCCTCTAGCCCATTTACCTTGTATTAAAGGCTGCATGTTGGAAACAAGGTATTTATGATCAGGTTTTACCCAAAGACAGTTAACTGAGAAACAGAATTTAAAGACAAATCGCTCACTCAGTCTAGCAGTCTATAACCCCCAAGTATAAACAACTGTCTCTTCCAAAGTAGCCCATTATTGTTAAACATTTACCTGGTAGTTGTTTTGGAAAGCATGAAAATGGTATTATAAGGAGCCAAATTGCAAAAAAGCACACAAGAAATGCAATCCACCATGCTCCAAGCCAACGTGGGTCATCTTGATCTATCTTTGTACTGGAAGAATAATTTGGAAAAAGCAGATTTACCATTCATAAATTCAAATCAGCAGTTTCATATGTCAGCAGATTTTTTAATACTGATTTAAGAGAAAGCCCTCGAATATCATCATTTTCTTGTTTTCTACATGTATTAAATTTATCATTTGCTTGTTTAAAGCACATTTATCAGCTCTGTTATAAGAATACTGCATTCTACCAAATATAGCTTTTAACTCATTAGTGAAATTCATTCTGATTTAAAGGCCACTGTTTGGCCCTGATTTCAAGACCCTGTAGCATTATAAAGAAACTGAAAAACTGGTTTTATAAAGAATCTTCATAATCAATGAGTTATATGAAAGCCAATACAGAAGTTCAGAATGCCATTGCATTGATCCGAAGTCCCTAAAACACAGGAAATAAAAGTGTAAATTAAGTTGTTGGTTTGGACAGTAGTACAATTTATAACATTACTTTTTGAATAGTGGACTATTACTCAATTGGTAGATTTTCTAGCAAGCTCTTCCCCAGGAGGTAAGCAGCAGTATCCTACCCCTCATATCCCACCTTAGGGGAATTTTTTGCACAAGAAATCAATAGTTGCAATCTAACCCTAAATGAGCAACCAAGAGACAAAGCATTTTTTTGTTAATCAGCTTTAAAATAGCTAATACCTCAAAAAGCTGAAACTAAGTATTTGCACTACAGAGAAACTTTCACACACAATGAAGTGACTATTTGTTGTGGGAAGTAACTCACTTTCTAGAAGCCCTTGTGAATACAACTTGTTACCAAATTAAAGAAGCTGTAGAAAATGCAGTATTTTCCAGACAAAAACTCTCTCCTCCTTATATGGAGGAAAGCTGAAGATTTTTAATAAGAATTATTAGGAAAAGAAAATAGAAAGCAAAAGACTAAGTTGCATCTTGCCTTTCTGGGATCTGGATATCAATATAAATGTTAAGTAGCTGCCCTCCTAAGACATAGCCAATAGCAGGACCCAGCAGTGACATGGCATAGCCAATTCCTAGAAGAGAAAATACATCAAGTTCACCATACATTTTTAAAGCTTTCTTTTAAAAAAATTCCTAAATCAATTACAGACCAAATACTTTCTGTAATTCAGCCTGTTCTTTCACTGTCATTAATTCAGCTACATGTAGAAGACAAAATTTGTACCTGTCCCTCAACAGGAAAATTTGAAGTTCTCATTAAAAGCTGCAACTCAGAGGTTCAGCAAAAGACATTTCACTGACAGCATCTTTATGCATTATTATTTTGTGTATCTTGTGCCTACAATCACAAGCTAGCTTATGAAAAAGTTTAAGTGATGTTGTAATGAGCATCAGTTATTAATAGTACATGCCCACAACATTTAAGAACCTACTTATTTACATTTTGATTCTGAGTCTCAAGATGGTTTTCAGATCTGCTAAGAGCAGCAGCCAGGGTTCCATTAACAGTTTTGACTGAAGTAGTATCTGCCACTTGAGTTCATTTAGAACTCAATCATATGCGTTTCAATTTATTGATATGAGCCTTAAAATATAAAGCCAGGGCTCTTAACAGCTCCTGACAGTTAGAAAGCAAAGCAAAAAAAAAAGGGGGGGGGGAACAAAAAAAAAAAAAAAAGGAGAAAAGCAAGAAGCTACAAACACACAACCCCAAACAAGAAGTTGTAGATGTAACCATATCCTACTAAAGAACACTCTTAGGTCTATCCATTTTTTTGGCCTTAGGACAGGATTTTCTTGATGTCACAATAGTCTCCCTGGCCAACCATCCAGATATCTGTGGCAGTTTATCTGCAGAGGCAGTGCTCTTGCCAGCAGTGCTAAAGGCTTGCAACTGATAGTAACTAGATCTGTCTAATTGGCAAGACATGCATCCTTACTGCTGATATTCTATGCTTTTGCTCAGCTTAAAGAATCTGGATTTCTAATTTGTTTCCAATGTGCCTGGATCCTGAGTATTTAGTATTATTTTGCTCTGTTTAGACAGCAAGAAAGAATAAGGGGAGGCATCGGGAACAGTGCAGGATGAGGAAAGGGACACAGAAGGCGACACTCAAGTATCAATAAGTCAAAACAAGTACTGATTGACATATCTCAGGTTTTCCTGCATATTGGAAATCATTATATGCTCATAGGATCTTTCTGAGTTAAGTCCACATTCATCCTACAGAACTTCAAACCTAGTTTAGAAGGTGCTTATTTCTTCTAAGAGACCATTCAGTTTAAATTACTATTTGGAATTACTTAAGTTTTCATTGGCTTTAGATGTAGATACCTCAGCTCAACAAGAGAACAGTCCTCAAGAAAATGCACCCAGTATCAGAAGAGAAAGAAACTACCAACTTATGAGTTGCAATTTTATAGTCCAAGATGCTAGCAGCTATTTACAGACACTAGGAGAAAGTTTTAGGGGTTGGGGTTTTTTTGCTGCCCTGACAAGCCTTCTTACATTAGGCAAAACACAATATATTTAAAATCCTCAATACGTTGCATAAAAGCAAGAAAAAGAATTAAGGCTTAATGTAGCTACCTATGCCCTCACTTGTGTTCTAGTTTTGTTACATTAGGCAGTATACACTGTTCCTCTGAACTCAGCACTTGTATGAAGACTGCATAAGCATTAATTTATTGTATTCGTCTGTTATAAGTATGAACACTGACATCATTCACCTGATTTTTCAGGCTACTTCTTGACCCTCTAATCATGCAGACAGCCCTAATTCTGCGTTATTTATTTCACTGGCCTCAGAGAAGTGTAATAACCTCCTCTCTCAATATAAAGAAACAGCAAAAATAAAAGCTATCTTTGATATTTAAGATTTAACATATGCAACTACTCTATTTGTTGGCATCAGATGGGAATAGCTTGCCTGGAACAATTAGAGCAAGAATTGTATGCAAATAGGTGATGATTTCAATTTTTCCCTCAAAAATATTAATTTAGTCTGGAAAACAGTCGATGAAGCTAAGATGCTTTGAATTCTCCCTGCGAGTTTCCAGTATAGCTACCATACTTTCATCATTTTACACCTAAATCGGGCAAAGTAGCAAACATCTTCATGTCCACAGAAAAAAGACTTAGATTGCAATGACCTTGGCAGTAAAAATATACATTACCCAGAGACTGCTGTCTGGAAAGATTAAAAACCACTGCTAAGAATTAGTATTCCTTAGCTTTTAAACACCCACACAGTAAAACAAACATATTCTCCATGCTTCTAGGCAATCCTTTTGCTTTCAATTAAGGAACGATACTTCCAGTATTTCCTCCCGAAGTGCCAAATTTGTACATAGCTGAAGAGCTGCATCGATCACATAATGCATAGACGTTTCCCTGCACTGAGGGGATAGCCTACTGTTAGAACATAAGTAAAAAAAAAAAAAAACTGGTGAAGGATAAAGTATGGTCTGGCTACTGACCTGTTATAGGGTAGTTTCCAACACCTGTGACACTACAAAGCAAATTTTTGCTACAACTTATTCTGTTGATAACAGGCAGGCTACATTAACCATTTAATCACTTTCAGTTACTGACATGAAAAAACAGCAGGAGAGGTACACAAAGTAGCCTTACCATGCTCTGCAAAATAACTATTGAAAAGACTTGATACTTACAGCAGACTAAGAGCTAACCACAAAGTAACTGGTACGGAAACACTTTATGCACATAAGTAAACAATGACAAGATTTATTTAGTTAGAGGAACTCATAAAAGTATTTGGAAGGCATTGCAGTCTATGATCTATACAGACAATGTGGTATAAACAGTTTTAAAAGTTACCTATATAAAGGGAAGACTTGTGTTTTGGGACACTGTCATCAATAAAAGCTGTCCCCAAAGTATATAGTGGAGTTCCTCCAACTCCCAGCAGCAGCTGCCCCAGGATAAAGACATACAGATAGTTTTCAAGTGAAGACTTTGTGCTGGCACTGCAAGTGAAGTTAGCAGAGTTTGTTCCTGGAATTTGACACGTGTCTGAAAGACAGAGACAGAAAGACTTTAAAATTCTGTTACCAAGTTCACAGTCCAACTGAAGAAAAACTTGTACTGAAAGCTAAACTACTTTCATAAACACTATGTGAAGTGTTGTTAGTGCCAGGCTCCCATTTTAATTTTCAGGCCTACTAATACATCCTATATGACAGTGCCCTAACCTTATATCCCTCAAAATAAATACTATCATGGACTTGGGTTTTGTTTCCTTACCAGGGAGGAAGGGTGGATGAAATAGCTTATTAAAACATTTTGGCTTGCTGAAAGCCTTATTAACCAGATGTATGCCAAAAAAAAAAAAAAAAAACAACCAAAGAACCAGAAAAAAAACAACCAAACAAACAAGCAAAAAAACCCAACCACAAAACTGCCACATGGTCGTTCAACAGGTTAGTGAATACTCCTAGGTAACAGACATTTTATTTTGTTCTTGTACCTTATAATGATTCTGAGAAGTACTAACAACAACTTCCACTCTTAAGTAGAAGAGCAGCCTGAACAACCTGAGGAAAGGTGGACTGCTGGAGAGGAAAGTGCAGTTGTAAGTCACAAGCAAAGGAAATCCTCCCTTCTCACACATTGTTTTGAGAAGGGTTTCCCTAAAAAAAAAAAAAAGCCACAACTTAAAACCCCACACCACTATCTCTCATGGAGCACACACAGCCATATCTCCAGAATGAGAAGTTAATGTAAAGCCTCTGTACTTGTACACACACACAAAGAGGGAAGCAGAGGTAGAACAGCCTAAGGTTGCATCTGTTCCTGTAATGTTTGGCACCATGAGGAGGGAAGAGAAAAGAGGAAGTGAAGATGGGGAGTTTGTTTTCTCTTCTCCTTCCGCTTGCTATCATTGCATTTTTAGTAGCAGGCAGTCCCAAGTTACAAGATCAAAAAGAAGAGCACGGTTCTTTCCAGGTTTTTCCACATAGAGCGTACAACCCTGAGGATAAACCCATCTGTTTGGTGGAAACAAGCCATACTGAGCAAATATACAAAAAACACCTTTCAGATCAGATGAGTAGACTGACTAGTTCTCAATACTTTGCCACAAAATTATTACAGCATTTTTCTCATGTCCTTTTATATTTGAGAACACTTTTTACTTAAGCAAACAAAGGGCAAGCTTGTCCACACTTTGGGCTCACAGGACATAAAATAGAAGGAAGTGCTTGCCACACAGCAGATATTTAAAGAGAACTGTTTACAATGATGTTATAAATTGATCCATGGGCTTTATCATACCTTCCTCCAGAAGGATCAGCACCATAGTCATGATGCAGTCATGTAGCACACAACAGGTGATTCAGCGGTGTTGCACAGAAACCAGCCAGTGTACAGTGGTGGGAAAACCTCACTTCAGGATGAGCCATTAAAATTTTCCTTCCCTTCCACTAAGGAACAACCCTCATTTTAATGCTATACTGAAGCCACATGGGGAACATTTATTATGAATCACTACTCTGAAAATTAAAGTTTTTAAAGTATATATTCCATTTATTTTCAATCTGTTTTCTTCAGCAATATCTCTTTTCTGCAGGAAATTAAGTCCTGAATCAGGTTAACTTTGTACTATTTACATGCACAGCATCTGAAACCAACTACAGAAGGAAACTGTATCTTACAATACCTTGTTAACATACACATATTCACATACAGCACGTATATAGAATATACCTGCAGTTATGTTAGCCTCTAAAACCTATCAGACAAGTCTAAACCAGCATTTAGCTAGTTACTATTATTTGTGTACTACAATAAAATATCTCGTGAAAATATACACATCAGAAAACAAGAAACAATGCAGAGCAAGAAAATGCCATGAACAATGTTAAATGGCAAAAGTGTAGCCTACTTTGATATCTAGAAATAGCTTCATAAAATAGGCAGATTACATATGGTAATAGCAATCAAACTCTGACAGACTGTGGTTCTTCATGAATCGCCATCCCCTCCCCCAATGCCTCAGTTCCTGTCAATCTATAAACTCATGCCATTGTGTAACTAATTGATTATAGCCTCTCTCCTTCAGTTTTCTAGCTCTTCAATTTATATGCCTTAGGAAATTTATCCTGACATTGAGATGAGAGAAGTTTATCACACTAGTTTGTTTTCAGAACCACATAATCAGGTCTAACTACAAAATCAAGAGAACCATCAATATGAACTTTAATACAATTATAATCCTCTTATTTGCATGAGCTATGAGATTTTGGGGTTTGTTTTTTTTAAAGTCAGCAAAAACACATGCACTTGCTGAGTGGAGTCATAGACCATATTTAATGTTTCCAAGAAACATTTTTAAAATCAGGCAGTTTACCACAAAACTATGAGATTACTTTAAACCAGCATAAATCAAAACTGCTAAACAGTTTACTTTCTCTTCCTCAGTGATTCATGTCATCCTTTTCTTGTATCAGTACAAGGTTTAAGCAGATTGGTAAAGTGACACAGGTTAAATCTCACCTGGATTAGATCCACACACCTGTTTGCTGCTGTGGTAAGAATGGTGGAGAGAGAAGGCACTGGCTTTTAAATGATCAAGAAAATGTAACCTGAGATAAGCCAAGCTCTGGGAGAAGTTTAAGATGGGTGGCTGACCATTATTAACTACCTTTTCACATTAAACTTGTTTTCCCTTCTAAAAGTCAGTGGATTAGACTTGCATTATAAAGAGCAAAACTGCATTAATGGCAACACCATCTAACAGAGTAGGTTATTAAAAACTGTCTTGCATGCTTTAACCAAACACATCTACCTGAACCCAAGTTATGTAAAGACCAAAATATTTCCAAATATCTAATGCAACATACTAGCCAAGAAGGTGGAACCAACTGTAAGATGCTTTAGCAATTATATTCATTAGAAGAAAGACAGGTCAAGACTAGTTTCACTCACTCTTAAACTGCAGCTAGTAGGTGTGGGCAGCTTTTTGTCTTTTGGGGGGCAGGGAATAGTTTAAAGAGAATTGTAAGGAGTGAGAAATAAAGAACAGCTTGGTTTCTACTTCTTTTTAAGCTTAAAAATCTGTCTCCCCTTTAAGTCTTGACTGGGAAAGTCACTCAAAGCTTCAATGAACATGCTGAATGAAGACTAACTTCTTAGTTTCTAAAGGCAGATGTTACAGTATTATGTAATATCTAAGTGGTACAGAGAAATAGAACAAGCAGTGTAGAGAACAGTAGCACTATCCATTATTTGACTAATCAGATAGTCTCTTCAGAGAGAAAAAGCAACAGAAAAACCACAGATATACTGATGGTGCAAGACAAAACAGTCAGATTAGAGGCTAGCATCATACATATTCTGTTGCCATTAGTACTCAAATGTCACAGTCTTCTTCACTGTTTAATTGCCCTTGGCATGTTCTGGGAAGGAAGGTCAATTAACGCACTTCTGAGAGGGCTCACTAACTCTCAGACCCTAAATGACTTATCCACCACCTGAGTTTCCAGTAGAAGAGAGAACTGAAGAAAGGCGTTCAAGTCATTCTCCCTCAAATCACACCACACATTTCAACTCAAATGGCTAAGACTTGTTATTAACAAAGATATTTCTTTTTTTCCAAGGATATCATTCACATTCTGATACTGAAGATACTTGTGAAATAATTCAGGTTGGTAGAGGCATCAGGGAGTCATGTAGTCCAACATCCTAATCCAAATGGTGTCAAAACCGAATGCAGACCAAGTTACTCAGGACTTTTCTCAGCGGGGTCCTGAAACCCCCACAAAGATACAGACTGCACAATCTTTCTGGGTAACTTGTTCCAATAACTTTATTGTGCAGTCAAGTATCTTCCTTCTGTCCCATGAAGATCTACATTTCGCATTTGCTGTGACAGACATCTTTTACAAATGTCGACATGTTGCAATAAGATCCGAGACAAAGTTTAAAAGTACATTGCTTATAGCATCTGCAGTTTTTACAGTCCTCTGCACTGCCTACGGGTAATCAAATACAGAATTGGTTTATTACAGATAAGCCACTAGATGGAGCTCCTGACTACAAATATAAGAGCCCGCTGAGACACTGGCCACCCTATGTAACCTAAAAAAGTTATCATCAGAACAAATAGCTGGTTACATCTAGGTTACAAATTTGAGTCTGAAGTCTTTCTGGAGATTAGACAAGACATGTCTGCTGTGGCTAAAAATTTTTGTAAATAGGTAGACCATTGGTTATCTACTCTTCCAATATGAAATGGATTAAACTATTTCCAAAGAGTGTCACTGTGATAAATATTTCCAGTCAAATAGTTTCATAGAGTAGGCTATGTATATACTCAAGACAGAAGTAAATTAATATCTCAAGGTAGAACAGTACGTTCCAGGAACTCTAAGTCTTATACTGGAAGCTAGATATATTTTGTATTCCAGACTAGATCTATTAATTAACCCAGCAGCTATATTAAATATTGCACAGAACTATACTTTGAAGTTGTCATGCAGGTGAAACTCACTGTACTTACATATAACAGATAAACATAATTCATCAAGTAACCAACTAGGAACTGTTCAAAAATAAATTAGGTGGTAGATTTTAATACAAAGCATCAAATAAAAGAGTTTACTCCCAATACATTAAAATCTCTATAAACTACTCATCCAACAAATAAGCAACAAGGAAGGGTTTTGGGGTGTGGTGCTATTAAATTCTGCAACTAAATGTATTGCTCAGATTCTTCATCAACATCAGAACTAGCTAAACCAGATATCCTATAAGATCACATACTGTGGTTTACTTAACTGTTACAGGATGCCGTTGCAGAGCACCTGCACATTTACGTCAAGTCTGTCATGGTTCAGAAATTCCCTACACTCTGTAATCATTTATCTTTGGTAGTATTTTGTTTAAGTCAGCTTAAGTCCTTAACTCTGCTCACCACAGTTGCAGCATAGGTACCTACATTACAGCAGTCAAAACAGTATGAATGCAGTCAGCATACAGTGCCATGGAGAAGCAAGTACATGTTCCATGACCCCAATAAGGTATCAACACCTACACTATCTCTAATGGCAGATGAAGTGGCAGATGTTTGATGAAACAGATTCTTTGAGATTTCAGCCAAAATTGGTAGGAGGGGGAGAGATCAATTTCAATAGTTGGCCATGTTCCTTCACACTCCCATCCTGTCAGTATCTTCTTTCAATTAAAACAAACAAACAAAACAAACAAAAAAAAACACAAAGCAAGCCTCCGATCAGATTGGAACTTTTTTGTGTTAAATTCAGCTTCCCTTCCATACTAATAAAGTAGAGAGGGTAATACTGAAACTTAAATTGTAGAGAAATGGGACTGTACATAGAGCCAGGAGCAAGTAATCTGTTGCACTTCTACTAAGGGGTAACAAGTAATCATCTGCTCATAGCCTCTAAGGCCTGAAGAATGTTTCCTTTTGGCCTTGTTCAGTTAAAAGTTCAATTAACTTCTGCCTCAGATCCTCATTTATTACATGGGGAAACAATAGCTTACCAAAGTTATCTAACTAATGGTTGATGTCTGGACAGCTCATGGAAGTGTGTGGCATGATTAACACTTAAAAACCTAATTTGAGAATCAACAACCAGAAGACTGAGAGCTTTCTATCAGATTGCTTAATACCTACTAATTTTTTAGTAAGCACTCTAATATGCTTAGTCATTGAAGGCATAAATCTGATTAAACACTGCAATAACAATTAAGACAATCCTAAAAGATTAAGTCATCCTGCTTTAAACGTATCTGAATGTTTCTTTATTACTTACAGGTGTGCCACTAAATTGAGATGCAAATAGTTGGTATTAAGCACATTGCACTTGAAGTCTTGTTTATGAGAAAAGATATGCAAGATCTGAGAACTGGTGGCTTCCACTACTTCAATACTGCTTTGTTCAGTACAGGTCAGTACTGCTTGTTCCCTCATTATTTGAAAGAAACCCACAAGTTTTAATCAATATTTTAGACCTTACTGAATCTTGTTAACAAATTACTCAAGATGCCTTTAATAGTTCAAAACCCAAAAGAACTACAACATGTAGTCACCTTTCAACAAGAAGATGGTAAATCTAACAGCTTTCCTTTAACATTTATTCTACATCATTGACCTAACTTGGATTCGTATTCACAAAGAAATGCCAGATCATTTTTTACTCAAAATGAATTTTAATTGCATTTATCAATGCAAGTCAAAAAAAACATTTTATTCAAATGTTGCTTATAAGCAAGAACTGACACAGACACTCAGATCTCTTCTGAAAAAGAAACTTTGCTATGAAGCGAGACAGGTCTTGAAGTTACAGATTTCACAGAATCATTCTGTCTTCAGTGTTAGAGATAATACTCTATTTTTAGGACTTTGACAGAGATTAACTAAGATATAGCAAATTAAGAGCTGCACCAACCTGCTACACAGTAGGGATTTTTAAAAAAAATTTTCAAAACATAAGGATAAACTTACCTTCAAGTTTAGCTCCATAGTGGTATTTTCCACTACTGAAGTGTGGTAAGGAAAATATAAGCGAGCCCAATCCTAGCATAAATGCTGAGAAAGCAAGCCATCGTGGTTTGTGCCCTCTTTCTCCAAAGAAAGATACAAACAGCGACAACACACAAAAAGCAATGTCATAGCTTGCAGAGATTAAGCCAGTGAGGGAACTGTTCAATTCATAACGCTTCTCAATTGTTGAAATACTAATGTTAATCAGGCCATTTACCACAATACCTACAAAAAAAAAAGATAGAATTAGTCAAAGATACATTAATTGGATAGAGTTCCAAGGGTAAACTTACCATTGTGTGATGGAGGCGTTAATATATTTACAAAGTTACATTTTAAGGTATTTATTAGCTTTAAAATACAGGTGTGTAGTGGATTGATACATTGCCAACTTAATACAGGTGTGTAGTGGATTGATACATTGCCAACTTAATCCAGCCAAACTGCACAGGACCTATTCAATTTTTTTCTCTCCTGTGGGCATTAAAGATTCAACACTTAAGTACTAAGCCAGCAAAAAATACCATGCCTCAAACTCTGTTTACATATTAAGGTTCCAGATTCAGTTTGAAGCACAGACAGGTTTCAAACAAAATACATTACAGTGTCATAAGATATTGTACAAATTAAAAGGAAAGTAGTCAAGATTGACTTGCATTAGAATACAAGCTACAGCTGAAGCAAGTTCAGGATATAGCTTTCAAATAACGATTGTCAAACAAACATAATTTCCTCCCTGCCATCACAAAGGGAAGATACAAGAAGGCTTTTGAACAAAGATCCTTCCCCTGTAATACAAAAAAAAAATGTAAAGTTACTTAAAAATACTTTGCAGCTGTTTCAGAGCAACTGAGGTGATTTACTTTAACCGAGGAAAAAGTTTGACCTCTGGATCTAGAGGTTCCCTGAAGCAGAAGTATCAGACAACCTGGAGAAGAGGCCTTGCACAAGCTGCTCTACTTTGGCACAAGTAAACTCAAAAAAACTGATCCAAAAGTAGAAGCAAGTAGGCTGCAACTGCCAGTGCATGCTTATACACAGTGTCCATTTTTACAAAAGTGTTGTTTGTAGATGCTAACTTGAATCTCCCACCCTGCCTCAAATTGTGTTTGTATATGAAACACCAAGTAGTAAAAAGTTAGAGGAGTTTACTTTTAACAGTCCCAAAACAGAATTCTGTTACAAGTGAGATGAATAGCTATACTTCACCACAGTGTCAGGTAAATTCATGGTAGTCTAATTAAACTGGGCCCATAATAAAATATATACCCTGGAAAAACATTAGGAAGTCTTGGAGTCACAGTTGCAAATAAGATTAAGAGTTCTGTAACCTCACAGATGACAGATTAGCATCTCCCATGACACAGGCCCTAGAGTTAACCTTCATCTTTTATTCTCTACTGTCATTCCAAGACCAGAACAGAAAGACAGATGACTGGGGACAGCAACAGATTTAAGTTAGTTTTCAGCAGGCATTGCACCACCCAGAATTACAACTACACAGGCTGAACTTCAACAGGTCTGCCTAACTGCTCTACATGCTAAAAAAAAAAAATTACTCCAAGTGTGTGTGAACAACCAGTTGTTTTCTTTCAAGTGCAGTCCCCACCGTAACTAAACATCTCAGCTTTCTGTAAGGAGGCAGCTCTTGGCGTGGTCTTAATTTTCTAATACCCTGCTACAGCCTCTTTATTAAGTATGACGATTTCACCTGTCAGTCTGACCACCACACTTAAATTCATATGGAAATAAAAGAAGTATTCAGGTGTTCCTCCACTGCCATTATTTATACATTTGGCAGCTTTCTTTTCTTTTTAAGGAGCATTGAACAAAGAACAATACTAGCATGAAGGAATGAACAAACAAGTTTTTCCCATTTGCCAGCACTTCAAACATTTACTAAACCCTTAAAACAGTCACATGGAGTAGGTGTGCTACACAGCAAGTTGGTTACAGAACTAGAAGACATTGTCTTTTACCTGTAGTTTAAGCTGCCACCCTTAATTTACATCCTAAAAGACATAAAATCTTGCAGTTAATTTTATTGTCTAATTAGATTTCATCTGTAAAAATGTAAATGTGATGAATGGCAGTATAACTCCTCAATGCCATCATCTAGTGATTAATCACTAAAATCTCTTCAGGAAACATGGAACCTGACTGGTACTAACTTGATGTGAAAAACAAATTCTACAAGGACATCACAACACTTCAATAGTAGTATAGAAATTATTTTTTAACTACTCTCATCCAAAACTTTATTGTCCTGCCACATCTGTTAAGAGTTTAGGTACAGTGTGTACTGACCCACAAAATCCAGATTAACCATAAACCAACTTCATTTGCTCCAAGAAAAAAAAAACAAGAGTATTTTTTCTTCATCCTTTTAACAGAAAAAAAAAAAAAGTGCTTTGCAGTTGTTATAAGTATGGTGGCTTTAAAGCAGACACCCAATCAAAAAAGAAAAGAAAAAACCCCACAGAAATAATTTTAAAATCTTTCCCATAATAAATCTGATCAGGATATAAAACATTAGTGCTATCCAAATTTTTCAGACAGATTAGAGTGGACCAGTCTCAAATAGTGGTTCTGTTCATTTGTTTAATAAAATTATTACTGATGTGAGTTAGAAACAGTTTTTCTTGCACTCAGAGTAGTGAGATAACTTCTACCTTTTTTGCTACTACAGCTATGAACTGCAGCATATCCTGTTTTTGTATTACAAGATGCAATCATACATTTATGCAACTCTAAGTGCCTTACAGAAAGCAGGTATTAGTCATGTAACCATGTTCTACACAAAGAAGTGTTTTCTATTCTGGAAATACAGGTTTCACATGTACTTGAAATAGAAACAGCCAGAAATGAAGAGTTAAGTTTCACCTGGAATCTTCTGAGAAGCTGAATTGCAGCATATCAGGTGCTAATGGTAACAATAAACTCTTTCCTAGGGCAGCTAGAAAATAACCTCATAAATACGTGCCTTCAGTTAGACACACACCCACACACAAAAATCTACATGCATGTATCAGGTCACTGCAGATAACTACCTACTATGTTCACTCATTGTGTAAAAAGTCTAGTCTAACAACTTACATACATCAAAAGTCTGTTAAGTACCATTTCATTGTTCTTCAGCATATTAGGAAATAACCTTTCCTAGAGGTACATTAGCAGGTTTATAGATGTATTTTGTCTTCCTCAGTGATGGTTTCCTGTAATTTGGAGAGTAAATTAAGTAATTGGACCCAAAGCTAGAATACAGTAGTAGCTCATAAAACTTCAGAATCCCAGTGCTGTTTTGTGTGATTTTTTCTAAACTCTGAAGCTGCAAGACCTAAATATTTTCCCAAAGTTTCACATGCAGCACTGAATTTCTTGTCTGAAAGTGATTTGTGGTTTTTCTGCTTCTCAAAGAGAGTTGCAAGCTGAGTCTACAGTGCCAGATTTCCTTTCTACAATATAGCCAAAGGAAAGGTACTTGTTCAGAAAATCCAGATAACTCATCCTTAAGAATGCGACAAGGTCCATAATAACCATGCCTACATCAGCTTTCAACACAAGCATCAGAAGTTTCCTTACATTAAGGTCCTAAATCTGAACTAGATTAGATAGGTCCCACAGGACTACAACCTGGGTAAGTACCACAAAACACACCCATAGCACCCTGAGGGGACAGAGAAGATGCAAGACCTTTTTATGACTGGGAATGATCAACACTACTAATAACAGATAAAATTTAAATAATACTGAATTCATTATTCAGCTGAGCAGAGAATCAGATCAGCACACCAAACAGGATTTTAAGAAATATTGCTATAGCAAATGTAGAAGTGATGGAAATATTCAAGATGCTTTTTCTAGTTTGCATGATCTAAAAGCCTTCTAGTAATCAGCTGCCACTGAAATCTACCATGTAAGAAGTTCTTCCACTCCTCCCTTTCTTTTACCATGTTAAAGAAAATAAATTTGAGCTAACAGCAGGACAACTGCAACAGTAATCATCTCCTAGTGCTACCAGCTGTAGTGCAGCCTTTCAAATACAAGCAAGGAACAACAGGCTCTGCCCAAAACTCTCTAGATACTTCTCTTCTAACACAACATGTGTATGCTAAGAAAAGATCAGCTTCTAAACAGCCTGAAATCAGAAAGAGTCCATGGAAACACCTACTGAAAGACATTGGTTCTTTCTAAGGATTTTCCAAGCAACATAAGTAGCAGTCAGATGCTTCTAGGTTTTAAGCAGAACCTCCTACTCAGTTCTTCTCAGACCACCTCAGTTACCTCAGTGTGGTTCCAGGCATGAACATAGCCATCCATATTCCACTTGTCTTTGGCATAGGCTGCCTGCTCTTCTAGCACTGAATCTCTTCTCCATCTCCTCCCCACGTCTGCAGCAGTCTCATGCTTTATGAGCAAAAAGGATGAGCTTTAAAGCCTCAATTTTTCATGAAAAAAGTTTTCTTTTCTAGCTAGTCCAGTAAAGTTGAAGTGTTCTGAACATTAATCCAATAGCTCAAATATCTAAGCTTTACAAACCTCAAGTTTGTACATTTGGTACACTAATGCTTCCTCTCCCCCTCAGCCATTATTACCACTTTCTAAGCCTAAGGCTTGCCAAGATCCTAACAAATATTGTTACAGAAAACCAAAATCATGGACAAGAATATGTGAAGCTGAACAACAGAAATTAAGAGCAAGCTAAACTTCAGGTTCCCCCCAAGTTTAAGTTAAGCTGTTAGGCTAAGTGTTAGGAAGAGGACTGCACTGGGATCCACAGACCAAAACCAGATTTTTTTTTAAAGCCACCTCAATTACCCCAAGTCCCACCCAACCACACCAAGGTACTTTCTTAATTGGTGGTCAGGTAACAAAGTACATGCTAGGGCACTACAGTTTGGTTTATTGGTTTATATTGTGTGTTTTATTCCCTGGGTGATATGTCTCAACCCGTGAGGCAAACATGGAGCACTAATTTCCCTGAGAGCAACGGGGATGCAGTCTAGACAAGAGCACGAGGCACAGAGCAGATGGGACCGTGGACTCAGCAGCAGTCAAAAAGGTAGGTAGGAAAGGAAGAAAAGGAGGAATAGAGTGAAGTGCAGAGAGCAATAGTGTATGAGCAACTTCCCTAGCCAGGGCACTACGCTACGTTCCTCCCCTACGGAAGCCACTATTGTCACTTTTCAGCAACGGCACCAGACTGGGGCGGCTGGAGGAGCCCGGCCTCCCCCTCTCCCCTTACCCACCACCCGAATCACCACCACTACTTCCCCCGCGTTCCCAAGCTCAGGCTCCCACTTGGCCTCCCCTGCAGCCTCAGGGTGGAGAGCAAGGCGTGCTCAGGGCAGCAGAAGGCCAGCCGGGGCCAGGTCCCTCGGGGAAGATGGGAGAGGAGCGCAGCTCCTGCCGCTCCGGACAAGGTGGCGGGGCCAGGTTACCTTGGAAGATAGCCAGGAGGCTGTAGGCCGCCAGGTAGCCCTCAGGGTTGTTGCAGAGCTGCAGAGCCTTAGGGGTGCAGCGGCCCCACCCGCAGGGCCCCTCCTCAGCCTCAGGGACGCCGGCATCTGCCCCGACGGGGCTGGCCTGGGGCGGGCGGCGGAGATCCGGGCTGGGTGGCTCAAACACCGGGTTCTCGATACCGTCCCCCTTCATAGCGCTGAGAAGCCGCCGGTTCCAGCACCGGCTGCAGGCGACGACCTGGCGCAACGCTCCTCTAAATACCCGAGGACGGGCCGGCCCCGACGGGGGCAGGTGGCAGCGCTTGCCCCCTCCTCCCGAGGAGGGCGGCCCGGCACGACCGCGCCCCGCCCTGCCCTGCCCTGCCCTGCCCTGCCCTGCCCTGCCGGGGGCCATGTCCCGCGGTTCCCGCCGCCCGGCGAGACCCCTGAGCCCCGCACCTGCCCCTCGGCCTGCGCCCGCTGACAGGGCCTCCAGCCCCGCCGCGCCCCGGCCCGCGTCTCCCCGCCGGCCGGCGCAGCCCCCGTCGGCGCCGCGCTCCCCCTGAGGGAAGATCCCCGCAGCGGGAGGCAGCTAACGTGAACGCGATTAACGTGAACGTCGGGCGGATCAGCCCGGGGCGCGGGGAGGGCTGCCTCGCGTTCCGTTTCGCGTTCAGGAGCCCGCACCACCCGGCCCTGCCTCGGCCCTCG
>JANZLQ010000079.1:26890742-26912002 GCA_026212715.1 Elanus axillaris | reverse complement strand
CTGCCCCGGGAAACTTCCCTCCTGCCTTTGCTTCTCTGGGCTTACTTCCAAGGCTGACACAACCCTACATTCTCACAAGTGTTTTCAAGTAGGTTTCTAGCCAGGACATCTCTACTTTATTTTTGTTTATTCAGGAGCAGCAACTTCCAGGCTTTTGATGCATCATTCTCCCTCCCCAGGTAATTCTTCATTTGTTTTTTTTTCTACTAAGCATCACAAGAGGGGAAATCAAAAGAAATTTAGATCAAGAAGAACAATAATAGCCTTCCAAACTCTGTCTTCTTCCTTCAGCAGAAGAAAGAGAGGAGGAAAAAAAACAAACAAATTCCGGCCCGCTTGGTGACAGAGCTGCAGAATTACCTGCCTCAAAGGAAAAATTACTCCAGAGCAGTACCGATCAACAGCATCCTGTATAAAGCATTAACAGGAAAAGTTAACTGCTCATATATGGATTTAGGAATATTTTTGGAAAGGAGAAGAAAGAGCTTACAAGCTGAGCCACACAGGTTATTTTGTCTCCACACCTTTTAAAGCGGCAGAACGAAGATCACAAATGTACGATCTCCACTATATAATGGTATACTTATAACAATAGGCTGTTTAACTGCAGATTGGTTCCTAGCTGCCTATGGAACCTGATGAAAGAATCATTGAACAATGACATAAAAAATGAAAAGCTGAAAAAGACTCAACAGAGTATGTTCGCACATATATCAACTCTAAAATACAGAGTTACAGAATACCTACTAATACAGACTACACCACGTGGATGGTTAACACAAAACCTCTCTATGGATGAGCTGAAGTGATTATTTTCAATCTGGCATGTGAACGTGCTTTGCTGTCTTCTCTCTCCCTCCCATCCCTTATTGCCTTCTCTATTGTCATGGCAAATTTCTAAATTTGCTTTCATTCTGCGGTTAGGTAACACCAGATTTTTAAACTCTGTCTTTCTGAGTATATATAATTCTGGTCTCCAGGCAAGATCTAATATGAAGAGGTGTTAAACTTATGAGATGCAAATATCTGAAATTCTGGGAATGTGGCTAGTAAGGAGGCAAAACCAGTTCCCACAGCATGTGGAGAAAAGCAGCGATGTTTGCCGGATCACGCTCTGGTCTCAGCCAGATCAGGAGATTCCACGATTTGGAATCAGGAGAGGCACGATTTTATTTTCTCATATATATTTGCAAATCCCTCTTTATTGCCAGAGTGAAGCAGGTAAATCAATCAACGTTAATGAATGAGACGCTGCCCTGCATGATCTACAATTAGTATATTACATGCTGTCACAGTTGTTTTCCAAATATTTCAGCATTAGATTTGGCAAGGAGAGGAAACGAGCAGTACCAAGCCAGCCTTTTGGGACTCCATATGCAGACAGCGGTGCAACTGAAGATGCGGGGATCAACCCTTTGGGGATCCTGTGCAGACAATGATATATAAACTGTTATTGTCTCAACAGTAATGAAAACGAGACAGGGAAGGTACCGGTCTTCAGGCTACATGTGGTGACTAATCAAGCGGATGTTGTGGAGTCTGTTTTACTGCAGGAAGGTGAATTTAATGAAAACCTGTGCAAAGGCAGGGAGGCTCTGCAGCTCCCTAACAGAGCATGGGGAAAATACGC
Source organism: Elanus axillaris (assembly GCA_026212715.1). NCBI lineage: Eukaryota > Metazoa > Chordata > Aves > Accipitriformes > Accipitridae > Elanus > Elanus axillaris. The sequence goes on along the minus strand of JANZLQ010000079.1, from coordinate 26,910,372 downwards.
TTCTGCAGAAACCCCACAAAAAGCCACTACCCAGCCTTGGCAAGTTGACTCGAAAGAGAGAACTGATGAATTTTGATAAAAAGGATGGAGGAAAATAAGTAAGGTCACCTATGGATCTTAGCATTTTTGGAAATAATTCCTTCTGAATCTCAAATGTATATACATTTACACTTTAGGGACGAGGTAAAAATTTGAAAACAAAGCAATTGTAAACAGCCCAGCTGTTTGCGCCCAAATTCATTTAAAGAATTTAACCGTTAGGAAGTTTCTTCTTCATGTTATGTTTTGCGAGTTGAGTTTAATTACTTTCAGAATCAAAATACGGTATTGTCTTACTACCATAACCTATTACATGCTTCATCTATTTTAAAGAAAACTAATTTTTAAATTGTGGAAACGAAACCATACTGTACATACTTAACAGAGATTATCAGATCAGGATTGTGAAAATAGTTAATACAGTCAGTTGGACAGCCCTCCCTTCATCATGGCGCTTCTCAAAAAGCAAGTTATTTTTCCTTCCCTCTCCTGCCTCACAGAAAAGAAACAAAAACTTAGAGGAAACAAAAGTTCAGCTTATTTGTTCACAGTGTTAAAAAAAACCACAAACCCAAAAACCTTTCCAATAAATGCACGCAAGATAGCATTGCAAAAAAAACCCCCCACATTATCCCAGTGAAAGAAGATATTGAAAGCCAACGGTAAAAGTTTTAGCAACTGAAAAATGTCATTAGCACAAGTGGTGTACGTAATTCGTTCAGTTACTTTCTGGCAGCAAGATTAAGTTTTGTTTATGGATAATGTCCAATGACTTTATATGACAGGCAAATTCAAGAGCTATAAAAATTCCACAGAAAGGGTGATAAAAGACCTGAGTGAAACTTCCCTTTTGTCAGGTGAAGTTCTCTGAAAAAGGTGGTTTTCCTTTGCAAAATAATGTGAATTTGCCTTGATGTACCCTGTGGGGACATCGGGACTGCAGTCACACCTAAAGTTTCAGTTTCCCAGCAGAAAGGTTTCTCCATCCCGTTCACATCCGTCTGGAAACGACAGATTGTCCTGCTCCATACCACTGTGGTTAGGGCACTTCTGTGAGGGAGGCAGACAGAGAAACTGAACTCATGCCTCCCACATCATTCACAAGGCTTCCAGAAGTTGCTGAATCCCGGAACATCTTTTACGTGGTTTTCATAAAAAAATGCAGAAAGCAGAATTTGACATCAGAGTTTAATTTCAGGCCAAACGGAATATTTGCTTAAGCAGAGAAATTTTTTTTGTTTAATTTTTTTTTAACAAAGTATAAACTAATAAGAGGAACTTTCAGTTTGGATTCAAGCTACAATTTTGTTTCTTTTCTGGGAAGCTGGAGCGATAAAGAGTAGTAACTTGCTTCCTGGCAAGTGGGATGGTGCAGGGAGGACTGTCCAACCAGGTAAATTCACTCTTTTCACCACCCTGATCTGATCGCCTCTGCAGAAGGAGCTGCTGGGGGATGAGGGCTGATGCCTATGCCGAATTTTTTCGTACCCCTTGACTCAGCTCCCCAGGACCCCAACGCTGAGACAGAGGCAGCTTCACAGCCAGCTGTGTGCCTTCTTCTGGGTGGGAATGCCACCCTTTCAGAACGGACAGCCATGGGGGGAGTTGGTCTTTTATGCCCCATGTACAGTGGAGCCAAACCTCCCCCACCCTTGCATGCTTGAGACACAGGGAATCGATGGACCTTGGCCAGGGCGAGTGTCCACGCAATGTCAGGGCTGGGTTTGGACTCCAGCTCAGGCCCAGACCTCATACATAGGATCGATGTCACTGCAGGATCTTCAAAATCTCCTGTAACGTACGTTCGGATCTCACATGTTACCGACTAAGAGGATAACTACACCGTATGTTGGCCTGGGCAGAAAAGTTGATTTAAAATATTTCTAGCCTATGCTGCTCGTTCCCACCCCCATGCCATAGGTCGCTGCCCCCTCAGATGTGTTAATACAACTTTTTGTACTTGTATCTTTTGCAGAAACTTACAGTAAATCAGGTCACTAAAACCCTGTATTAAAAACAATCCTTTGAAGGGGGGGAAGTAAAGATATTTGTAGGAAAAATCCGACAAGGACATACATCCCAGACACATCCCCTCTCCAAACAGCCCCAAACCCAAATTATTGCGTTATTTGCGACGTAAAGACCACTTATGTTGCCAGAACATCAAGTCACTTGCCCAATTAAAATAACGCAGGCTTTCTTTCCAAAAGCTCCTGTCACAGGCTTGTCACAGACAGTGTTTTGGAGATCGTTCATGCAAACCACAAGTCAAAGTTTCTTAGTTTTAACGTAAGTTGTAGTAATAGCAGTGAGAGGAGTTGCTAATCGTCAATATTGTTGCTAAAACGTCCCAGTTAGTTAGTTGCACATTCCGCAGGAAATCTTTCCTGAGTTGTCACCTTCTGATTCAGTGAATTACACTTCTGTCCCTGCAATTAACCAAGCAACAGGCAAAACCTGAGCCACGAACCTTCTACCCCCCCCCACCCCCCAAGAGTTCACCAGCAGCAAAACGAATACCAGCAGAACTCCGAAAAGTCTGATGTTAGCACGGGAGCCCTGCGTGGCGCTCCAGGAACCGGGAGCAAACTGACATTTTGGGCGGGGGGGGGGGGAATTTCAACTGACTGTAAGGATGCCACTTTTAAAGATATTATTACTGGAATTATGTTGCATTGTGAAATCAACACTGTGACTGAAACTTCTTGCGTAACAGAATACCTGTAAAATTCCTGCATTCATACTGTTCAACAGAAACTAGCAGGTCCTCAGCTGCATTTTGGGAGAACACAGAGTAACTCATTAGCAAGAAACACAAAGGAATTCACTGGCAGAGAGAATGTTTTTTTTTTCCAACTATGACTTTCTAGCATTGTCTCTTTCTGGCAACATTTCATTCTTAGGGCTAACTGTGCTTCTGTGACAGAACTCATGCTGAAGCTAAAAGGAGGCGTCCAGTCCCAGTGATAGTTCTAGAAGAGGGTGATTTTCCTGATTTGTTACTGGAAACACAGAGAAGAAGCTATAAGACTCTGAGTCACCCCTGCTGCAGTTTATTTTACAATCATTCATACATACTAAACTAGCCCATTTCTTTGCCCAGGCATGGGCCATTACCAGAAATAATCTATTGCACTGACTATTGCATTAATATCTCAAAGGCTGTGTTTGTGCTAGCAGATATGGAAAAGCAGAGACCAGTTCTTTGGCTGTCTTTGCATGCCCCTCTGAGAGGAGCTTAGACCAGTGATAAATCAGCTGGGGATAGCTGGGGAGGTAGCCCTTTGGGGAAGTTCTTTATACCTCTTCCATCTCTCTTTAGCCTCTCCTACCTCCCACTTCTTCTTCCAGACTTTGGCAGAATCTTTCTCTTTACCTCTGAAAATACAATAAACCTGGAAAGCTTTTTATATTAACTGATACCATTGTAGACACAGGAAAAGAAGAGTTGATCTGCAAATTTCCAATGACTCCTTTATTAATGCAAAGCTCTCAAAAGGCAGGCTGGCTGCAGTTCTTTCTGCCAAGAGAGCAGCTGAGATGTCAGGGGTGGCAACTATTGCAGGAGCACCAAATCTTCCCATCATCAGCAGACATGCCATCATGTCCCCCACCTTCCTAGTGGCTTGACTCTTCAAGGCTTCCAATCTCTGGTCTGCCAGTTTCCTTGCTCTGTACTCTCTGGATTTTTGCTGCAGAAAGGTTTTGTGCTGGATCTTGTTAACACTTGCTAACACTAACAGAAACATAGATTTTATTGTTTTTATAGGATTCTCTTTTTAAGTGTGTACAAGCAATAAAGTCAGTAAAACATTGTAGAAAATATACATGCTTTGTTACTTGAATAAAAATTAGGTTTTTTACACCAATCATTAAAAATCAGTCATTACACATTCCATGAATCTTCAACAGTGATCTTTAAATGCTATTCATGCCAGTGTCTTTGGATTTCCCAAATTATGAATAGTGCTGCATTTAACTTAATTTCTTCCTTTCACCACACTTGGCTTAGCCAAACTTTTAGCCTCAAGGAAGTAATTTTATCCTGTTTCAATATTCCACGCCTGTTCGCAGAAATCTCTTTGGGTTTCAGTTGGCTTAAAACTGGAGGTAAGTCTGAGTAGTTTTGTTCCAACTTAGCCAGTGCAATTTCACAAAAGCTATTTGGGTAGCAGCTGGAAGTGGGGAGTACAAATAAAAAAAGATCAATACCACTGCTTGAAATCTGTTTTAGAAATAAGTTATTTTGCTGGTGCCCAGTTAAAACAATTACCTGAAGATTTAAAGGCAGTAAGCCATAGTAAAGCTAGGGTAAACAGTTATCTCAATAGCACCATCTTCATTTGTATCCTCTGACACTCAGGCCAATGGCATTGTCAAGACAATAAGCTGACTCAAATGCAAGACACAGGAAACTTAGTATAGGTGTATAATTTACATATTTAATGTATTACTTTAGAATGAAATGTTGTTGCTGGACTCAATACCAGCCATTTGTTAGTGAGTTTAAGTTACTAATAGTCTAAGTTCAAAAAACACAGGCACACTATATCACCAAGAATTCATTGTTAGCAAAGATAAGGTTCTGAAGAAACACACATGAAAGTCTGAGTTTGACTAAGTTTCTGAAATAATTTCTTCTTGGATCCTAAAGCACAGTAATTAGAGCTCATGTGCTGGTTTCTCAGTGTGCTTTAGGCATTATGTTTACTTATCAGAATCTAACTAATAGAAATACCATCTTTGGTGAAGGTTCCTGTTCAGTTTGGAAGTTCCCAGGACAGGTGTTATAGTGAGACCAGCAATAATTTTCTCCTCAGTCCCTAGGCAACATGTTTATTAAAATACATGCCTTTCTGTCATTGTGTGCAAATGGAACTTCTAGAAGGTTTTGTTCAGGGGTTTGATATAAACTGTACAGCCGTAACAAATATTTTACATTTATTATTGCCATTGTTTCATTTGACAATTTGTTTCATTTGACATTTCGCATTTATTATTGTTATTGTTTCAATTGACAGGTGCTACTTTGCTACTATTGTATATTTTGCAAGGGTATACAAGAAGTGATTAATTAACTGGCAGTTTCTAATAAGGGTGCTTTTTAAAAACCACAAAGAACAACTGTGCAACATATAATAATGCCATAATTAAAAGTAAACAAAAGGGCATGAGAACTTTGGGCATGACCCCAAATTTGTTTATTAAATCAAAGCACAGCAGCTTGACAAAACCATTTTCTCTTCTACTACTGCCTTCTGCTGCTTTTTTTTTCCTTTTTTGCTGCTGCTTGGATTTTGAAATTAATTTATTGATGGACACAGTTCCAGGGAGAGAATGGGGCAATGTGGGACAGGTGCAATGGCCGTGGGAAGAAAAGATCTGGCAAGTCTCTGCCAGCAGCAGAGGGTAACTCATCCACAGTTTCTGGGCTCACCTGCAGCCTCTTCCTCCTCCTACAATTCTTCCTCCATGCCAGGGCCCAGCAAGTGCCAGTGGTTCCCATGGGACAGGAATTGAGGATAATACCAGGCAGGGCCTGGCAGCCAGGGCCCATCCCACCACCCCAGTCAGGAGGAGGGTCACCATGGGCAGCCTGAGCCCTGGGCATCAGGCATCTCGCTGGTGATGGGGACAGCTGCAGTAGGGCCCGGCTTGGCAAGGACCATGGATGGGCAGAGCAGGGCTGTGGGGAGCTGGAAAAGGTCCTTGATGTGACAGCACAGGAGCAGGGGCTGATAGCTCCAGGGGGCTGAGATGGGGTCCTGAGCTGTGGGCAGGTGAGGAGAATCCCAGGGAAACCAGGCAGGGACAGTCAGGGATGGCAGTGCCTTCAGGACACTGGCAGCTGGGATAAAGAGTAATAATACATAGCTCTTTTCAAAGAGAAGTCACATATGATTACCTAAGGCTTTTTGAAGACAGTTGTTACGGGAAAGTAAAAATTCAAGTTTTGTGTCTGCTCCATCTTTGTTGTGCCTCTCTTGGATTTTTACTGATTTGTGGAAGCATGAGCTCCTCCACTGAACTGAATTGGAGTTAAATTCAAGTTTGTATGTTAGCATCTCTATTTTCTGTTTTCAGAAATTTAGTAATTGCACAAGAATTAGAACATGATAATAGCAGTGAGACTAGACAGCTGATTTCAAATGGCCTAGTAACAAGGGAAACCTTACTTTTTTATGTTGGCATTTGCATGGATGGAAACTCATTTTGTGAGTATAATACAGTTTCCATTCACAAACAGAATTTCTATCCTCAGTGATTTCAGTAGCAACTGAGGAAAAAGATGAAAATGGAGAAGCTAAATAGTAGATGTTATAAAAGTTTCCCAAATTTCACAATCTGAAGTTTTCCGCCCAACTACTGTTATTTTTTTCTTACAAATCTTTTAGCAAAATAAGATATTAATGTTTTGTTAAGCAATGAGTAATTGAGGAAGCTTTATTGACATCATAAACAGCTCCTTGTTCCTAGCAGGATTAGAACTGAAGCCATTTAGTTTACTGTAGAACAAGTTACTTTTCAGATAAAAGGAAACTGTAAAAGATGTATTGCTAAATTGGTTGCACTTAAAACAGGTTTCCACTCCAAAACTAAGAAACTATATTCCTGCACTTCGTTTTGCCTCTCTAACACCCACTCTATGTCCACATACTGTGGACAAAAGTATATTCCTTGTCTTTTCTCTAAAATCCTCTCTGCTCCCATTACAAGTTATCCAGTTATTGTCACTTTCATCCAAAACTGCAAGGAAAGTATTGTTAATACATCTCCTGTCCTTTCTCATGTTCATGGATCCACTGGCTGTAGTCCTTAGGAAATGTTGTTGACAAGATCATTTTCTGGCCTACTGGTTAGACTGTCACCTGTATCTGAATAGCTCTCATTGATTCTTCTCTTCCCCACCAAACTGGAGATATGCTTTTATATTTTTCTTTTCTGTTTATTTGTTCTGATCTATATTATACCCCCATCCTTAGTCTTTTTGTACTTATACTTCAAACAAGACATAAATTTAATTAAGAATACATTGCACTATTCTGCTACAAAAAATGGGTTGCTTAGTGTATCCTCAAATTTTTTGTATGTTGATTTGAACGAATGACTACGTTAATGATGAAGTCACATTCTAGGCCTTGCCTGTTCCTCTGGGAACCCAGCTGCTGCAACATGGAATGAACTTTTTTTTAAATATAATTTATATTTTTAAGTAGATAAATTGGATATATTGCTTCTAACTTCAAAAAAGTAGGGCATGACTAAATTTTGTAGTTAGTATGTGAAGATTGTAAAATAATCCCTGTGCATTTTTCTCAGTCCTCACATGACTAAGTGTATATTGAATTTGATAACATGCTAAAAACAAAATACTGGAATAGTCTGGTTAAAGAGATAAAGAGAATTCTGCTTGTGTCCCATACTTCTGTATTTGGGATCTCAGGAGTTAGCAAATATCATAGTTTAAATATTGGTGAGCCAATTAAAAATGTGCCAAGAAAAGCATATTGTAAATACTACCTTTATATTTAAGACATTATATCTGATTCTTAGAAAACAATAAAAGTTGAGTTGCTATGAATACTAATTGTTGGATGAATAAAGGAATATCTGTTGTTACCATGGCTTTCATAATTTTAGAACTGAAGTGAGAAATACAGAATCCATTATATCTACATATACACTCAGATTAACTCTGCTCTTCCTTTTACATGAATTAACTCCTGCAAATAGAAGCAGAAAGAGAGGAGTATCCCACAGATACCACTGATTTACCATTTGCTATCTGAAAGTCTGACCCCAAACCAGGGTCATTTTTAAAAGAATACTGAAGTGAACATTTCAGAGTATATGCCTTGCAATCTTCTTGTAAAGGAAACTGACATAATCTTGATGACTCACAAAGAAATAAATATTTTTAGTTTTACATTTAAACAACACTTTTTCAAACTTTAAGATACTATTAGAGTGAGCAGTGAATCACCAAGTACAAAATGATGGGCATGCTAATGAACAGGCTGCTGAGGGTATTCTGTTGTAAGAAATCAGTTCTTGGAAAGAGTAGTGTAATAACTGCTAGCACGAGGAATTACTCATTCCTTCAGAACTTGATTGCATTATAAAAGACAGCCATTAATGTTTGGAATAAATTCTAAGCTGTGTAATTAAACACTGCAAATATTTTACTTTTGGCAAAGTCTGTACATTGCAGTTTGAGCTTCCTTAAAGTTAGGGAACTGACCTTCTGCTTTGTAAAGGTCAGTATATGGCAGCGGTGGTATCACAGGCACAGAAGCTACTTCATTTTCTAGACACCTTTCCCAGCTGCCTATCTATCTACTTCAATTCTTCCACTTTAATCATATAAGGAAAATGTGATGAAGTCAGGCTAGAGATCTCTAGTCTCATATTTACTCTACTTGACTTGTTTCCTGCCTGGGTGCCTTGATCTGTGTAAGGAATTAAAGTCTCATATCACACTCTTGTATACCTATCTATTGGCTATTTAGTAGTGATCATGATATTTTAGTCCCTTAGCTAATCTTGAAAGAATACGGTCCTTTTCTGAGAACACTGGCAGAGTATTACTGGGCAGTTACACCTTCAGGATTTTACAAGGGTCACTCTTGTCATTCTTATTAAATACATTCTTATTAAATTTGTTGAAGGCCTAATAAGGACACTTGGATGGTGATTTTGATACTCTTGGGATAATGTTGTTCAGCTCTACATCTCTATATATCAGCTCTTTCTCCTCAGTATTATCTAGCAAAGACCAGTGCTTAGAGACATGAGTCCAGACAAGTAGTGGTCAGCTAGTTGAATCACTAGTAGAAGCAATACCCTCTTTACTGAGGAAGAATACCTACAAGTTGTTTTTCATATTTTTATATGGGTCTTGTTCCATACAAAAATTATTTGCAGGTAGCTGCTACAGACAGGAATACATGGTGAAAAAGATGCCTTCCTCTTTAAAAAAAAAAAGATTGCTGAGGCTGTTAGAGTCATCATTATATAAGGTATAAATTACAGACCCATAGGATACATACAACATTATGAAATATGTTATTGTGAAGAATTTGCTTCTCCTTTTACTGTATGATTATTCACATCAAGTGTTTTGGATTTGATGTTAAAACAGAGTTAGTAACACAGCAGTGCTTTGGCTGTTTCTGAACAGTGTTTGCTAAGGATTTCTTTTTTCCACTCTGTGGCCCCTCGCCCCTGCCACGACCAGTGAAGAGGCTGGGGGTGGGCAGGAGATTGGGACGAGACACAGCCAGGAGAGCTTATGCCAGCTGGCCAAAGGAGTATTCCATACCCTATTATGTCAGACTCAGCAATGAAAGCTGGAGGCAGAAGAAGGAGAGAGGTGGTTTTGACTTCCAGGGTGTCCATCACTCAGAGAGTGGCTGAGCACCAGTCTGCTTCTGGGACATGGTGAGTGACTGCCTTTCCATCACTTCTTTTTTTTTTTTTCCCTTTCTCTTTTCTTCAACTATTAAATTGTCTTTATCTTGATCCATGAGTTTTCTTGCTTTGTTCTTCCTAGTCCCTCCCCCGTCCCACTTTGCAAGAGGAGGAGTAAGCAAGTAGCTCTGTGGGTGCTTGGCTTCTGAATGAGGTTAACCCACCACATTAAGAAAATATATAAAAGTTCTCCATAGACTCCATGACTCCAGTTGGGTCTTGGATGAAATTTATCGTGAGTGTATTGATCCAGATAGCACATGGCTATTTGAATCTTACTACTTTAGGCAGAAGTTTGCTACAGAGTTCTTGCAAAGCCGTAACTAATACAAGTGACCAAGGTAACTGTCTGCACATTGAGAAAGAGAACTGGCTGTTAGTCATCTCCTGTGATGAGCTTAATCAGATCTTTGCAGAGATTTTTACAGCCACTGTAAAACTATCTCTGTCAAAATACTTGCTAATTATCCATATAAGAAACTTACTTTGATTATGGTGACTCTGTAGCAAAACCAGAAGTGTGAAGAGAAAAAAAAAAGTCCTTTTTTTTTAATAAGAGAGACAGTCTTTTGGGAAAGTGGTACATTTCTGACATAATTTATGAAGTTGTGCATTTTTCCCAGACAAAATATTTACAGTAAGCTGGAGTAATTACTTGATTCTATTTAAAGAACAGAGATAAATGTGTCAAGAAGCAAATATCTTTTTTTTTGTGACTTAAAAAGGTACAGGTCACATTACATTTCTGGAACTGACTTTAGCAGTTAATCCTTCCTCTTTGTTTTAGCTGGGGTGAAATTAACTTTTAAACTTAGACTTCTATGCATGTAAAATACTTAGGCAAACCTTTTTTTCAGATTTTACTGAAGAAAAAAGAAAAATCCCTAATGGAAATTTGTTTTTTAGGCCAAAATTTATCTAAAGATAGCTTAGCAAAAATTAATATTTACAATAACAAAAATTTATTTAATCACAGCTTCATGTTTCTGTTAAAAGCATTTTGGTAAAAAAACTTAAGTAGTCCTCAATTAATTACTGACATTAATGGGAATTTTTTTCTCTCCAGAATTGTTTATTTTCCCTTTTGATACTATTAATGTGGAGTCTGTATGCTTCAAAATATAAAAATGAAAACATGACATAAAATGGTAATGTAAATAGCAAAAGCTTTTCATTTAACTGTTTCTTTTTGTGCTGAAATGATCAGTTATGCATATAATGCATAATCCTTGTCAATTTCATGTGTCTTATTGTTTATTTTATGCTATAGACTGTAATACTTACATAACCACTATCTTAGTATTTGATAATAATCACATTCTTCATAAACTAGTAAGAAAGTTTGTTAGTCACCCTCCTACCTTCTAACTGCCTGATCTTTTCACACAAGGTACTGTGTGGACCAAGAGGAGAAAGGGATGTCAGTGACGAATTTTACCTACTGTGTTTATTGAGTTTAGACTATGTTTGCGAAGTTAGAATGACAAAAAGGAACATGGTTGTAAAATTTCTAGGATGATTTCCTATTGAAGTGCTATCACAGATTACCACAACCAGGAGAATGATACACTTCTATCTAAAGTCTCATTGTCTGCAGTAGCAGAACAAATGTGACCATCTCTTCTGCTGAGGGATATCTTTTGTCTCACAGGAGACAACGCCATTGTTTTGGCATTGTCCAAAATTCATTGTTTCCTGAATTATGTCAGCAAGCCACTGCATTATTCCAGCACTTTTATTTTGGTTTGGGTTTTGTTTAATATAATGCCTTTAGATGTGTGTAACAATGCTTAATTTTTAAGTCCCACACTTAGGAGGAGGTTTCAGTTATTATCTAAAAACCTCTAAGATGTTCTCCAGGTGTCCCCATATTGCTTTTGTTCATAGAGGATATTTGTTATTTTAAAACTTGTTTTTACTCTATACAACCTCCTCTAAAAAACAGTTTCACTGAAAGAAGATGGACACATCGGTTTCCTTTGGTAAAGTTTAAAAGTGCACCCCACACTTACAGGATAGGAGAATTTTATCAGAAGTTGTTTTCTGCTTCTCCTCTGTGAGAATTCCTTCCAGATGATGAACAAAAGTCATGCAGAGAAGTTTACATTGCATTTTCATATGTAAGCATAAATGAATGCTACCCATAAAACTATGGTATGTGGTACATAATTCTGTCAACCATAATGTTAATGTGTTTGAATAGTGTAAGAACATTTTTGTTTCTGGTTTGTGGTTTTGAATACGTTGTCATTGTCTTTTTCTTAAAAAAAAAAAAAAAAGTAGAAGAAAATATCCCTATGTGACAGAGTGAGCTCTGAAACCACTAATCATTTTTAGGTTTATGAACATTTTTGGCAGTACTTCAGTGAGGTATGTTATTTCTTGAACTGTTTCATCTGTATTTTGGAAAATGATACACAGATCTCTTTCATTTAAAAATACAAATGGGAGCCACAAAAGAAGACAGCCTTTCAGGTAGATAATTCCATTTTCCAATTACTTTTCTTGTCAGATATCCCTCTTTTTATCCTGAGTTACAAGATAAAAAAGAGATTCAAGCTTTAACTGGTTCTGTATACAATGAAACATTGTATATTGTGAAAATCATTCAGCAATAGTTGAGTATGACATGAAATGTTTCTTTACAAGGGCATGCTTTTCACTTTCTTTCTTTGAAAGTTCTATCATCAAATATACATTGTTTTGATTACTGAAAGAGGCAACTATGCAGAAAACTTTAGAGTGATGATTCATACTGCAGGAGTAAGTAGATTTTTCCACAGGCCATCTGCTATTCTCTACCCAGCAATAATGTTTATACATAGAAATGAAATTCTACTCATTCAGCTTCTGACTGAGTATTTCAGAACTGGACAAAAATTAACTACAAGGTACATAAACTTTCAGCTCTTCCTAGAAGCATCTTGGAAATACAAAAGCAAATGAAGCAAAGTTCAGACATACATTTTTATATTGTTTTCATTATTTCTTAAAACAGGTATCAAAGAAATAATCTTCCATTTCCATTGGGTTTTACCCAAAAATGGCCTATATGCTATAGATAGTATTTCTTGAGGCACAAACATACAAGAGAAGTATAGAACACATGTATGTTTATACTTACACTTACATGTACAGACTGGGAAACAAGAAGGCAAAACCTTTGTTAGGCTTACAGATACTGAGCCAATTCCAGCTGACTGGACAGGAAGTTCTGTGTAATATGAAAGAAAATTTTTATTTATTTACATGCTGCTGTAAGGTATTTCCTCCTTAGAAATATTTGAACACATCAAACAACGTTTCTAGTTTCTGACATGTGACAAACAATGAATGAGGAGGCTAAATGGATAAGAAAACGGCACAAAAAAATACTCTGGTGCTGCTAAACCCTAGCTTCTTTCCACCCGCAATGCAATGATATAGCATTCTTGACTATAGCACATAGTCAAGAATGACACCAAGACAGATAACAAGGCCAAAAAACAAAAACAATGCAGTACAAATGCAATCTACCCTTCTAAAAAAAACAGCAAAAGTGTTTGTCTTAGTCCTTGTTTTTGAATGAAAAGCCAAATTCAAGAACAGTCTCTGTAGCTAAGGCTGGATATGTCACATGTTTTTATTGAAAAAAATAACTCCAGCCCTACAAAATACAGCTGAAAGTGATTATGGACTACTGAGTCATGGTGTGTGAGATGAGTGCTCAGTTTTGTAACCCTGAACCCAGTCATAGCAAAATATGAGGAAACAGAGAAAAAGACCTCTTGCAAACATGCTTGTAGTATACCAGAAACTTCCTGAACAATCTACCCCTTTAACAGTGCAGTATTCCATTTTTAGTTCACAGGGAACAAATTCAGAGATTCTCAGAGTCATTAGATTGAAACCTTGCAGTGCGAAGAAGACTCAGTTTTGGGAAGCTAAATAAATCTTAGAGAGTCCCTGCTTGCTCTTGCTAACAAGAAGGTTTAATTATCAGTAGAAATAACTGTCAGGAAGGAAATTTTGTAAATTTGCATATGGAGGCTCCTCTAAGTTGAAGACTGTTTTTTCAGCACCTGAAAAACTGGGGGGAAATTAGTCATTTTCAAAGACAATGTAGTATTTCAGTTTTCATAAACTTTCTGTAAATACTCTCTGTTCTCTTCTATTTGCAGAGAATATGATCATCATAATTACATGTGACAGAGCTAGAACCTAGAACTTCTAGTATACAAGAGAACTGTGCAAGAATGCAAAATAATCTTGATACATTGGAGAACTGATTTGAAAAAAAAAAAAAATGGAATTCCAAAGCCAGCTACAAAACTCTGAACTTCAAATTTATAAGCCTGGGTGTAAGCTGAACCTGGCAGCTGCACAAATACAGAATGTGAGCCAACTGCTTGGGCAACAGTTTCCTAGAACAGCATGTGAATTCATAGTGGATTGCAAAGCTGACCATGTGAGTAGTGCCATATAGCTGGAAAAAAGAAAGAAAACAGGTTCAATAGAAAGAAGCAGAAGGTCTGAGAATGTGAAATGGTCTTTTCCTTCTTCTTTTGCAGTAGTAAAGTATTTGGGCATTGATAGGCCATTTTGGCACCATGCTTCAGGGGATGTGTGGATCAATAAGGATGAAAGCTACATAGATGTTCAAAGGCCTAGACAGCATGATCTACAGGGGAAGCTTGAACAGCTGCAGAAAAGAAAAATGAAGAGGAATGTAAATTCCCAAATTTGTAAAGCCTTTTGCTGAAAGTAAATGGAAAAACTGTTCTACATTTCCAAGCTGAAACACACATTTGCTACAGGGAGGATTTGGGTTAAACTGTGATAAATGGGTCGACAGTAAGGACCATAACAGATTTCCTAGTGTTGCTGTAGTGTTTCCATCTCTTGAGGTCCTTAGCTCCAAGTTAAACAAACCTTAGTTAGACATGCTGAAGGTATAGTTTAACATGACTTAAGGCACAGAGTTAGATCAGGTGACATCTCAAGATTCTCTGAGTCCAGGGCTTTATATGGTTCTGGGAAATGTTGATTAATTTTAAATGGAAAATGCTGTTTGAAATGAAAAATTGAAGGTTTTTATGAATAAACTTTCAGAACAAATAATCCTCACATTTTCTTAATAATTCCTATTTTTTAATCCAACTACTTGATACACTGAATCTAATTTCATGATTTTTTTCACCCATTTCAGAAGTACAATTTTTCTTTTCAGCATAGACAAAGGAAGGCAAAACTATTACATATGGCTGCATTTTTGATCCTGAGTTTGAAAAAAATCAGCTGACATACATTTTGTCTTTCCACCTCCATAATGACTGTAGTACCACTAAGCAGATACTCCAGCCATTAAGTTTTCATTATTCAGTTTCTATCTGCACAATTAAGATATTGACACTAAAGGGTAAATTTGGAGTTGGAATTTCATATGCTAGGAACAAAAGAAACACTAGGAATTCAGACCTGTTTCAGCAACCTAAGACTCTGAGAATCTTTAAAATCCTTGAAAGCAAGATGGGATAGTACAGTATGTTTTCAGGTGCAGAGACCTGATTAGAAAATTGCTTATTGTCATTCTCAGGCATATAATCAGCTATTTAGGAGACATTTACAACATGCAGTTCAGTGCACACAAAGGCCTGAAATACTTTTCCAATTAGCTGTTGTGTGCTGCATGCAATTTCAGATCATAGATTCATGTTGTGCCACTTGTCTGTCTTGGCAGAGAATGGAAACCAAGAGGAGCAGTGATTCTCACACAGACAGAGTAGCCCACAGAATTACTGAAAGGAGAGCTCTTGTGCCTATGGAGCCTTGTGAAAGAGGCATAGAGTGTCCTGAGCTTGGCTGTGGAGAGGACTCTGACCGAAGGGAATATGAAAGTGTTTCCTCCTTGCCCCTGCCACATACCTTTGACTGAAGAGAGGCTTTTCTGCTGATTTTTCTTTGGGGAGATACTGGTATTAGGAAAATGTTGACAAGAGCCAGGGGACTATATATTACCCCCATCTCACGATAACCCTGCAAAAGCTTGTAAAGGGAAGAGCATAATACAGAGTTCGTCTTTTCTACTACTACTCTGGAATAGCACAGCACATTTTTAAAGGGAATTCCTGGAAACAGGTAGGGGATGATTTGATACTGAAACTGGATTAAAGGGGAACAGACAGGATTACAAAGATGGAAGTGCATAACCAAAGAGTGTCACAAGCCTGCCCCCAGAAGGGTGAGGCTTTCTGTATTCCATACAGATTTGTTTATGAGAATTTTCCTTGCAACTATTCCATAGATAATCCTCAATATGATATGCCCCCATAGATTTACTATGCAAAGAGATAATCTAGCCTAGGCTAAGGGTCTTCACGGCATTTCTGTGTCTTGTAGGCTCCCAGCCACTCCTTAAAGGAAACATACATTCTTATACTATCTATTTATTACTTTACTAGTTACCTCATTACAAGAATATCACTAAAATGATGGACAATAAAAAGCATGAGGGTGGAATTTTGACCATCTGATGACACAGTGGGACTCTAACTGCACTTTGGGATGCCTGTGAATCACATATGGAAGGTAGATTTCATTGCATTCGAGAAATGTTTCTAATCAGTTCATGGTGGCAGTTAGGGGGCACTGCAAATTGCAGTGATGAAACAATGTCATAACTGGGCCAAACTGACATGAAACATTCTAAGGAAAAAAATTCTTGACCCCATTCTGTTAAGAAGTTGGAAGCATATCAATGAGCACAAGAAATTCCAGTTAGTATCAAAGACAAGTATTTCCACTGAAAATCTAACATGTGTCTTTGTCAAGCTTTGTGCTACTACAGTGATGCCTATGCCAAAAAGCTTTTCATAATCTTGTTTTTAGCTCAAATGTGTCAAGGAAGCAAGCTGTAGCTCAACCGAGTTTCATAAACTTAATTGTTTTCTCTATATTTCCTATTTTAATTTGATGAGAGCAGACACTACAGATTGTTCTTTTTCTGGAGACTACTTAAATTATTGTTTTAATACAACTTTTTTCAACTGTACCAGTATCTCTTCGGAGCTGAGGTAGACTTCGAACTGTAACAAAATGCCATTCATGTAGAAGTAGAGAAAAGGCAAGAGAAGAAAAAGGGACTATTTGTTGCACAATTATACAGGATGTGACAACGAACGTGGATTGATTGTTTTTGTATTTTCTTTACATACCACAAGATGGCATCAATTAGTTTTTACTGGCTAGGGACTCTCCACTAAAGAATTACTTTTGTAGTCCACAGGTTTGGAGAATGCATCAAAAGGGGGATGTTGTTTGCATTTTTCTAATAAAATGCAAAAGCTCTCGAAATAAATACTATATTTATCAATGTAATATGAAGAATTTTATTAGTTAAACAAAATACTTCGAGAGCTCTGCATGTAAGCTGGTTCCAAAATGTGAGTGAGCTCAAGACACCTAATGCTAAAATTTATCAGGATTATACTGCTTCAGTTATCAGTACTGCCCTAAGGAATATGTTACTGAATATGGCTAAACGTTCAAAGGAAACTCAGGAGCAGAATATATTGTTATAACATACCATTGCTACTCCACAGCAAGTTCACCAAATTTTTCATAAATGTGGCTTCAACTAAGGGGATTGATTTTAGCTCCAGATTACCTGAAGCTGCATAGATACTTGGACACTGAATGTCATATTAAAAGAAAATTGCTTCTCTGGCTTTTCTTCATTGTAGTTTTCCTTTAAAAGTTTAAAATTTTTTTCAACAGGCCTTTCTTGGGCTAGAGGTACACACCTGTAACCTCTTGAATACTCACAGACCAGGAGCAATAGATAAAGAGGAAGGCTTTTAAGACTAACATCTGTCACAAAGGTAATATCTTTGAGGGATGTATTAGGAAAGCAGAAATCTTGATGTAAGCATGAAAGCAAGAAATAGCAAAGAAACTGTTAGAAGTCAAGGAGAAGGAAGGAAATGCTAAGAAAGAAAGGAGAAGTAAAAGGAGTCTCTGAGCAACAGAAACTATTACAGTTGGTTTAAATAACTGTATTGATATTTCAGAGTTTATCCAAACCACAAGACTTGTGATTGCCCTCATACAACACACAAATTGTATTGTCCAAACTGTTGTAAAATATTAGCAGGGACTGACCATCTATGACAGGCTTGGTCTTTCTTCAGCCTACAAAGATAAAACAGAGATGGAGAAACTCTAATCTGTAACACAGAAGTAATATGTGGAATCATTACTCCCATTATAAAAGAAAGTAATAAGGGAAGTCCCCTAGAAATATCTTTACACACTTGAAAGAACAGGGGTTTTGGGGAGGGAAAGGGTTGCTCTTGTTAATAAATCAGGCATCTGAAAGCAGATGTCTGGACATTATATGCTGCATTAGCCATTTTTGGAACAGGCTACTTCATCTCCTTTAACATCCTTTACAACTGCTAGAGCTATTACAATTAAACAATATCAGGGCTCTCTGCTTCCCTTCTCCTTAGCTGTGTGGGACGGCGATTCTGGTCTCTTTGTCCGGTCAACTGCATTAATGAAAAATGAGAATATCTCACTTGAAGTCAGTATTATTGTAGTGATATAGAAGTGAAAGGAGACTTGGACTGTTAACAGGCAGAATCTGAGAGCACTTTGGTGACTTATATCTTTGTAGACAAAACCAGGAATTGCCAAGAATTGCCCCATGCCCCTTTTAGATGCTTCCATTGTTTACAGGTATAATTTTTATGAAGATTTTTTATTATTGTTATTATGGGCATAAGAGAACTTTGTTTAATCTCAGGTTAAACCTTTGGACAGTACTGGTTGCTGCAAGCTGGCTCCAGTTTGAGAAGCCTGTAGTTCTGAAATCCAGCACCAGCACCACTCCTTGTATTGCATATTACGGATTAAGCACAGGAGAGGCTTCAAATAGGTCTATCTGCCACACATTATCTCAGAAGAAACCCCCAAAATTGGTATCCTGGATAAGAGGATGAAATGGCTCATGCTGTAAAAAGAGAATATTTGTGGCTGATTCTTTGGATATCTACTGAGAAACAAAAGGCTTATCATGAGAAGTAGGAGATAAGAATAAAAGCCGGGAGATTGACAGAAGATTCAGGAAGCTTCTGATGCCTGTGACTTACATAACTGTGTCATTTTCAGTTGAACTAATACACACATTTTCTATATTTAGACAGTCTTATATACTAAACAACAACACTCAAATACATTTATTTACTGACTATTAGTGCACTTAGAAGTATCTCTGCATGAGTAAGCAAATGTATTTCTCAAAATTGCTTAAATATTTGGAGACATTAACTACAGCATTTCACCACTGGAATTTACATTACTTTCAGCAAGTAACAAGATTCTAAGTGGGAAACAGACAAAGCAAGAGAGGGAAATTAATATCTGACATTTATACCTTTTTTTGAATGGAAAAACACATCTTCAGCTGTGTGTCTATTCTGAAGTTAATCTGTGTTAAACATTACATAAATGCTTTTTCTGTTTGAAAATATTTCCCTTGATCTTGGATGGTAACACCTTGTATAACTAGCATTAGATTTAGAATAAGTAGGAAAATTTATATTACAAATAAAGACCATTTTTAACTAGTGGGTCAAAGCAAATGATGCAGTTACTTAGATCATGCTATCTCCCATATCACTGAATCTGTAATAAATACTGTGTTACCTGGTTTGTTTAACATGACAAGAACATAACTGTCAGTTGAAGTCCCAATAGCAACAGAAAAGCTAATTATAATTCTTTTAATCAAATAGTTGGCAGAATGCAATGCTTTTGTTCTATCTAGATGAGTGAGATCAATAGACTGTTATTCTTCTGGCAAAATACTCTGTATTATTGAAAGCAATATAAAAATAAAAAACAAGTGCAAAACATAATTACTCTATTTGAATAAACTATTTAGTTCCTCTATGTTGGATTTGAGACTTTTCCTTGTAAAGTTGGTAGAAGTATTTCCATTTATATTGGTAAAACTAGGACTGAGTTCACTGTGATAGTGAATGACAACATGTCAAGAGAGGATCAGTGTCCTGGTTTCAGCTGGGATAGAGTTAAGTGTCTTCCTAGTAGCTGGTACAGTGCTGTGTTTTGAGTTCAG
>JANZLQ010000079.1:26845598-26890642 GCA_026212715.1 Elanus axillaris | reverse complement strand
GGTGGGGGTGGGGATCACTGCTCGGGGACTAACCAGGTGTTGATTGGCGGGTGGTGAGCAATTACTCTGTGCACCATGTGTACATTGCAATCCTTTTACTGTTACTGTTGTCATTTTATTAGTGTTATTATTATCATTATTGGTTTCTTCTTTTCTGTTCTATTAAACCGTTCTTAACTCACGAGTTTTACTTCTTTTTCCCGATTTTCTCTCCCATCCCACTGGGTAGGGGTGAGTGAGTGAGTGGCTGGGCGGTGCTTGGTTGCTGGCTGGGGTTAAACCATGACAATCAGATAACAGTTTTGACATGCAGAGGCCACCACTTAAAATTACAGGGTCATTCATGCAGTTCAGCTTGAAAATAGGACAGACACATTTACAATCAGAATCTATGCAATATTTTAATTAAGGGGTAATATAATTTGCATACAATTCTGTCCCCACGATAACAGACTCCTGTTGCTGGATGGAAGCCAAGAAACCAAGACAGTTACTGAACGTAAACACTGAGATGCAAAGGTTTGCAAAGAGTAGACATTTATCCTTGGGATATCATTTCATTTCAACTCTTTCTATTAGAGCTGGTGGTTAAAAAATGAAATAGATCAGTGAACATGGATACATCATAGTGGCAACTGTTTACTGCTAACCAGACTATGCCCACAGGAAGGCAATTCCTCCATATTATTTGTCGCAGAGAGAGGCTTTTCTTCTTCATATAGAAGCAATATGTTCTGACCCTGGGCCTCAGGATGTTCTGAAGGCTGCCTTACTTTGACAAAAGCTTTTGCCATTTTCCTAGGGTTATTTGCAGCTCTGATCTACAGCCTCACAACACAGGTGTATACAGCACCTCCCCATCTGCTTTACCTATTTAAAATGACACCACATGGGTCTGTTTTATTATTTATGTAGGCCTGATGCTTAAGAGGCTCCACCGTAAACAGGGACCAAATTTTGTTACAAATGCATCACAGTAAGTTTCCAGAGTTTGTTCTCTATGTAATTTCACTGTTTGCTAAATGTCTGTAGGTTTCCATATGATTTACAGCTGTTTGTGTTGCTATGGCTCTACTAGAAAAAGAACTCAATTTTATCCATAGGTAAGGCTGGCATTCACAAATCTGGGCATTAGTTATGAATTATATTACTAAATCTTCTTTCTTGAATAATAAATGTTGACAACTGCCATGAAAGCAAACAATAAAGCAGAAGACAAATACCTCTTCATAGGCATACAAAGAACTAGAACAAAGAAGCCTGAAGTAGTTTGGCCTGCTGATCAGTTCCTACCAATAAAATGTTTATTTCAAAGCATATGAATAAGAAGTGGTTATCTAGCTCTTTTTGGCTTTTTTCAAAAATCTCTGAGGCTTCATATTTCCTGTAAATGTCAGTGACAATAGCCTGGCATTAAACAATCCCTTAAAAGAACTGGAAGTCAAACAATTTAACGTGGCTCTAAGGAAAACATAGACTGTCTCACTGGGAAAAAATTTCCTGGCCAGATTTGCAAGACTGTGGAACAATCTCTGTATGAAAGTGATGTAGCATTATTTTACCTTAGATGCTTCCAGTTAAACTGAACAGATCTCTGATAAATATAACTATGTGAAACAAGCTCTGTTTGGAAGACGTGCATGTAATCTGGTAATGAATTCAGTGGGAGATTTGCACAGTCTTCTGTGGGCCCAGGTTCACCCCTTTAACATAGTAGACTTACCAATCATAATTGTAGGGTAAGAGGCTATTTTTATAAACTAAAAACAAAACAAGGCTTTCCTTTTTGTACCCATTTTCACGGCATAAACTGTTCCTAGTGCCAGAAATTCATATGTAACATGAATAAAGTGGAAAGCTACACTTCGGAATTTTTTCTTCAAATAAACTCAGATGCTTTTTAAAGGATGTCATTCAGTTTGAAAATGCTGGGAATGTTTTTAATAGCTTTCAAAACACATTTTTATAGCCTTCTTCTGGAAGTCTTATAAAATAAGAAAGATTCAATATTTGGAATGCAAAAATAAATAACTGGCAAGAACGTTTTTCTATTCTTTTTTATGATTGCTTTGAAAGATACAAACAAGATGTCTAGAAACCCCACTGGCCTTGATTTCTCACTTGCACTATCATACTGACAGTACACAAGCCCTTTAAAATGGAAACAAGTTAATAGAGTGGCTCAAAAGGTTCTTGATGTAAATGAAAATCAGGTCTACTGAATTCAGAGAAAGCTGAGGAAAATTAACCCTGGAATGAAAAAAGTCAAATGCATTCTCCTGAAATAAATGCTAATTACATAGGGGAGAGAAAGTTCAAATGAGACCCTGAATCCCAATGGACAGGAAGCCAAACATGAGCACAGGTGGGTATCACTGCAACTCAAGGGTTACTCGAAAACAGACAAACAGTCCCCAGTCTCCTACCTACCCCTATTGATTTTACTGCTACAGCTGGGGGGGGGCCGTGTCCGTATTTTATACAGTGCTTTTTTCATTTCACAGATATGATCAAAATCTTCTTCTGAAACACATCTGATTGGGCTACTATCCTAATAGTATTTAACTCATTAACACATTAAATGCATTCCTGACAGCACTGTTCACAAAATTGGAACCATACCAGACAATCTAACAGGGGAAAACATACTAAATTCAAGATGACACTTCTTTTTTCTTTCCATGAAAAGTCAGAACACAGAGCAAGTGGCAAGCTTTATTAGTTATCTGACTGTTTATCAACTCTTGGGGAAAAAATACAGTTCACGAATAAGGAGAATTTATTATGAACTTTGCCACCAGACTAAAAAATAATCAGCAAGTGCCCAAGAAAGATCAGTGCAAAAATGGACACAATTTTCAAGAATTTCTCAAGGAAATGTTACAGAGGCTGGCAGACAAACTACTTCATTTGCTGCAAATAAATTGGCTGTCTTACCTCTGAATTTTGACTGTCCTTTTCATTTAAGCCTATATGCTTCAAATATCAGAAGGAAGGGATGTTACATAGTAATTAAAACATTATTAGTGACAGTGGGAGAAAATAGTAATATTAAAAAATTCAATAATCTTGACTAAAGCAAAACTATCAAGATATATTGACATGCTTTTTTTTTTCCTTTATAAGAGCATAAAAATATAACATAAACCTCCATAAAACCCCTGGAAACAGAAAAAATAAACCCTCACCAAACTACACCTTGGCAAATCTTAGCTTTCCAAAGAAGTGAAATTTAGAGCATTATGATTGGAAGTTTGATTCTCCTATGTGATTTAGCTGCATACATTCATATATATGTGGTTGGGGAAGGGTTTTCCTAAAGTAATAGGAAAGACATTCAGAATGGTTTATTTAAGGAAATTTTGCCAGCCATTTCAAAAAGTAAACCTATTATATATTCCTAGCGATAGCACTCCATATTTCTGGAAAAGTCTTGGACTCTGCTCCCCACTTATGAAAAGAAATCATAGCAAGTGTCCTTTTGGAGGCATATGGTATGCATTCGCAAACAAGCAACAGATTTTATTACTAATTTGTTTTTACTATATCCTTGGTGAAGCTAAGCTATGTAATAACCTACAAACTATTTGCCAGGAATTTGATAAATCATTCACGTTCTCAAAAAATGAATTTTGGTGGTATGAAAACAGTAATTTAATAAAATTAGCTCAAATGAACGGCAGGCACGCTTCAGTATTACAATCTATCTAAAAGATGCACCACTTATGTATCTACTTGTAATGGGGGAAAAGAATTTAAGATTAGTAAAGAGTTTAAAGAAAAATCTCAGAAAAATCAGCTGAAAGATCCCTAATCAGACAGGTATTTTAAAAAGTAATACAGTACAAGTAAAAGGTACCTAATTAAATAGCATTTTGAGGGAGCCTGTCAATGCCTACTGCAAGACCTGGCTAAAATTAAAGAACTGGTTCTCTCATCAAGGGAAGGGACCCAACAAACTGAGTTCATCAACTAAGCACTCAGCTGACCACAGTGAACTTGAAAATAAAATTCCATGTTATGGAAGGTGTTTATTGATGTGATACTTAAATCCACATTTGTGCAAGAACACACCCTTATGACTACAACTTTGCTGTGAACTCTGTGACACTTACTGCTTACTGAACTGAAAAGAAAAACCCTTTCAGTAATTCAGGAGTGAGAAGATTCTATTTCACTTCTAGTTTGAACCAAGCAGTCTACAAAATGAAGTCATTTATAAGACTGTAATTGTTCCATCAGTGACAGATGAGAATAGCTGTCTGAGGCTTTTTCCTTTGAAGCTCGTTACAGAAGATTTAACATAATGAGTGACAGCATACTCATTAAGAAATAGAGGTGTTTGGAAGATTTAATCCAAATGAGAAAAGTTTTCAACCATTAACATTTTTGTAGAAAATGTTGCAACACAAATCCCCACAGGAACCTTAGATTCAGATTTGTTGTCTCTGCTGGGTTATTAATGAAAGTGTGCGGCTGGTGCAAATGAGTCATGCAGAGCTGCAGCAGACTTCTGTTTTCTTAAATGTCTCATTACAGTATGTGTCAATATGGCAAGGTTACAACTGCTAGGCACAGAGACACCAACAGACATTAACATCTGAATTTCACAGTAATTTTTAAAACTCTAAATATTAATCAGTGTTTTCCACACAGAAATGAAATAGAATCTGAACAGCATGGTTTATTGCAGTGCAAAGTGTTTCATTATGTAAGACTCAGCATCTAGAATATGATGGTTCAAATTCACTCGGATTTTTTTTAAGATTTCCAGAATAAATAATAAAAAATAAAGCTTTGATTGCCTAGAAAAACCCTCACTTTAGTCATTTCAAAATGTTATTTTTTAAGATGTCTGCATATTTACAAAGGATTGCATTTTGTTCACATGCATTATAAAATCATTAACTAATCTTTTCAAGATAAAGTAAACCAGAAATGTAGCTCTTTCAAAGAACTGTTTCAGCATTGGTCCTGTGAGAAGTGTACTGTACTGTAGAAAACATAAGGAATGAAATATGTACGACTTGCCTGTATCAGGAAGGTTAAACTACAGATTTTTTTAAAAAATGTCAACAAAGTTATGCAAAACAGAGTCATTGACAGTCTCCTGCACTGAGGAGCCCTACACAATGCTGTACATCATATGCTATTCTTCTTAGTTAGACATATAAGAGGATAGATTAGGCTGTGAGTGACTGACTTTACAAATACCAAGAGAAAAAATAATTTTGTTATGCCTGCTGGGACAATCTTCCATCTCTTAACTACATGCATTTAATATCTCTTCTTAATCCTCTTCAGAACCATGAGAATCCCAAGGGATGTCACACATGACATGCTCTGTTTCCTTTAAATATACACATAGCTGTGTTTTACAGATTTTTTTCATAAAGGATAATAGGATAAAATTAGACATAAGACATGTTAGCAGTTTTCATGGAAGCATGACAAAACTGCAAAAGAATGAAGAAATTTGAGGAAATCATAAATACTAATATTTCACTTGGTCAGTCTAACATGCACATTTGAAAGCAGTGAAACTGTAACCAGAAAGCACAGGAATTCAAAGTAAAGAATAGTTAAAATATATCAGTTATATTATTTGAAAGTACATTTCCACAAGAAATGGAGGACAATTTTCCATACATCCATTATTTATTAAGTTCAATTTATTGAATTGTGCAAGTAAAATTAGCTGAGAATCAATGCATTTTTAATGCTATTTCAAGTATAGCTATTTTTTAGTGCAATAAATCTAAGGAAAAGCAAGATTTTTAAAGAGAATAAAATGTTTCAAGATGCTGTGACTTTAAATTAATTTATGTTGAACACAGTGGGTACCAGAGTCAATTCCCGTTGCCATGACAACAGACACTGAAAATTTAAACATCCAGTGACAGACTGAATTCCCTGCAAAGAAGCTATTCTGCATTAAAATGATATACCGGTGAAACATTTAAGAGATCTACACGCAAACTATTTATTTTAAGCAGACAGCTTGATTATAGCTTATAAAGAATATAACTATTCAGACACTGAGTTTATTATTTCAGTTTAAATTTCTCTAAATTTAAATAGTGACCTGAAGACCAGTAAGTAAAAAGATCAAATAGCTAATTAACAAAGATTCCTGAAGGAAGATATATTTTTTTTAAGAGTGCAGTTGCTTTATCTGTCACATACATTTGGTTAAACCACCTCTGCACTATATATCATTCCATACACAAAATGAAGCCTATACATACTGTAGGCTGTGCTTTGCATATTCATTATATGCAGAGCATTTGGAAGCCTGATAATGCGTAACTATTTCTTAGAAGGTTCTTTAAGAAGCCTCAAAATTACTGCATTTGAGAATGAATATGCTCTGCTTGCACTCCAATAGAGTTTTATATTAACCAGGGTCATGTATTGTAAGTGCCAAAGAGTATTTTGTACCTGAGCAGAAAGTTTCAAGTTATAGGTATAAACTAAATAAAAGGGAAAGCATTTTAGTTCCTACTAGTCAAACCAGGAAAGGTAGGCACAAAATCAAATCACTACCACAGTTTATAGTCTAAAAAAATCACCATTTGACCATATATGGAGCAGAAGAGGCTGGTTTTGAGCTGTTGGGCCGAATGCCTCCCATAATATTACACCATCCTTTAAGGGGCTGTCCTTTAAAAGAATCACATTAGTGCAGGTCACTCTGACAAAGCTGCACCTGGTTTTGTAAAAGAACAAATTAGAGATAGCTCTAACCTAAGAGGATTTAATTAACTGTTCCTTCTTCATGGTGTATTTAGTTCATACATTAATGCTATGGAAACGTTACCATGATTTATGTCTAATTTTTAATTTCCTTCTTAGTATTCCTCAGACAGTCTTTTTCAGCTCCTGACACTCCCAGTCTTCTGCTATCTGTGAGACTGGACAGGAAGTTCAGACCTTTGATAAATCCATCTTGGAGAATTCCAAACATTTATGAAAATAATAATGTAATCCTTCTCAATATCAGATTGTTAAGGCATTCATAAATGGACTCCTTGCACACTACCTTAGTCATTGTTGAAGCACAACATTTAGAGAAACACTAGCACTCACTGTCAGTCTCCAATGCATCAACAGGCTCTGCAAATTCCTTCCACCCATCCATTGCCTCTCCTCTGGGTTTACCCACCCGTGCTCATGCCAACTCTGACATGGTGCAGATGTGCTCCCAGGTTGCTGGGAGCAGAGCTGCATGAGCAGGAGCTGGAAGAAGCCTTGTGGGGGACTGTCCCTGCTTCCCCTGGGAGTTGCATCAAGCTCTGCCTCAAGGCACTGGACCTGGCTTGAGCTACACTGCAGATATCCCTGTACTCCTGTGCCCAGCTATGCGTGTCCATGCACCCAACCATGACTCACTGACTTGACTTCCCAGCTTCGCCTGGGACCTGCCTCATCACCATGTGTGCATTGGTTCTGCTATCTGTCCCTGGCTACTGTGACTGCTCCCTGCTCTCCCCATGTCCCTGGGCACTGCGGGGCTGTGCCCTGTCTCCCTGCCAGCTTTCCTGCTACCCTCAGCACCTGGCTCCCCAGCCCTTGCACATCCCTGCTAGTCCCTCACACCCTCCCTACTGAACTGCTGATCTGACCTTTTACTGTGTGAGTTTCCTGGGTTACTTAAAGAAAAAAACACTATTATTTATTTACATGAGATTCTGTAGCAGCACAAGGAAGAAATGAAGCATGAACAAAAACATTGCACAGTTACTAGATTCAGTTATCCAGCTGAATCATACACATGCTGGCACATGCTTAGCCCAGGTGTCTTCCTAATGCCCATGAAGGGCTCCAGGCATTGTGCCCAGTAGCAGCACAGTAATACCAACCACATCAGTGCAGTGAAAAAACAGAATTACGCGCTTTCCCAGTTGTAACGGAGATTTGGGGCTTGCAGCTTCTTTCACAATTAAGTCAAATTTTTGTTTGCCTTCTGGCCTTCTTCCCTGGACAGTGTGAGCAAGGTCTTTGAGGAAAGGCCAACTTTGTTGTCTTGCCTTGCTACTGCTGGTAATATATGGTGGGTTTTTTTTTTAATAATTCTTCCCTAGTTATGCAGCAAGGGTTAGTCGGTAGCCAAATACCTCTTTTCAGGGCTTTCAGCAAGCACAACTTGAAGAGAGCTGCCCACACAGAGAAAGAAACATTATGTGTTTGTGGTGACCTTTTGGGAATTCACTGAAAAGATGAGAAAACTGAAACATTTTACCAGCAGAACAGGGCAGCTCTGGGCAGAAGCAAAGTAAGGCAGCAGATTGTCTGGAGTAGGAAACCATCTGGTGTCCTTCAGTGCTCCTGCAGAAGGAGAGTTCAAGACTGGTAGGGTACCCCTGTGGATATGAGAGGGGAAGAAGAGCATCCCTTCTCAGAAACAGATGCTCTGACTGTGCTCTAGAAACTACTTCAGGAACAGTAGTGAAAATAAGCTCCATTTTCTGCTATTCTGCTCACCAGTTTCTCCTCTTTTGACTACTGTCTTCCTTCCACGGCAACTGTAGACAAGCTCTGTCCCCTCTGCCCCATCTCCAGCACAAAAATGCTGCCCGCTTGCATCATTGAGAAGCCTTCAGTAGGCAGGACCTGTCTTCACCACCTGTGACCCGCTGCAGAGAGGAAATCCTTCCAACTTAATCTTATCAAATGACTCTCCTTTTTTGTGCTAAAACGAAAGAGACATTGAAGTACAAACACCATCAACACATCTATTTTGACCTGTCAGGGCACTGCATGGATGGGTGGCTCCTTGGGGCCAGGACTGCCAGGGGCTCCCCTGGCAGCCAGGGTCTGTCCCACCACCCCAACCAGCAGCAGGGCAGACAGGGCCACGAGGGCAGCCCCGGGCCTGGGCATTGGACACCTTCCTGGGGTCAGGCTGAGGCTGGACCAGGACGTGGGCCCATGGGTGGGCCCAGCTAGGTGCGGCCCAGGGACCACCACGGCAGGGCTGTGGGGAGCTGGATATGGTCCCTGCTGTGGCATTGCTGGGGCAGGGGCTGACAGCTCCGGGGGGGCTGAGGGGCTCTCCTTCCCCTCTCATATCCACAGGGGTACCCTACCAGTCTTGAACTCTCCTTCTGCAGGAGCACTGAAGGACACCAGATGGTTTCCTACTCCAGACAATCTGCTGCCTTACTTTGCTTCTGCCCAGAGCTGCCCTGTTCTGCTGGTAAAATGTTTCAGTTTTCTCATCTTTTCAGTGAATTCCCGAAAGGTCACCACAAACACATAATGCTTCTTTCTCTGTGTGGGCAGCTCTCTTCAAGTTGTGTTTGCTGAAAGCCCTGAACCTCCAGGGTTCTGGGCAATGGGCAAGTGAGGGGAGCCCCAGGGGGGCTGGGTAGGGTCAGTCAGGGCTGTTGGTGCTCTCAGGGCCATGACAGTAGTGACTCGGATAGCCTGCCATTCCTGAGTAAAACGTACCACTGCTAAACATCGCCATTACATTCTTGCCAAGGAAAAGCAAGGTTGTTCAATGAATTTTACACTAACTTTCTACTTAAATTTAAATACAACATTTTTTTCATTAACACCTCAAATTTTCCTGAAGAAAAATTGTGCCATTCAAAAAATTTTAAGGCTATAGGGTCCTCAGCAAAAAATATCAATCCTGCTGCTCCTATTCTAGACTACTTATCAAAGGTATAAAAGCTGACAAATACGAAGCCTTGTTTTCATACTGGTCATGGATGAAATTTCATTCAGTGTTTACTGTGCCAAAAATCTAGTCTGCCAATGCTTTTCATTTTTTAATTACACTACAAACATTCCTATATAACCCTCTTAATAGTGTAGTGGATTCAATTTCCCCTAGCAAGCTCACATATTCTTATGTCTCACAAAAAAATTGTTTGCTAAGCCAATAAATTAACATAGATATTCTTCCTTTACTTTCAGATTATGAACAAGACTGCCATTTGCCATGACAGTCACTTACGGCATGAAATATCTCATAATAACATTAGATGGCACACAAAGAACAGCAACGATGACTTTTAATTAAGATAAAGAGATGGGTTGTGTAATGTAGTAATGAAAGTTGCATCTCAGAAACTAAATATCCATCAGCTGCTCCTGCTGGAAGTTTTCAAGGCTGTTGTAGGAACACTAAGTCCAACAAATCTTCTTTTACAATGAGTACATTAACCTTAAAGACTTCAAGAGATTTTGGGGCCCTTCTGGCTAATTTAATTACCAAACATTTGGACAATTTCCTGTTCCAAGGCTAGTCTAATATTCCAGAACTGCTGAGTAAGCCAGCAAAGTATACACTGATAAAAAGCTTTTTTTTTTCAGTTAGACTTTTAAGATTCTTCAACATAAACCAGCCCAAATTCATGAAATCAAGTCATTGTAAAATTAGCCCAATTATTTTTAAATAGAATATTTATTTTTTCTTCTGACTTCCTGGAAGGGTTCCATATTTTCTTCTGTGTAATGAAGAAACAAATTCATCAGATGACTAAGAGACAAAACATCAGCTTCAATGATTCATTCTAGCTCAAGAATGAGCATGTACAAAACAAAAGAAAAGAAAGCATTTTCTGGAGATCTACTTTATAGCAACAAAAACATATCACTCAGGATAGGTCTGTGACAAAGCAGAAGTAATAATAGCATTGCCTGTTTTTTATCTTTTCTGTGACTGAAAGTAATGTGCATTATTCAGGGATTGCTTACTCTCCATTGAAATGCAGCCATTTCAGGGACATAACATGTTATTGCAAATGTCCCTTGGTACAACAGCAAATTTTCAAAAGTAGAAATGCTTTCAATGAAACAAAAAGCAAATGGTGAAAAATATCACAATGGAGATAGAAAACATGAAGTTATTATCTTTTTATTATCTTTTTCATAGGTTTTGAACATATAGCTTATTTTACTGAACATAAAGTGAGATATTTTCTCAAAATAAAATGTAATCTACAGTTACGTAAATTTTGTGGAAAACAACTCAGTTTCTATATAAAATCCAAGATCATTATTTTTCTCTATTTTATACTTTTGCCTGATAACACCCTGCTGATACTGCAGACAGTTAGAGATATCTGAGACAGGTGGCCTTCAGAAATTCTCTTATTAAGACATAGAAGGTGGCATCAAAAATCCACTGTAAAATTTTGTGATCCTTATACTAAAATACCTCAGCAGCAGAGACTTCCTTTGTAGTCACATCTTTCTATATGCAGCATTGCACTTTGACCCCTGACTGAGAGAAAATGCCTCAGATAAGAATGATTCTTAATCAGCCAGAAACCTTGCAATTAACCCAAGTATGGTGCTCCCTCCCCTGCTTTTTCTAAGGCTGCACTACAGCTGATGCACTTCCAATCTGTGCAGCTGGCGCACTTATTTTTCTAGCATATTGTTGAAACCAGCTAGTGGCATAGACTGTTGTCACAGGATAATTCAAAGTATTTATGAGCAATGTTTGTTACAAGTCAAGTCAAGATGCTGCTGTCTAAGCTGCAGAGACTGATGGCATGATAACATTCAATTGCATTTTTGGGGTCATTGAAATGGAACATGCATTTCTTTATAGTTAGTAAAATGAACATTTATTATGGGGAACAATGCAGAATTTAATATTCATAGTCTTGATCTAAACCTTGGTAAATAATGTAGAAACTAAGTATGTTCTTGTCATTTTGTGAACTTGGCTCATTGTGAAACATTTGGGGGCACTCTGATTTTCTTTTTTAATGTATATTTCTCTTCTGTATAGAAGATATCTATATGTATCTGTATAGATAAATTATGATAGGGTGCTAAACCTGAAATAAATGCTGTGAACGGGTCACCAGACTGTTAAATTAAATGAGTAAGTAGTGCTAGCCAACCTCATAAAATTTCTGACTTATCCAATACGTTCCTGACAATATATGTTCATCCACTGTGTTCCTCTACTTAGGCATGCATGCATGTACAACACAGCAGAAAGAAAAACAATGCCAAAGTAAGCTAAAACAACATCTATTACTCTATCACAGCGAGGTAGCATTTCATGTATAGACCTTGAAGTTCTGTACTATAGTGACTTATCATTATAAATCTCACTGGTTTAAAAAGTTTGGAAATTTTAATTAGTTTATATAAAGGCACTGTGTTCCACAGGAGAGCATTTGGGCTGGCACACCAGAGAAGAAGGTACCTAATATAGCCAAATGTTTCTTTTGGGGCAGGTGGCATCACAAGCACATTTAACATGAATCAAGGCTTCTGCCACTTGAGATAATATGAGACAGCACCATAGAAAGCTTAGGTCCTTCTTATAGAACAGATGGGATGTGTGTTTTAAAGATGTAGTAAAGAATTTTGTCCATGAGCTACAAAATCCTATGCAAAAAGTTTTGAATGTGCAACAGCAAGTGAATGAAAGAGACATGTGTCTTTCTTTGGAAACAGAACTAAGACTAGAAGGCTTCCATAATCACTGTCAATTCATTGTGACTGTCTTAAATACCAATTTTATCATCTGGCCTTTTTGGATTTTTACTTGTCGGAACAGAAGGAGACACTAGCTGAAGTTATCCTCAGCTTGTCATGAGTAATGGGAATGCAGCAATTTGGAGCTGTCCACATGTTAACTTGTCAAAAGAAGAATAAAGTAGGAAGCAGGGGCTAGAATGCAAATTTTCATTTATTCTTCTGCAGAAAGATTAAAAAATGGTGAAGGCAATTCTCCTAGCTAAAGAAAAATTTTTAAAATAGCTTACCTGAAAAGAAGGCTTGAGGTGATTAATTTGAAAACAAACTGCAAACACTGTAGCAGCCTTTAGCAAGTTATATATATTAGCACTAATTTGAATAAATGCCTAGAAACTTCAGCTACAGCTAGACACTAGAATCAGAATTTTACTGGTAGTTTTAAATCTTTTCAGTTACATGTCACAATGACAATGTTGACCCTTAAAACAGAATATAAAATGGTAAAAGAAATAGAGTGGTAGGGATAAATGCAGGCATGGAAATCCCAAGGACCAGTTTCTCTTTTTTCTACATCAGGATGTTCCAGTGATACTCCACAATGTATGTCATCCTTGTATTAATGAACCACCTCTCCAGGCTACAAGATAATTCACTTTCCATACTGTATTATCAACAAGGAGCTGACGGGGTGTTCAGAGTCAGATCTGAATCAGGCTTTAAGCTGAAGCTTAGTGTCTGGGCTCAAGGCCAGATCATGCTAGGGTTCATATTCAGAGACATAAATCTGATGAGCTCTTTTCACAAGGTATCAACTAAAAATGATACCCATTTGAAGTAATGGAAATCTCACAATATCTGCCAGTTCTGCTGCTTGTGGGTTGTATTCCTACCCTTAGAACAGCACAGAGGTTAAAGCTCATGGAGAAAACTTCAGCCCCAGTTCAGCAAAACACATGTACATGCTTAAGTTGGTCCTAATCAAAAAAGTACAAACCGAAGCACATGTTTATACTTAGTCATTTGCTAAAGTGCTTTCCTGAATCAGGGACCTGATTCTGGGAAATTAGGTTCTTGCAAAACCACCTCATTTGCTTTCTATATTCCAGTCAGCCAAAATATTGCCTTGTTTCACAGAGGGTTTAGATTATGAATAACAAATAATTATCATAACAATTTATGCAAGGAAATTGAGTGCATGTATAACAGATTTCTTTTAGGAATACCTAATAACAAAGCAAACTGAAAGAACTGTGGATAGTATAAAGCTTGTATTTTAGCTTGTAGTCTAATACTGATGACATTTCCAAAATGCTCTGATTTATCCCAGACTCCCTTTACAGCATATAATAGATATTTACATTTTCTCTGCAGTTGCTGCTACCATTTCAGAAAAACGGATAACACTTATGCTGCCAGTTTTAAAGACTCAGCTGGATGAGGGGAAAATAATACTCCACAACTGCAGTCACAATATTTGTGTATTAATGAGTTGCTAATTTAAGATCTGGAACTCACCTTTCAGTTCCAAACTTACTCAAACCAAGGAGTGTTTAGAATTAGTATTTTAGATTAGGTCATTATCTGTTTGTGTCTTTACTCTTGAAGATCTGTCCTTGATTGAATTTTAGTTCTATATCTAGTTTAAAAGTTGGTGGTCTTGATTTACTCTTCAAGTAGTGTACAGTATACTTGATATGTTTATCCCACAAAACATATGAAGTATTATTGTGTTTCATAGATGTAGTAGCGGCATAGTCTCATACCTCACTTTTATGGAAAGTAAAGAAAGAAGAAATAAAGAAAGCAGAGGCCAAGGGTAAGATATTTTCAAAAGTAGGAAAAAGGAATGGCCATAGCTCTATGGTGATTTCCTCAGAGTAATGCAAAGAAACACACTCTTGTAGAATAATTGAAAAATACAAATATTTAAAATACAGTAAAATCATACATTGGGGGACTTTCATACAGAACAGATTAGACTAAATATGGGAGAGGAAATATGAAGTAAAGAATTGACATGGCAGGGAGCTGTGCTGATTAGGAAGTGGGCAATTTAATTTCTTCAGGAGTAAGAAACTCCAGCATGAATTAATTTGCTTCATGCAGAGTCCTGCTGTTTTCTTTTCTTTCCTCAATCACTGTTTACTACATAAAGTCACACCTCACCTATCTTCTTTGATTGTTTAATTTTAGCAGGATTTTCTTTTCATGGCACTATTAGTAGAGCTAAGCTTTACTCTGCATGTAATACACAAACACATTACTTTGGGCCCCAGGACCACTGAGGTTATTTCAAGTTTGAAACAGTATTGTTCCAGTATTTGCTTTCAGCAAATCATTTCACTGAATTTTAATAAGGTATCCAAGCCATAATCCAATGTTGCTTTTGCAACAACTCCCACCTTCTTCAATGGGTGTTCTGGATTTCTAATGAATAAATTAACTCCCAAAGAAAAGCAGGCAGATGAGCTCTGTAAGTAAGATTAACTTCCACTAAGCTAGCAAGGCTACTTTTAGGATGTGACTGAAGAAATCCAATAGGACCAGATCATGATTATAAGACAGAGCAACAAAAAGAGCACTAGAAGGCTTTAGAAGGTCTTTAGAAATGTTTGGAGAATACAAATTACTAGGGAAAAGTGATCAGCTTTTAAATGGTAGGCACCCAGGGGCTTGAAAGTTTTGGACTGTGTATTCAGTAGCTAACAATATTCCTCTTTTGGACCACTTACAGGAAGATCTGCGCAAACAGACTTACAGACTGCCAGTATAGAGTGACCTTTCTTACTGAGCCCCAGTAGTCCTGACATGTTTACATGTTTACAGATTATTTAGTTTATTAACTAAATATATAAAACACAATAAATTCTCAACAAATAAAATGAGAAATGACTTATGGTCAATCATAAAATTAAACTAATTAGTAGGATTATTAGACTAATTATTATACTAGATTTCATTAACTTTCATAAATTTTCATAAAATTTCTTTAAAAGGCCATTGTAATGACAGCAGTTTATATGTCAGTCTACCAAGTACCACAGGATTAATTTTAATTATGTTCCTGAAATATTAGAAGAAAGTGAGCCCTATTTATAGAGAATTTGGGCCTACATTACTGAAAGATGCTTGTAAATTCCCCCTTTCTGTCACTGAATAGATCAACACAGCCCAAACTGTGGAAAGGCTGGTCTTCAAACTGGTCAGAAATTTCTCTTTGCAATGTGGGGATAATTTTTATACATAGTCCTGTCTCAAAGATGCTTGTCATTGCCAGGAGACCTTAGTTG
This sequence comes from Elanus axillaris, assembly GCA_026212715.1. Taxonomy (NCBI): domain Eukaryota; kingdom Metazoa; phylum Chordata; class Aves; order Accipitriformes; family Accipitridae; genus Elanus; species Elanus axillaris. The sequence goes on along the minus strand of JANZLQ010000079.1, from coordinate 26,874,893 downwards.
CCTTTTGCCAGGCCACTAGATGTAAAATTATGGTTATCCTTACATAGTTTTAACTCACACAGCATCTGAGAGGATTTCCACTGTATGCCTACTTAAAGTAGGTGTCAGTCAGTCCTACCATTACAATTGTCACAGAAAAATATTGTGCTTGACCTCTGAAGAAAATGAAGTTACTTGCTTCCTTCACCTTTCTCAACCCTTCCCTGACAGTAATGGAAAATGACCGGATATAAGTAGTCATTTCTCTGCCTTGCAATCTGGCATCAACATTCTGGAAATGGGAGATGCTGTTAATGGGTGGGGGTAGAGGGGATACTACATTTCTGAACAACCAGGAAAACTGTATGAGGAACCCCCAAGAACACAGTCTGATCTGTAGCTCCAGAAGTCCCTCCTCCTAATTATCCCCACTAAAGATAGGGAAAACAGCAGTAAGTTTCTAGGGTAGGTTTATCTGATAGTCTGGGAGCTAGCTGTAAATTTAACACCACATTCAGCTAAGTCACCTGGGCTAGGATGTAACAGGATAACTACCAAATCCTGCATTTTGCTACCTCTCAGGTGGCAAATGGTCCCTTGGGAGCAACCCACCACTCATGCCTTCAGAGCATTCTCTAGGATCCTGCAAGCATTGGACTTACACTGAAAGATGGCACTGACCACAGAACCACTGAAGCAGGTTCCTGGCAGCTTTACACTTCTTTGCCGCTGAACACTACAGAAAAAATTGGACTAAAGCACTTTTTATCTGATTTGTAAATGAATGGCAAGATATTTTCAGACTCACCTCTGAACTTATGTGAAGGGCAATGCCTGCAGGAACAGAAGTTGAGCACAACCATAGTGGCACCTTCTGGTGTGGTATCTTGTAATAATTTTGACTTATTCCTCAAAGAGAATCAGCAATTCCTGTGGTGAGTGGAGTAAAAAACATATTTCCACATAAGGGCCAGCCCTACCCTGGGGTGCATGAAGCACAGTATAGCTAATCGATCAAAAGTGATTGTCCCACTATACCCACTGTTGGTGTGGCCTCACCTCAAGTACTGTGTTCAGTTTTCAGCTCCACAGTATAAGAAGGATATAAAAATATTAGAATGTGTCCAAAGGAGGGCAACAAAGATGGTGAAAGCTCTAGAGTGCAGGTGAGTATACTAGGTTTGTCCAGCTTAGAGAGGAGGAGGCTGAAGGGTGACCTCATTATTATCTATACCTTTCTCATGGTGGGGGGGAGGTGGGAAGGGAGATGGTCATCACTTCTTACTGGTGTCCAGTGGCAGGACACAAGGGAAGGACTTAAAGATGCTGTAGGGGAAGTTCAGATTGGATATTAGGAAAAAGTTCTTTACTGAGAGGGTGATCAAGTATTCAAACAAGCTCCTCAGGGAAGTGGTCATGGCCAAGCCTGTTGTGTTCCAGAAGTGTTTGGACAACAAATAGTTTAATTTTTAGGTTGCCCTGTGTGAAGGCAGGAACTGAACTCAGTGATCCTTGTGGGTCCCTTTCAGCTCAGGATATTCTGTGATTTGATGACTCCCACTCTTCAAAGAAAAGAAAGGTCCATATAAGTGCCAAAAAGCTGTGTTCCCAACACTCTAAATAATAGTATCTCTGTTATTTCCCACCATTTTTTCTATGTGCATAAGTAAATCTGGTCATGTAGTTAAAGACAGTATCACAGTGAAGATACAAGAATCTAATTCTGATATTTCCTACATTTTCAGTGATTCAAATGAAAACTCATTCCTGTTAAATGAATTACCTTTTCCTATACGTTTTTTTTTTCAATAATTGTTTAGTAGAACAGACATTAGCAATTTAAATATTCAGGTATCTGAGAAAAAAAATATGATTAATTATCTGCTAGGACCACTTTTGATTCTCTGCAAGGAAGTTGATTCTGAACTTCAAATTGCTTTCCCAGAAAACAACTCTAGCAATTATAATGGATGCCTTTGCTTAACACATAAAATGAGGTTTATGAATCAAACGCCCACTCTGAAGCTATGACATTAGCCCAGAATTTATTCTTGTTCTTTGATCACCTTGCTTGTTGCAATCTCAGCATAGAAAGGGAAGGAAGTAATTTGTATGGCAATAATTTGCAGCCACTAAAAGATGTAGAGCAGGCACTCAAAAAGGATTGACAAATGACTATAAATTATTTGTATCTCTTTGAAAGGGAGTCCTTATAGAAGCAACATATTATGTTTCTAACTGATGCTACAGAGCAGGTGAGCATCTTCTTGCCATCTGCTGTATTTCTAAGTCAAGAGCCCTTGAGGAAGTCACTATTGCAACAGTAGGCTAATGAACTATTATGGACATTAATCAAGAACCACATAAGAAGAAATGAATTATTTTTCAGAGGTTTTTGGTGTGCAGTCCGTTTTGTGGCTTTCAGAGTATTAAGCCTTAATGCACAACAGCTTCAGCATTTTTTCCAGAGAGCTTCTAGTTGAGTAACATTTTTTCTGTTTGCTTTGCAAAATAGGTATTTAGCAGTTATGTCTTCATTTCAACAGGTGCTTAACGTTCAGGCCAAGGGAAAAGACAAAAGAGTACTTTAGAAGGTACTTCCTCTTTTGCACTAGAATTGACTGAAAAAGGGCAGGAAGGGTGATTTTCAGCTTCACTGATGCAACCGCCAGAAATTTTTTAACCGTTCCCTCATGTAGTAACCACACTTTCAAATAAGCCCATCTTGGGTAAAACAGAAGCCAAGTTGCATGGTTTTTCAAGAGGGGACTGTCCTTCATGAGGGATTACTCCTTTTGTTCCTTCCTCTAAATGACTGCAGGGTGATTTGCAAAGGAGGGAAGGGACACATAGAAGGTACTAGTGATTGGCTTATCTCCTTATGCTTCACTGCTCCTGCAAAGACTTAAGGCAGGATACTGCATCAGATAGCTGTATTCCCAGATCGCTCTTGCCTCCTAATTTACTCCTGAAGTGCATCTGATTTCCAGAAGACTCAGTGAAATGCACTGAATATGTATCAGGATGATTATTCTCATGTGCCATATGGGTGGTTTACAGCTGCCTGCCATAGCTGTCATGGTAATAGACTCCTGATGTGAATTGCCTTTAATAAAAAATAGGGAATTCAACATAGAAACTTATCAAATTTTCAGTAATGCCCATGGGACAAAATGTCTCAGTTCTGACAGAACTTTGTAAGCTAGAGCATGCAGACAGCTAGTATGGCAGACTTGGAGAGAAAAGATTAGAATAAAGCTATTTTAATCTTTCATGTCCTGGCACAAGAAGTGTAATCACCTCTATTTGATTGTCTGTGAAATGGGGATAAATAATAGTTACGTTACAAAGCCATTAAGGTATATAAAAGTACTTCTACTGAAAATCCTTTATAAAAATCATGCTTTACAAACATTTGCCTATTAGGATGAAATTGGTCCTCAAGCTGTTCTTGGCTTTGCATTAATTTGGTTTCAAGTCAAAGAAATATTTTTTTTCTTCGTTTAATTTGCTTTGCCTATTTACTTTAAGGCTTGCTCTTCTGGATGAAGGTTCAGCCAGGAGCTCCATGAAAATGCATATGTTTCTTATTTGCTGTTCATGATACAGTTAGCTGTGCAAACTGAATGTTGTGTCAGTGGGCACCTTGCCACTAAGCATGGATGGATGCTCCATATTTGGCTTCTTTTATTTAGTGTGGATGTTGACTTTCTCCTTATGACAGTATTGTGTTAAAGCATAAACATCATGGATAGAAATACAGAATTTCAAAGAAATTCATGGTCAACATTTTAGGTTTTAGTTCTGTGTAAAGTAGCATGCGCTTTTATCTATCATACCTCTAGTTACCCTTTTGTCAAGCTTCAGGTCCATGATATATTAAGGAAATAAGTAAGTTCCCCAGGCTGACCTGACTTTCCTGAGCAGGGCATGGGGACAAATATATTTCAAATGTTGGGCTTATGCATAGGTCTGCCTTATTTTATGTTTAATTTAGGCTATCAAAAGAAAATGCTACCTAGGGCAAGACTCAGAGCAGCCAGAGCTGGAAGAGCACTTACACAAATATACCCTTTCATAATAGCTTGGTGTGCTCCTGGCATGTATTTATGATGGAAGCTAGGAGAGTGTAGAAAAGACACATTTATGTATTCTGCCTAGCATTACACTCCAGGGATGTTTCCCATGAATACACTAGACTTCTGAACCCATTTATTTCACTGAAATTCATTAAATCAAGTCCAGAGCTGATATTTGAAAATCTTGCTTGGGCCTTTTTTACATTGTTAAATTTTTGCTCTTTCACTATCACTATGGGTCACACTACTGTATTTGTTAGGACAGCAGCTGTGCTTAGAGAAAGATTTTTAAATAGCATTTAAAGACCATCACAGGGAAAAAAAAAACTTTAGAGTTATACAGTTGTAAGCAAGGACAGAATTGTCCTTACCTAAGTAATATTTGAACTCTTATCAGATTAGGCATCTACTGACACATATGCAGCTTATGAAGAAGAGCCGCTGTGACACTAAAAAAGATACAGATGTCAGAAACATATACTAAGTGTGCTATATATACATAATACTCAAATTCAAGTGTATTTGAAATGAGGAGCTTACAGATTGAGGAGCTTACAGATTTAATTAAAATTTAAAATTCTGAGTACGTAGTCCTGTAAAACACTTAGGCATTGAATTTGCCTTTAAATTTCATGTAACAAACTATTTGCTGGATAGGGGCCCAAAAGGATCTGCATTGAGTTCTAAAGGTAGGAAGAATTTATTTTTTATTTTTAAGTTGTAAAAAAAAATCCTGAAATCATTTGGGGTTTTTCATTTTTTATTTCTAATTTACATTTTAAGAAGTTATTATATTCTAGATGTTATCTTAGCTTTTTTCTTTTGTTGCTAATTAATGGAGGAAGCAATGATGTTAGAAGAAGCTGATATTACATGTGATCTTTCAGTTATCTGGCAAACATGTGCCAAAGCATCTTAGGGATGATTTATGCTCAACGCTGCCCTAGGCTTGAGAAAGGATTAGCAGTCATGCTAGCCTGCATAGTGGTTTTCTTTTACTGACAAGTCTCCATTAGGTATTACATTTAAATGCTCATTTATTTCACTTGCTGGCCTGAGGAAATATTGAATTGTGGTTACTGTTACCACTGTGTCAGAGGGCAGACTTCTCATCACAGTTCTCTTTATGCTGCACTCGGTAATGTAGCTAGACATTTTTGTCAGGTGTGGATATAACATAATATTATTTTGTCAACCACAAAGAATTGTTGCAAAATATAATAATTTATAAGCATATTTTAAAAGATACTTCTTTAACCATAGTGTGTAAACTTGAGTTTCTCCGAACACAAAAACATTTGTAATATTTTGATTGTGCTTTAAAATCTGGAGCGGGGTGGGTGTGCAGGTGTGGGGGTGTGGCTGTATTCATTCTGTATGGAGACAGTTTCTGCTGCCTGTCTAGCTGCCATCACAAGGTTTTTCTTGGACAGCCACATGGTCCATATGTTCCTACCCTGGATAACTCCCACCAGAACTTGTATCACCCCTGAAAAGAAACCCTCATTATAGGAGGAAAAGGGGTTTGGTTAAATTATGTCACAAACTACTCCCTTCTAAGGTTTCATCTTCTGGTAAAAAAAGCATTTCATTCAGACTGACCTACATTGTTACTGCATGAGTGTGCAGTCTCAAGAGAGCTAAAATTCTTGCATCAGTCTGTGATTCAGTACACAAAGCACTCTCCACTAAACTTCCCTGCACTTAGCCATTTTTTTTTCTTTTTGGCAGGTGGAAAAATGGAGAACAGACAACAGGTGAGATAAGTGTAGTATTTCTTCTAGTGTGGCAAAGAGAGCTGTCTGTTGCTAGACAACACATTTCAGCTCAAGACAAGAGAATAAGCCGCCCAGCCACAGGACTCCCGTGTTCGATGGAGCTGACTGAGAAGGCTGTAAACCTGCCACTACAAATCACCATGCAGAGGAATTACCAACTCGGGGGGGTGGTGGGGACCAAACACCTCAACCTTCCTTTACCCAGGATTCTGTACCATTCAGGAAAAAGAAAAAAAAAAAAAAAAAAGGTAGAAAAATATGTTTTAACAAGGTTTACACACCACATGTGATTATTTCCCTTCAGATAAGCTTTTGAAAATGTTACCCTTAATCCTTGTGAAATAATTCCATATTTTGGGCAGAGGAAATTACTGTCAAAGTGCTTACAACTATTAATTTCTGTATAGGATTTTAACCAAGGTTGGTTGGTTGTGTTTTTGAACCACATGTTGGCAAAGGTCGCTGGTCCTTTGCATTTTCTAACTTCTGACTAATGAAAATACTCTCCAACCTGAATATATCCAAAACAAATATCTGCCTGAAACTGCTGAGCCCTGAAAAATGTGGTGGATAATAGATATCTTAGCATAACCCCCTAAGCAGACATCTGCTACTAGGTATCTCTAGAATAGCCTCTGTTAGGTGAAATTATCAAACTAATGCCACTGAAGCTCTTTGCACTTAGTAGTTTTCCTGCTTCGTTAGTTCCCGATCCCTCCATCAGCTGAGTGATTTTCTGTTTCAAAAATGAGATTTTCATATTTGTGCTATTGTTTTTTGTAAATGCCAGGAAGGAGAAACATGTCCACAGTCCTCTTTTATTTGCAGATTTACTTCAGGAAATCCACCATGATTTGTGCTGCAGAGCCTGGGACTGCTGTGATTTATCTTTGCATACAGGTGGCTTTTACCATAGCTGTAGGTGATACAGTATGTATTTAAAAGGGAGGATAAAGAATCCTAGGGATAAGGACACAATTTGTACTTTTGAAGGACATAGTTGAATGCCAGACTTTCATTTGTCTAATCCTCTTACATAACCTATTTCCTGCAACTCTTCTGTTTCTGCTCCCTTTATGTGACATGACAGCCATGATGGTTTTGGAACAGTAAATACATGCTATCAATGCTTAAGGATTTTTTTTCCTGTTATCATTGTATTTATCAGTCTAAATGTGATTCTGGATATACTCCTCTTCCTAGGCAGATAACAGTAGCACAGCAGCACAAATGTCACTCCCTCTGTCTCCAGGGACAATCCTGTAGTACAGATTTGGCATTTTAAAAATTTGCTTCATATGGCTCAATGAGTTCAAGTGCATTCTATAATGTGAAGCAGTTAGCTTGGGTAACAACTGCAGTATTGTGAATTAAAAGTATACCCCTGGAAGATGTAGGATGAGTCTTACTGGAGGAGTAAAATTCCTGCTCAGGGTCACACAGGAAGTCTTTAGTAGAGCTAGAAATGGAAAGTTAGTCCAGTGCCATTACCATAAACCAGTACTGACTGCCTTCCTTAAACGTACTGGATAAGTGCACCACATTACAAATTGCTGCATTAGTCACCAAGATAAAAGCATTTCAGGAACTGTGAAAGTTTCTTTTCTACAGAATTGGAAACATCATCAGATTTCACACTTTCTTGTTAATTCTGCCTTCCAGTGTGGCTCATTTCTGTGGCTTCTCCCTAAAAAAAGGCACAAATCCACTTGTGCCATTGTCAGAGCAAGCCTGTGGCTATTTGTGTTTGCTAGGGCATTCTGGGGTAGGGATGTGACTGCTTGTGAGCCTGGGGCTCTGCCATCTCCTGGGAGCGCTGGGCTGCTGTGACTGATCTGGGGACCAGTGAAGCCTAGCACAGCCTTGTAGCAATATCCATTCCAAAACCCACAAAACTGGAAAAATATACAATCCTTTTTCATATTCCCACCCTTCTTTATCTCCACCACAGTTTATAGCAGTATTTTTTTATTCTACTTTGTCTTGTTTAAATAACAGAAGTTCAGTTTTGTATTACATAAATATTGACACTTTATAATCACTCTTCCTGAGCAGAGGGAAAACTGTGGATATAAGCCACCAATGAGGTCTTACCTTCCATCTAATGGCTTTCATTTCAACAAGGAAGCCTTTATCAGTGGAATGTGTACTGGAAGGCAAGGTTCTGTGCAGAGCAGCCAGAACTCAACATTTGCTGCACTCACCTGCCAGAGGCTGCTAGGAATAGCAAACTAAAAGAGTTGTTTCCGGAGCAGTTGAGCTGGTGAAGGTTGTTTTCAATGATTTGGTTTAAAATATTTATTTCATTCAAATAGGAATGTGACTACAGTGTCTGTCTGCTGCAATACTATTATTTAATTTTTTCATTATTTCTTTGAAAGTACTTGTCAGAATACTTAAATTTGCAGTCAGTGTCCTACTGATACATTCATCTGCAACACTGATGTCTTTTCATCCATTCTGCTCTGTCTCAACTTTTTAAAGTCAATCCTCTGTTTCCTCTGGTAACATGGTTGACTTTTTCTACACTGCTGAAAGCCAGCCAGATGATGTTTTGAGCTTGGTCCTAGAAGACAGATCTCATTAAGCCAGGAGTCAGTGCCTTAACAGGTCTTTATCCATGTTATCTTATGATAAAGACAGCAAAGCTAGATCAAGTATCTTAACCCAGTTAGATGCTGCTCTTCAAGACAGCTTTGCTTTTGTCTCATTCCTTCAATAATAATGTAAAACGTCTGATACATGTGTGTGTGACTATATGTGTACATGTGCGCACATGTGCCTACCCCAATGCCTTTTTTACTGTGAATGCAATTTTAGTTTTTCATTTATTCTACTGAGGCACAAACTGCTTTATCCAGCTGTCATATTACTTGCTCAGATGGAAAATGCAGCTGAGTGACTTGTAAAACAGTACATCTGATTTTTTGTTTTTCTGAATGTTAACATATTAATTATGGACTGTAGGTATCAACACCACCCTTTATAATTTTCATCCAGTATATACAAAATAACTATAAGAAGATAGGCAATTAATTCAAAATCTTATTATTCTTAGGGATAACTAAATTTGGTCTAGTTATTTTTACTGCTTTAAAAACTGTTGAACAATTTGGAGGTATGTTCTTTTTTCTTCAATGTTTTCTACTTAAGGCATAAGATTTAAAAAAGAGCTAGATTTTGTGTTTAAAATAACAGGTTGGAAACATTGTTGAAAATCTACCAACAGAATTTTTATTAATCTGTGCCTCTGTGGATCATTTCCCTAGTCTATAAGATCTGGTGACATTCAGGTTGCTGTCCAAAGCTAAGTTGTGCCTTAATGTAAGAAGTCAGCCTCCTGCTCATAAAGGCAAGAAAGCTGCCCCACCCACCCAAAAAAAAAAAAAGGTCTACTTCCACTGATGTAGCTTTTGGCTACAGCAAACTCCTTCTATATGTTTGATGACAAGTTGTAAAAATAAAGAGGCAATGGATGAGAATGTTTCCCATGTTACTGATGACATCACAAAATGCAACAAATAATTAACTCCCTCCCAAAATAAAGGGGTTTACCCTTTATTTTTACCCTTCATACCATGGCATAACTTGTCTTTTACAAGACATGGCTGTGTAGAGAGCATTTTTTGCAATATCAGGGAGTAAGATACTGCATTCAATACCAGTATATTATGCAAATAATTTTCATGTTTTCAACAAACATTATCTGGTGAAGGAAGCTGGATCATAAGGAGTTAATTATTTGCATTTCCGTGGCATCTTAAGAACTGCAGTTGCAAAGGAAAGCTTAAACGGCTGTGAACATACATGCCTATTTCAATCCATCACCCAGCAGTGTGCTCTTTGTGATGAGATTGCAGAAGGAAGAGGAGGGAAAGCAATGCAAGGAAAGGAAGAAAATAAGAAATTAAACAGGACATTGAAGAATATATTGCTGATTTACTGCATCTCCTTCTCTAGGAGGCATATTCAGCATCCTGAATCATGTAATTAATACATAATTATGCAACAGTTTTGGTAACCTGACCATTCTGCTGCTGTAGTCCAAGTGGCAGGACAAAGTTGCAGGTCTGTGAGAGACCTCCAGCATGTATCTCATGAGCTACCAGATGATACCATTCAAGGCAGCCATGCTGGCATACACTAGCAAGAGCCATGTGGATGAGTGGGAACTGTGAACACATTCTGCTCATGACCTACACTGCACATAGCAGATGGAGTAGACTTGACTGTAGAAGGATGAAAAGAGAAACAGTGTGAGAGAAGCGAGCAAGGCTGAAAGCTAACCAAAAAGAGTTTTGTTAGTTTTGGCCCAGTGTGTCCATTTATCTGTATGTGTCCACACAGAACAAATCTAGGACTGTGATGGAAATATAAAATAGGTTCCTCTTTCAACATCCATCACGAGTGATTTTTGGCATTAGCCTTTGTGACTAGAGTAAGTGGATGACCTAAAGATCCAGTCCAACACATCATCTTTCATCAACCCACAGATACAGCCTTTAGATATATCCCTGGATTGTCTAAAATAAAGAAATTCTGAAGGTGGGTGAAATGCTCCACTTCCGTTAACTATGGTATGTTCATACCTATTACTACTTCTTCATATTCTTCTGTACTTATGTCACTTTAAATAGAATCTGTATGCTTCTGGTTTGTGCAGAACAGCTTACCAGCTCTCATAATTTCTTCTGGTGGTGTCACAGCTTCAGAAAAATCTACCTGTGTTGTGTAAATTGCAAGATTTGAAAATTTAGTAATTGGAGCATTGTTTTTTCCACTGCTGCTCTGAAACTGAACAAAACAACCTGGAAGTGAATCAAATGCTTGATAGAAAGACACCAGCTCATATTTTAATAGCACTCCCAAGTCATTTCCCTCTCAATTTCAGAAAAGCATCAAAGCATCACAACAAAACATTGAGAATGCAATTGTGACAATAAAATTAAAATGAGAACATAATAACAGTGGGTATGAATGCTCACATGCAAAATCTGGTCATTTACTGAGAAATGTGCTTTCCCTCATGACTCGTTCACCTGTGTCTCCAAATGCCTTTAAAATAGATGGGCTGGTTAGCTCTCTGCTTTGTAGCACACCACCAGCAGGACTGTCAGACCAGCTGCAAATCTGTTGTGATTGCAGAGAAATGAGGCCTATGCCTGCACCAGCCCTTTTCACCCACAGATCCAAATATCTGCTCCTTTCTGATGCAAAGGAGGTCAGCACTAAGATTCTTAATTTTGCATTGTAATCAATTTTTAAAAATGTTAAAAGCTGATTACCCTACCTGTCAGAGACTTCCTCCCCATCACTGATGCCTTAAGGTCATAAGCAGTTGAACTCATATGACAGGTACCAGGGGTACCAGGATGACCTCTCAAAAAAGGACAGGCAGATGGCACATCAAGTAATGGGCCCACACTGATGCCGTACAGAGAGTGGACATCTACTTACACAGAGTAAGTAGGAAAACTGAATAGTCAGATTTGCTTTTATTTGTCTGCAGTCTGTCATGCTCATTGATGTTCAAATACTTGGCAGGTATTCTACCACATTCAAAGCAGTTTAACAGGTTTTTAAGTTAAACTTCTTTCCATGATTTCTGATAGTTGTTTCCCCTTCTTACCTCCTGTCATTTCTTTGGATTCCTTAAGATAGTACCCAGGACTCCCCCCAGATTAAACAAATAATTTAATTTATTTTTATTGTTACGTTTTGCTTTCTTTTCAAACAACTAAAACAATGAGATCTGCTTCTTTACTTTCCAATCTCCTAAAACAAATCCCAAAGCAAGAGAAGCCAGCTACTGCTTTGCTTACTTCCCTGTTTGTAACCTCTAATACTTACAGATTCATGCCATCAGGGCAGTATGCTTTGTCTGCTTTAAGTGGATTTAAGCTTTTAAGAAGCAGTTCTCTAATCTGTACATGATCTAGTTCATTCTCTGTCATTACTTGTAAACTGATCGCTGGCTTGAACTGATCTCCTCTGTGTTTCTCTGTAAAGAGAGATGCAAAGTTAAGTGTTTAACAATGCTGCCACTGTTACAGTATCTCCTGCTTATAAACTGTCCGATATCAATTTGAAGTGGTCCAGTAGTTTCTTTAATCCTTTGATTAAATCATTCCAGGATAACATTTCAAAAGGTAGCAAAGGTCATTTCATTAATATAGAGGTATATGTGCTGTGCACTGTTTGTTCTCACTCCAGCCCAACATAAAAAGCAGGCATCTTCATGTACAAATGGATGCATGCAAAATACCTTGCTCCATAGAAGCAATTGATTGCTCTTCTCCTGCACATTGATTTTACTGCTGTGTAAGCCTCAGACATCCATTTTGAAATGTTTTGAGAGTATCTGAGATTTGCAATAGTCAAAGCCCCAAAACCTTTCTTCTTAAAATCTGTTAGTTTAGTTGTATGTAAAAATCAATGTATTTTTAAAAAAAGAAATATCAGATTCAAACTTAAAATTAAAAAAAGCTGTTACAACACATTATGTACTTGTCATACAGGGTTGTCTCACACAGATGGGAGACTGCATAGCTACTCTGCTGACACGTAATCAGGTACATATATTGCACCAGAAGGCAGGGCAGACAGAACAATAGCATCATTAATACCTTGGATAAATCTAGTCCTGCTTGTTCTTCATGCCCTTTTGATTATATAAGGGAAAGAAAGAAGAGATTCAGACTGATGTCTGTGTTTTAAAGAGGAATTTGTGTTCCTGTGCTTGACCTGCAGACATCTTGATTGTCCTGCAAAGAAAATCACAGGGATTGTAACCAGATCTTTGCAAGAATGAAGGAAAGAAATATCAGAACTTACCATGTATTTCTAGATAAGAATCAATACATTTTAAAAGGTAATCATACAAAGCAGATTACCTCTTTTTTTATGTTTTTATTACCTAAATAACAGCAATTTTCTCTGAGCTTAAATGACACAAAACACCAAGATCTGAAAAAGTTAATATAAAGATGGCATGCTTAGGAGGACACATACTGAAAGAACAAAAGGATCAACCTGCTTTAGACTTTGCATTTTCACTGGCTCACATGCTTGTGAAAGAGGTTTGTTTTCTTCATTCATTACCTTTAAAATGGAGTGCACTGGATCAAATGTTTCTCTTCTCTGTTTAGTGCTTTTCTTAAGCTAAAATGAGCATGTATGAGTTTTCAATAGAAAACTGCTGGAAAGTCTCTGAATATCAAAGTCTTCTCACCAAGCACAGCTATGATTCAACTTCAAGACTTGTTTGTGTTTAGTTCCAGTTGGTATTTAATATGCTTTTCTTATTTTTAAGTCTTTTGCTTATGTTCTTAAAAAGGACATGCTTTCTTTTCTTCTTCATCAGCCATTTTCTGCCTATTGGGATCTTGGTATCTTACAAGTTTCTGGTCTTGATCTGCCACTGAGAAGGAAAAACTGGAATATTTGTGTCATAATATTTTTTTCTAAGGCACAGTGACATTGTCACAGACATCCTGTTAAATTACTTGCTGGTCACCAGCTTTATGTCTTGAAGTTGCCATTGTGTGGAGTAGTTTTAGTAATATATTATGTTTTAATTTTGCAAGCAACTAATTTAATGTTTAAATTCTACATTTCTGCTATTCTTGCTATATTTTGGTATATTATTTCTCATACATACCAGATTTGCTTTCTGCACATTATAAAGCTGAGATCTAATATTTTTTTCTGTATCATATAGCATGTTTCCCTGTAAACTGTGTGTCAAAATATGGGAAATACTTCATTGCATTACAGTTTAGTAGAGTGGGCAATATTTAATACAGTCTTACAATCCACTGTGTGATTTTACTGAAATAACTCTTACTAGCACCTACAAATAAGATTCCTGTGTTTCTCAAGTTTGCATGAGGTTTCTACAATGTGACTTGTCTCCTCCAGGTTCTGTGCCTGGTTATGACATCCTACATAAAATACAGCAACAGTGAGAGTAGTGTAAGAAAACCACCTTTCAAGGATTCAGAATCTCTTTAACTAGTCATCAGCCGCCTTCAAATCAAATGTCTCTTTGTAAATCAGTCCAAGAAGCATGTGTTTAGGATGGATGTTTAAAGGTTTAAGAACAGAAGAAAAAAAAAATTCTTTGTATCTGCCCACAAATGAAGATCCATATCCATCATAATACTCAGGCTCAGTGAACCCTGAACCTGCATGGAGTGTCCCAGAAAAAAATTATGAAGTAACATGATTCAGCTTACATGGAAAAGTTTATGAAAGGATAAGGTGATGTGGTTGCTTTTGATAGCAGTTGTTTTACATGCATTTTTAAATAAAGCAAAACTGTTTAAAAGACAACCTGTGGAATGAGCTAACTGTGATTACGGGGAAAGTGGCTAGAACAGATGAACTCCATTTCTTTAATAATGTGCAGAAACTCTTACAAATTGCTGAGACAGACATTAGAGGTACACTTCTGCCACAGAAAACAAACACTGTAAGTTAAGTAAGTTAAATAAACAACAGGGATATGATGAAGGTGCTTGTGTGTTCTTGTTTCAAAGGGGAAAAACTACAACTCTGTCCTCTAAAGTTACACAGAGTAACCAAGTAATGTAAATTAGAGAGGAGCTGATAGAAAGAATTTCACAAGACTGAAAGTCTGCTTCTGAAATGTCATGTAATATCTCCCTCGTTTCCACATAGACCAATGCAATGAGTTGGTTCTAGCAAATTTCTGCACACTTAGCACCTGAAGAAAAAACTGTTCAGTTTGCTGTGCCATAACTGCCTGCAATCCCCTTCTTCCTTATTTTTTAACTGCTCTTCCTCTCCTTTAACCCACAACAGGCAATCAGAGTGTCAAGTCACAAATTAATCCCAATTACAGGCAGTGCTAGAAATGTCATACCTAATGGCATCTCGGCCATACAGGGTCTCAGTTCATGTTTCAGCCTTAGAATAGGCTGAGTTTTCATACAGTTAATACATGTTATACAGGCATTTTATAAGAAATTACTGTTCCAGTCTCCAGTCGCATCTTCATTCTTTCTCTCTCTCTTCCTCCTAAATTGCAACAATTCAGATTGCAAATAAAACCAAATAAGGGATGAATGTAGAACACTGGCAGGAAATGGGGCAATGTATTTCATTTACCTCCAGGACAAATTAATGCACATGCTTAGTGATGATTATTTAAACATCAACATTATTATCTATTGCACTATGGGTTTTTTTCCTGGTAATTGATGCCTCATTCTGGTGCAAGAAGCAGCTGTTTTGTGAGAGGAATGCCATCATGTTTCCTCCCTCTACCCAAAAAGAAACACTGTGCAACACTGGAGATAGGAATGGAAGTAACTTGAAGGAAAGGCGAGTTGATGTAGTGTACAAATTCCATAGTACACAAATAGCTATAGCTGCACTACATCCTCCAAGTTCAAGCATTTTCTTATTTTTTTGGCAACTCATTTAGAGATTACTGTGCAGAACCTGAAAAAGTTCTACACTTTCCACACCAGACTTGCCCAACCCTGTCTCTGTTTCTTCTGTAGAAGCACGGTTTGCATTTTGACAGAAACAGATTAGTTTTTTGCTATCTTGGGGAAAAGTCTATACCCTTCCTTTTCAGGAGTCTTATTTAAGCTCTGAGAAGCTCTTTTTAGAGGAAGTAAGCACGCATGCACAAACAAAGTTGAGAGGAAAGTTGGGAGCACTCCAGAAACTTTGGAAGTTCTTACTCATTGTTTCCTAACTCTGGACTTCTGAAAAAAACCACATTTTTCATTAGTTACAGATGTTGATAAGATCCCTTTATAGCCAACACTGTAGTAAGAGTGAGGATGTTATTGTAACCTAATGACACAGCCTTGCTATTTCCTAACAGAGGATGACTAACCTTTATACACTGTACAGCAACTAAATACGCCAACTGATGTTCCACAAGATGCTGCTGTCACACATGGTTCTTGACACTGACTGATGAGCATTATACAATGCAAATTGGAAACAAGAGGCTACATTGTCAAAAACAATCCAGTGAACATTAATTCACATACACATACTTCTTTCTACCTACCATTAGCATTGTAGCAGTAAATAAACCAGAAAGAACTGACTAGCACAAAAATCTACAGGAGATTAATTTACTACAAAATAATTTTGACCTTTAACAAAGGGATGCACAGTGTCGTCTTGCTGTGTTCTTTTCAGTAAGTGAAACAATCCTCAGAATCAAGATTGAAGAAAATACATCTGGCCAGAAAACCCTAGCCTATGCTATAATAAACCCCAATGATCCTTTGAAATGCTCTTGATATGTTTCAGGCTACTCTCTTCAGTTACTGCTCAGAGATGAGTAAAATACTGAACTCTTATCTGGATCCTAGACAAATATTGTGGATTTCTGGAAACAACTACAGGAGAGGGTGTGTGTGGAAGGTGTCTTTCTGATTTGGAAGTAGGGGAAAATGCTGATATTCATTAGCTGACAGACATATGGGAATAAAGTACTATTTCCTAATTAAACAGAAAAATGAGGGTAGATTATAAAGCAGAAGTCACAGAAGTTGTAAAGATGAGGTGGAAAAAAGATTCAGAAAACTAAACTTAGAATGCTTTCTTCAATTTAGTTTGAAATGTTGATAAAACTACATGGGGAATAATATAGCTGGAACTCTATGCAGTTATACATTATTTTTAGGTCACTCAAGCTGTGAATAAAGCAAGAGCCCCTGGGGAGACTTTTCTTTTGTAGACCTGGCCTCCTGCTAAAATACTTTTGTTCAGCTGTGGTGGCATGGGCTTTCTACAGGCTTCTGTATTAGTTCCACTTTCTCTCTCAGAAAATAATTCATTTTAATTATGGATATGGGAATAGACATGGTGCTTTCAGCATCTCAAAGAAAGAGAGAGAAAGCGGCTGAAGCCTGAGCAAAATACTGTCCTGTAAGTGATGAATTAAGAATATTCTAGGTCATAAAAAGGAAAAATCCATCTTATGTCTGATTTTGCAGCACTTTAATTTTGATGAAATATCATACACATTGCATCTGTAACTAGCATAATATCCAGCTGTATTTTCCTTAAATCTTTTTCACAATGGTAGTTGATGTCCTAATTTGTTCCTAGCTGTGGAATTTTCCACTGACTTCAATTTTGCAAGCAAAGCAAGATTTTTCTGTTATTATTAAAATGGAGGGGGTAACTGTAAGGTTAACTTATCAGCTTCATCCACAACTGTAATTTCAAGGGATGACTGAATTGGTTAGGATAGGACAGAGCTGAATACAAGGCTAGAAAATGAAGATCAGAAAATTGCATGCCATGAAACTCTACAAGCAAGCAGTAAGTCATAACAGCAACAGCAAGCAGGACTGGCCCTAGGACTAAGATACTATTATGCGATTTAAAAGATACAGGAAATGTGTATTCTACCAGTAGTACTAGAAGCTGCACGACCTTAGGAAAGCCATTTGACCTCTCATTTCCTTAGTTTTCAGTCTCTTTCTGCATGAGATTTCATTTTGCCTCCTGTTTAAAGTAATAGGTTCCTCATACTCTTTGAGCACAAAGCAGTTAGTGTTCTAACATATCATCAACTGCAACTGAAAGAAAAAAAAAAGGCTTAAAGATGCCTCCAGGTACCATGGGCTACAAAAGAATAAAGCTGTCAAATAATCTTTTTAGCATGGGCTTGCCCACATTCAAAGCAAGTTCTTTTCCTCTGCTCTGTTCAATGGCAAAACCTTCATCTGCCCCAAACAGCTAAGATCGGTCATGCAAAACAAAAATGTTCAGCAGTACACGATTGCGTATTGGCTGGGCAAAAGTGCATTACTAGCGAGGACAGCTACATGTACTGTTTGATCAAAAGGGAGTGTTTTGATGCCAAATTATGAAGCCTGCAGGTAGATTTGTATGAAATGGTTTAACAAAGTAACTCCATTTTGAGACAGTGAAATCCACTACTGCCATACTTTCTTGGCCAGCTAACTAGTTTTAGAGTTAACGCTCCATCTACACAGAGGAATATAATTTATTCTCTGAATATATATTTTGCTTGCTATACCTGCCTGCATACACAGTTGCAGGTTGTTAGGAGAAGCCTTCAACCATGGAATGATTGACACAACCAAGTAATTTTTTTATGTTTTTTCTTTAGATACAATTTATTCACACCCACAGACACACAGAGACACACACACACTGTGAGAAGCAGAGCATCCTAAGTCATTCCATAGAAAATCTCATCTACCTGATTTTCTATGTCCATCAGAGGAAATAACCTTTCTCCTGCAATATCCTCAGTATCTAAACATCATCCCCTCCAGGATCTAAACCATGAATAAACCAGCTTTCACAAATCCCTTGCACTTAAAAGAATGGCATTTAGGGTGCTTTCTTCTGTTAGGTCATTTATTTTGTAATAGGTTGAGATGAGGGGGAAGAGGGAAAGAGACATAAAAATATGCTCTCCCCTCCTGGAAGTGGTGCTGCAAGTTAGAATCCACAGGGTATGATCCAGGTGAGCAGTGCCCTGCAGAGGTCAGAGAGGAGCCTTGTCCCTGTCCCCAGTGCCTGGGCAGGCTCATCATCCTGGCCATGCCTCCCCAGGGTATGGACAACCATCGGACACCAGCGATACAGCCTTTTCCTCAGCCTCCTCTTGGTGTGACACAGTTCTGCACTACAGTCTATTCACACTGGAGATGCTGCACTACAGCTTTACACATTTCGGTGCACGGAGTGGAGAAAAACAAAACAGCACCAGCTCCACAACCTTGAGAATAAACTCATTACATGACTGCCAGCTGACACTGTATTCTGCATTTCATCCCTATGCTGTAAGCTCTCCTACCTATTTCCTGTTTCTTTTATCAAAACTTACTGTTCTTCATGTTTTGCGTTCTTTACTTCCCCTCCTTTCTTCCCTTTTGAATGATCTGTGCTTCGTTCATAACTGCATGTGGTTAAGCGTGATCCCTGGAAGCAATGTACCAGCATGAGTCTCACAGACAGTTTCCAAAAGGAAGATGCATGCCTGATTGCTCAGTGGAGAGATACTTGCAATGCTCATGAGGGCACACTTTCTCATTTCAGCCACAAGCTCTGGCTTGGTTGCCATCATGGGCTATGCCCCTCCAAGAGAAAGTCTATTTGACTGATGAAGTGATCAAATAGTTTGCTCTTCAGTGTCAGTCTATACAGGATACTTTCAACAACAGGGTTGAATTTAGCACTCAATCACAAAGACTGAGAGGGTATCAGAGATTTTTATGATGTGCAGTTGCTTTTCATGCATAAGCATGCCAGCAATATAGCAGAGGCATAATTACTTAAGAAATGTTTGTTACACAAGACACTTTTCTAGAATATTAAAGTTATGTTCCCACTACAAAAGTCTCTTAAACAAATATGAAATAAAAACAATTAAATTTTTATATAACTAGAAGCCCCATGTAGTAAATTGTGTAATATAATTACTGAACTACTGCCTAATCTGTTAAATGAACCAAATTCCTAAATGAGTAAATCTGCTGGGTATTTATATATTCCAAGGCAAATAACCTTGTGATTATATCATTAAAGTTGAGAATACATTGCCCTTTAAATCAGTGTTAACAGAATGTTTGTTAAGTTGCACTACAAATTTCCAAAGCATCAAGAATCACATTACTATGCCAGTGTCAATTTTAAATGCGTCCTCATGTTCTCTCCTGCCTTACATCAACAGGAAACCCACAGCTTGCACATCTGCAAGACAGATCAACAACAGTAGTGTTGTTCCTGACCTGAGATCTAGTAATTGTGTGCTATTACAACATCTAAGCTATAAAATAAATCACTGGTATAAACAGCTATGGCAAAATTCTGTAGATTTGAGACAGTATGCCTAACGCTGAAACAAGCTACAAGCACTTGGAGAGGTAGCTACAGAATATAGCTTTCCTATCAGCTTTCCCTGGACAACCTGACACACTCTGTAAGTCAGGTAATCCACTTCCCCCAGTTTTAACTGTGGAAGAAGAACTAGGATTCATACAAGCACTATGCTGGTACCAGTGTGAACATAGGCCATTTTGAGGGATACTAAAATCTCTGAATTTTCCAAATATTTCTAAATATTCTCCAAAATTAGTGATGCAATTTAGCATGAAATGTGATGAAGAGTCAGTTTTAAAGGAAAATATTTTCTAAGGTTGCTTTTTCTTAGCCTGTAGATACAGATTTGAATGCTACAAAACACTGGTTATGATTCAGCTTATGAATATGATGTGATGTATTTCGAGTACAGTGGGTAGCCACCTGTGACATTAAGTTATTTTATAGATCTTCAAATATGACCCACTGCTCTGCATCAAGTTATGAAGGAAGAACACCATTTTGTGTTTTGTCAATGTAAGTCTGACCGAATACTGTATTTCCAGCAGAACTACATTTCCAACAAAGACATTGTCAACAAAGAATTTTAATTAAGGAAAAATCACTACTGGAGGTTGCACAATTTAGGGCACTTTAATTTCAGCTATATGCCCTTTGCTGAAGGGGATGCCACATTTAACAGTCACCTTTGCACTTGGATCAGGAGCAGGAACCCACTGTATCCGGCATCAGAGATAAACATAGGATCCTTGTCCTCTGGACCATTAGTAAACAAATTCAGGTAACTTGCTTTCAGAAACATTGTATGTGATTTTCAGTATGTCCTAGCTGAGGTTAAAAATGTGTAAAGGGCTTCTTAGTGCCTCATTTGCTACGTGAAAAAAAGGGAAGTATATGTGTAGGAACACATACAATGTTCAGGCTCCAACACTGCATAGAATACATAGAATATAGCAGTATACTTCCAGCATCTGAGATGTAAAAAAAATCAAAATCAATAAAATAAATGGAACATATTTTAATATTGTCTGTCGATATACTGTCAACAAAAATGTTAATGGAACAATTAATAAATTTTTATTACAGTCATATTAATTTACCAAAAGGGTTTTTTTCAAAAATCACTTATTTTGAAGGATGATGATAAAGGCTATTTTAACATTCTGATAGTTGCTTGATGTACGTTACAGAAGATAAATATGCACCTTTCAAAATAAATGAGCAAGGTCCCCAATAGATACACACTCTCAAGCACAAGTGCTGTGAGCTGAAAATCACTAAAAAATTACAAGAGTTTTTGTACCGATATTCATCTAGTAAGGCCCTGCACAGTAGGAGTTACTTCTTGGCTAACAGAACAGTTTGTGTGAAACTGGCAGAGCCTTAAAAGCAGAAATAATTGCAGTTTTTAAGTCACATAGTTCATATTCCTAACTAGTTTGAATTTTGGTCTTGCACATTGAAAATATTGCCTTAATCAATGTACATATATATATATGTATACTGAACAGTAGATAATAGATAATATCTAGCCATACGAACAGAATTGGAACTGGTGATCTTTCTTTGTTCAGTGGTCTTTATCACTAAATATTGCTTTCATACTTTAGCTATTAGGGCCAAATTTCAGGGCCTTTGGAACAAACTTCAGTCAAGGTAGAAGGGAGGTACAGGTTTGATGTAGCTCGTTTTTTTCCCCTAAGAAAAGTCACTGTCCATTTCTGTCCCTGTCAGCTACTGCAACCTGGCAATTGTTTAATTTTTACCTCTTTTCAGGTAGTCAAGCCTCTGACTTCCTAGGCTTGCAGATTAGAAATTGTATTGGTGTTGCAGTTGACAGTAAGACAAGGATGACAAAATCACAACAATGTGACAAGGAAGACACTCAATCTTTCCTCTTATAAATTAAAATAAATAAAGTTTTAACTGGCAGATGAAGCTGCCTGAAATTCTCCTATGTCTCCTACATTGTTTCAGAGTGGGACCTCAGTCTGAGGCTGAGGGTAACAGAAAGAACAGACAGAAAATATATATTTAAAAAGAAAACACCTTGGAAAATAAGAAGCAGTTACTAAATGTCTCCAAAAGGTTCACCTTTCTCTGCTGACAAAGATTATGGCAGAACTCTTTTTTTGTCTTGAAAAATCATGTGATTTTGAGACTATCGACTTTTATAAGATTTTGCTAGAAATTTCATCACATAATTAAACTTATTAAATAATCTAACTTTTCATTGCTGCATGTTTCTACAGAAATCCACCTACTAAGCAACCTGCAATTACTCTCTGATTTTTGATCCAGAAGCTTAGCTTTGTGCACAACTTCCCATATATTACCCTTGTTTTGATGTAAGAAGATCCACCACCGGGAACTGTGGCACTGAAGACAGGTATCCAGTCTAGCTGATTACAGGGGAACCTTGGGATGCACCACAAGACTCCCCAGCAGGTAATCTGGATGCTCTTGTTCTGCACCATTTCGGGTATGAATATTTATTCAAGGAGTAGCTAGTTGTTTCATTTTTTCCCTTCAGTGAAGGGAAGCCAATATAATGAACTGAAAATTATATTTTTATTTGGCTGGGCCTCTGCCAGCTGCTACTTGTAAGTATTCAGATTTCATATTTGTTTTTCTTTGTCTATGGCAGATCAAAGCATCCTCTAGTAGATTGTGAAGTATATCTATTAAAATCAGTGGACCTATGCCAGCTTATATCTGGTGAGGATTATCCTAAATCACTGCAGTTCCCTTTATCAGTTGTAAATTTTTGTGAAATTCAGAGCATTAAAGCATGATGTTTGAACACTATTTACTTATGAAACTATACTGGTTATAATCTTCAGAAATATTTCAATGAAAAAGTATTCATTTTAGGCATAGTAACTCTGCTCTGAGGCAGTGTAATGGAATAGGTGGCTTTCTGGGCTCTCTTTCACTCCATGATTCTACATGAATAAAGATTGCACAACCAAGTCATTAAGATTTTACTGAGGAATTACTGTTCCTGCTAATAATTTTGTTATCTTTTTACTGCTTTGTGCCGAACAGGCTGTACCGACAGATGTGTCATAACATCAGGACTCTCTGCTCAATACTTCAGTTACAAATACCAAAAACCCTAGAAACAGTATGGTTTAAAAATGCATTGGAACCTGACAGATTTTATTTTTGTTGACTGCCTTCATCCCATGATATCAGATGGATGCTTGAAGAAATCTGTCCAGCTGATTTCCAGAGAAAGTAAAAATTATAATTTAAATTCAATATAGCACAGCAGTATAACCACATAGATTCACATAGAATTTTGTAATAGGATTCTGGAATTAAATCCTCCAGCATGGGTTATACCTGTGGTGACATAGCAAAAACTGAGTGAGGGTTGGCATCCGTGTTTTAGATATGTTGTTAACCTTACAAGTTTGATCCAAAGCTTGTAACAGTGAATTCCCCTTGTCCCAGTGATGTGTTCCTTCAAGACTGTTTCAGCTGAGTGTAGCTGACCTTGTGGATAACTCACTAACAGAAGTCTGAGCTGGCCTCAGCCACCCTTCAGCTCCTTCCAAGCTTCAGGAAAACCTGGCCGTTTATCCTGCATGTTCATTAGTCTCGTAATGTTATTTAATTAAAAGAGTTATCAAATTACTTCATGAAAGGACCTGGCTATGGTACATGAACAAATATGAGACATTCCACTTCTCTTTAACAAGATAATGGTTACAGTGTTTCAAGGAACTTCCAAGGAACAGCAATGCCATTGAAATGAGACATATTTCTAACACTTTCTAACTTCATAAAAGCAAATAACAAAATTTTTTGCAAAAATAAGTAGAAGCTAGCACTGACAGGGTTAGTACAGTCTAGGATACAAGGGCATGGAAATGACTGGGCAGTTACCTGCAAAATCATGGCTTTTCATTTGCATGCACAGTGTTGAAAGCAGCTATATTTTCACAAACTCTTTCCCTATTTTAAGAGTCTTTACCATGGAAAGCTTGTAGGCAGAAATAAGTCTGGATTTCTAACATGTCAAGTGCAATGCTTGTGTGTTTTCTGGGAGTGAGACCAGGCTTACTTCAAATCTTTGCAATGTGTGAACAGAAGAGCTTATTTCACCTTAAGGAAAATCCATTATAATAAAACAGAAAACCGAGACACAAGCTCTTCAGGAGTTTTTCTATTCCAGAAGTCTAGTGAGAAAATAAGTGGGCACCCATTAGGGACCACTTAGAAATCCTCCAATATATTTTCAGAGTATTTGACAAAATGTTAAAGCATTTCTCAGTTCTTATAGTGTTTCATCTGTTTTTGGCTTGGGTGGATTGGGTTGTTTTGAGAAATCAATTAGCAATTTTATCAATAGGAATGCTGCTTCAGAAAATGAGTATTTGCTTTCTCAGTCAATGAAGCCTGCATATTGTATACTGTTGGCAGCACCTCTCTTGCAACACTTCTCTTTCATTTCTTACAAAAGGCCATACTAATAGCACACTAATTCACAGTTATGAATAGAATAACCTTCTACACTGTTATTTCCCACTGCATTCTCCTCTATAGTTAAAATGAAGAGTTTAATGGTAGGTTGTCTGAATTATGCAACTCCACCCCTGCTGTTAATAGAGTTTAATGGAAATGTAGCTACTTCATTTTATGATCTGCAGTATAAAGTTCACAGAGTGACTGACTGTGTTAGTGTTTTGTCACTCTGCCATCCCAAACAAGAAGTTCACTATTAGAAACTGTAGTTTAATAGAGCTAATATTTTCTTTCCTAAAACTGTTATTTTATCTGTGGTATGAAGGAAAGTTCAAGTAAGGGAAGGCTGGCTGCAAATAACTTGTACAAATGCAGCTTTTTACAGGTTTAGGACAAGACCTAGCAGTTAAGTGGAGCACTTCACTTAGTTGAATTAAAAACTCAGGATTACACTTAGTCACCTGGGCTTCATATATAATGTGGGAAAAGAGTTAGGTGTCCTAAAAGGTCTATAGTGAAATGGTGAACTGAAACGTCTACACACTGAACAGGAAATTCTCTAACTTTGACCTACAGGAAATACAAGGAAAGGAGGAAAGAAAGGCAGACACCTTGAACCTTTCAGCTCTCCAAGGTTTATATGCTGGAATCAGGGCTGAAAGCCCACCTTTACACTTAAGAATACAGAGATGGGAATCTTCTCAAAAGGATAGTGTATCTCTCTGTTTTTCTTCTTTTTTTTTTTTTCTTCCTTTAATTAACAGATCATGACACAACTTTCTATCAAACATACATGCTAGGGTGCTGTTGCAGTGTCCAGTGGTAAGACAACTTCCCAAGAGACCTCCTACTGGGAGGTTATTACTACAGCATCACATGAACACAGAGAGGCTTTAGCCATACCATATTTTGATCAGAAGACAGACACTCATGCTACTTAAGTGTTTCACTGAATCTCTACTTAACTATTGGCTCCTGAATGCAAGAAAAATAGTATAACAGTACTTTTCATCCACAGGCATTTTTTTCCCCCCTCACTTGCTTCCATAAGATCCAAAATATCTGCTTAAGCACACATAATTCTTCTACTGATCAACTTGCATGTTTCTCTAACTTGGCACTCAGGGCTATTGGTCTTTCTCTGCTCCTCTACTGTTTTTCTGGGAGTGGTCTGAGGAAGTATCACTGTACCTCCTGCATCCAGAGCAGTCCAGAACCATGGCAGACCGATCCCTCAGCACGCTTTCCAGTACCTCAGTAGAAACACTACAACCTACAAAAGAGGACTGACTTGGCTGGCTGTGGAGGAAGCATCTAGGTTCCTCCTAGAACAATTCATGACATGGAAGAGATTCAATAAGACTGCAACAAGTATTTCTCACTAACCTTTGGAAAAAAGACAAAGCTACAAGGATTGTTGTTAGCTGTTCTGATGGCTCAGGCAATTATAGCCTGTCATCAGCAGTCTACCTACACTTGCATAACTGTGGCTCCTGCTTGAACTTGACATCCATAATAAGCAACTGCCATGACGGAAGTCTTTAAATCTCTGCTGCATTAGGTTGACTGAAGACGTGTTTTTGTTCAAATGCAAGCAAATACCATTTTGACAGAGACTGAGGAATTTAGTACAAGCATTTACACAAAAATCTGCTCTGAATGCACAGAATATTTACATATAAAAGCAGTGCTGAAACGTTCCCACATTTCCATTGTTCATTCACTTCTAGGAATTTGCACCAAATGCCAAAGGAAACTCAAGTAATTAAAGTAATGTGGTACTATAAACAGCAATGTTATGTTCGGATAGATGTTGCAAGTCTTCATTGCCATGTGAATATTCTCATGCAATATAGTAGATCTTTCATCAGCCAATGAATGAATTGGATATGATTTCTTGATTTATAAACTATAACGAAGGTAAGTTGATA
Source organism: Elanus axillaris (assembly GCA_026212715.1). Classification (NCBI taxonomy): domain Eukaryota; kingdom Metazoa; phylum Chordata; class Aves; order Accipitriformes; family Accipitridae; genus Elanus; species Elanus axillaris. The sequence continues at coordinate 26,848,793 of JANZLQ010000079.1, read as the reverse complement.
GCAAATCTTACAAAAAAGAAACATTACTGTTTCCAAGAGTACTAGAAGAAACAGAGGGGAAAATTTTGAAATCTACAAGACAAGGTTAGGTGTCTTACAAGGGATAGGTATCTTGATTTCATGCCATTAAAAAAAAAAAAAAAAACAAACCAAAACCTCAGTTTGATTGTGATTGAAAAACCATCCTGCATCTTTGACCATGACAGGTATTAAAAGCAGTAACTGCACTTTTATTAATATTTAGTCCAGCATTTTCCCATGGAAACGGGCAATAAATAATCACATTTAAGTTTACATTAGAGTTAAAATGGATTGCAGAATGGAGTTAAACCTTCTTGTTTATGTTTACAGGACTCCAGATACATAATATGAATGGCTACCTCTGCCACAATGTTAGAAATTAAAATGGACGAAAAACAACTTAGTTTGCTCTAGCAGTCCTACATTCAATTATTTCAGAAGACTCATATATCAGGCAAAAATTTGGTCATGTATGTTGCTATCTGCTCTGTTGCAGGATAAAGAGAAAGGATTCTGTTTATGGAAACCTGCGTTCACTGGCCACAGAAATAAGGACATCATGCATGAGGGATTCTCAAATAGGCTCACATACCTTGCTCAGCTTTCTGCATGTGAGCCAGGAAAAAATAGGTTTTGGTGGCATGTTGTCGGAGTCACATCCCTGACACATTCTGGATTCACTCAGTGGCTTGCTATCATTCTCCATAGGTGATGATTGTTCACTTGAGGGACAATGACCTCTGCAAAGAAATATCTAATCATTAACCTAAAGGCCATCTGCCAGATCTCAGCACTTTCTCCTGCTGGTTGGATGTGCTTCGAGGAGGAATCTTCTGGAAAGCAAATATCAATCAGATGTAAAAGAAGTGAAGCAGAAAATGAGTAAACACATTACAAGAAAGGGAAAGATGTGTTCCTGTTTTAAGGATTAAATGCATTTCTAAGGCTCTGATTAGAGAGGATGGAGTAAATCTGTCTGAAAAAAATGGTTCGATATCTTTCTTTAGAGATCACAAGCAATGGATGCATTCCTTCATCAGATGTCAGACTGAAAGTGGATGTTGGAACAGATTGCCTTCTTTTCAAGAAAGAGCAATTTGCACATCATCTTCAGACATTTCATGTTGGTGGGATTCTGCCTCCTTCATCCTGGAAAAGGGGGATAGTTTGAGACCGCTGCTTTCTGACATGATTCCTAGTGACTCTTTTGCTCTCTAAGGGACAAATAAATTCTGGGTTAATGAGGAATAAAAAAAAATAAGTTAACCAAGTCTTAAAATAATTGAATCATAGAATCATGGAATAATGGAATCATAGAATCACAGAATGGTTTGGGATAGAAGGGACCTTCAAAGATCATCTAGTCTGAGCACCCTTGCCATGGGGAGGGACATCTTTCACTAAATCAGGCTGCTCAAAGACCCATCCAACATGTATTGATCACTTCCAGTGGTGGAGAGATCACTCAACCAATTACCATCAAGGGCAAAACAGACTCAACTTGGGGAAAATTACCTCAATTTATTGCCAATCAGCCAGATTAGGGTAATGAGAAACAAAACCAAGTCTCAAAACACCTTCCCTCCACCACTCCCTTTTTCCCAGGCACAAATTTGCTTCCAGATTCTCTACCTTAGCCCCCTCAGCAGTGCAGGGGGATGGGGAATGGGGGTTACAGTCAGTTCATCACACGTTGTCTCTGACGCTTCATCCTCTTCAGGGGCAGGACTCATCACACTCTTCCCCTGCTCCAGGATGGGGTCCCTCCCATGGGAGACATTTCTCCATGAACTTCTCCAACGTGGGTCCTTCCCACGGGCTGCAGTTCTTCACAAACTGCTCCAGCATGGGTCCCTTCCTCAGCATGCAGTCCTTCAGGAGCACACTGCTCCAGCATGGGTTCCTCTCTCCATGGGGCCACAGGTCCTGTCAGGACCCTGCTCCATTGCGGGCTTCCCATGGGGTCACAGCCACCTTTGGGCATCCACCTGCTCCGGCGTGGGGTCCTCCCTGGGCTGCAGATGGACAACCTGCCTTACTGTGGTCTTCTCCACGGGCTGTAGGGGAATCTCTGTGCTTGGAGCACCTCCTCCCCCTCCTTCTTCACTGACCTGGTTGTCTGCAGGGTTGGTTCTCTTACGTGGCTGGTTCTCAGTCCTCTCTCTGGCTGCCATTTCTGTGTGCCTACTGCAACTTTTTTCCCTTCTCAAATCTGTTATCCCAGAGGTGGTACCACTGTCACTGATGGGCTCAGCCTTGGCTGGTGGTGGGTCCATCTTAGAGCTGGCTGGTATTGGCTCTGTCAGACATAAAGGAAGCTTCTAGCAGCTTCTCACAGCATCCACAACTTCTCTGGGCAACCTGTTCCAGTGTCTCACCACCCTTGTAAAAAATTTCTTCCTTATATCTGATCTATATTGATTCTCTTCCAGTTTAAAACAGTTGTCCTTTGTCCTGTCAATACAGGCCTTGGTAAAAAGGCCTTTACCTTTCGTAAGAGCCCCCTTTAATACTGAAAGGCCACAATAAGGTCTTCCCAAAGCCTTCTCTTCTCCAGGCTGAACAACCCCAACTCCTTCAGCCTTTCTTCATAGAAGAGGTGTTTGGTGCTCCAGTCCTTTGATCATTTTTGTGGCCCTCCTCTGTATCCACTCCAACAGGTCGATGTCTTTCTTTTACTGAGGACTCCAGAGCTGCATGCAGTACTCCAAGCCAGGTCTCACTAGAGCAGGGTAGAGGGGCACAATCACCTCCCCTGACCTGCTGGCCATCCTTCTTTTTATGCAGCCCAGGATACAATCAGCTTTCTGGGCTGCAAGCACATAGTATCAGCCCACATCTGTATTTTCATCCACCAGTATCCCCAAGTTCTTCTCCACAGGGCTGCTCTCAATCCCTTCATCTCCCAGCCTATATTGATATTGGAGATTGCCCTGACCCAGGTGCAGGACCTTGTACTTGGCCTTGTTGAACTTCACAGGGTTCATATGGGCCCACTCCTTGAGCCTGTCAAGGTCCTTATGAATGGCATCCCATTCCTCCAGCATGTCAACTGCACTACTCCACTGTATTGGGTTTCTGTGGCAAGGTTTTGGTGGTGGGGGGGTTACAGGGGTGGCTTCTGTGAGAAGCTGCTGGAAGCTTCCCCTTTGTCCGTTAGAGCCAATAACAGCC
>JANZLQ010000079.1:26812654-26831035 GCA_026212715.1 Elanus axillaris | reverse complement strand
TGGTTTTAGGCAGTCCTGCAAGGAGCAGGGAGTTGGACTTGATGATCCTTATGGGTCCCTTCCAACTCAAGATAGTCTATGATTCCAGTAGCCCTTTCTTCTACTGCCTACAGTTTGAACACATCTTTCTTGTACTTGGTGACCGGGACTGTACTTGACCTTGCACATGAAGACAGTGACACTAGTATAAGCAGAACTGTAATGAAGTTGAAATTACAAAATACCTCTTAAAATTGCTTTTTATTGTTGCTCTTTTTATTTTGAGTACATCATAGTAGCTGTGATCATGTAATCACTTGATACGATCTGTTCTTTCTAGCTGATAAACTGGTAGCTAAGAGCAGACAGTCCTGAAGTGTTTGACATAAAAGTAGAAATTAAGAAAATAGATACTTTTGTTGTTTTGATCCTCAAAATCACCCATTTCTTTTTTATGGCACTCTGATCTGCCTGTGACTGAGTAGTACCTCCTTAGCCCTGCTTCAGCAGAATTCTATAGGTTCCTGCCTATATTTTGTGCTAGTTTTCTTTACGCAAACACTAAGGCTATATTTTTGAAACACTCTTAGTTAATGAAACTCTATCACTTCACTCGTTTCAATGCTACAATTGTCTTTGTTTAACTACTCATACTGATTTTAATTTTTTAAAACATCTTCTAATCCAGTTTCTTCTTATTTAATAATTTTCCATGTTGTAGTATGGATGAAAATATACTGAATTCCCACCCTACCCCCTCCCCAGACCAGCTCTACTGCATTTTCTTTTGTCTGGGGGAAGGACCTTCTATTTCATCAAAGGAAGTTGGTATAATCTGCCAAGATAATGTAAGTAAATTCATATTTAATTTCTTCTGCCACTTCATTTTTCATTTCCCTAAGTCTCTAATTATTCTTTATTTCAGAATCTGTTCCATTTCCCCTTCACTTTGATTGTTTTATTAAAAGCACCTTCAGTGAAACTAAAATGAATTCATGTACAGGTGTGTAAATGTTAAACAGAAATAGCTCCAAGGTACATTTCTAATCTACAGAATGATGGTCAGCCTTGTACACTTAAAAAGGCTGTCTGATACTTCCCACAGTAAGTTTCTGAGGTCTGTAGCTTGTAACGTCAACAAATTATTAATTAATGGTGGTGAAGTCTTCCATGTCAGGGGTGAGGTGTTGCTTTGCTGTGAAGAGAATAGAGGACTGAGAAGCTGAGATTAGAAGAGAGCTTGAGGAGAACTAGGTGAACTGAGGAGGAGGAGTTGAGATGAATGTAAGTCTGCTGAAGCAAGCCAGTGTGCAAAGAAATGTGGTGTCTGTAGATACTCTGGGGACCAGGAAGAAATCCTGTGAAGTCTGGGGACGGGCTGACAGCAATGTAAATCAGGTGAGGAACTGGAAAACTGGAATAGGGGAAGGGCTTATATGAACTGTTGACCAAAAAACTGCAGTGAAAGACTGCAAGATTGAAGATTAGGCTAATGTAAAGTGAGGTAGAAGAGAGAAGGAGACAGGAAAAACAGACTGGAATAGGTCATGTATCTAACCTGTGTTGCAGCAAATACATTACTTCTCATGTCTTCATTAACACATATTTAAAATGTTACATCAGCAATTACTGAGTGCAGTTGGATCCTTTGTTCTGTGAGATTCATTAAGGTGCATTCATACTCCAGCATCAGTGATACACAGTTATACTTACCTTCTTCATCCACAGCTTTCCTGGAAGCCATAGCCTTTTCTTTTAGAAGCAGATACCCATCTGTCATCTGTGATTCCTCCCTGTACCCCTTCCTGGTTGACTGAAGTTGGTTGTAGTCCAGTGTTTTATCCACAACAGTGCTCATTGCTTTGGGACTGGTTTTGATTCTAGAATGCCAGTGATTATTTTGCTTTACAAGTCAGCTTCCTTTAATAGAGTTCTTTCCTCCTTGAACCTTGTTTGTGGGCCCTAAAGCAGAATATTTTCAGGAGTGAAGAAAAGGAACTTGAAAACTGATCAGGTCAGTCCTGTATGCTTACAGCAGTCCATTTAAAGAGAAGAAAAAAAGATTATGAAAGCTAGTGTTCATTTTAAATCAGCAGTGCTCTGTTGCAGACTTCTGTGTTATATTCTTTCATTTTCCATGGATTATTTATAATCAGACTGGTTAAATGCAGTTGGTTTTAATTCCTTTCATGAGCATGTTCTACCCTGAACTCAAGTTAAGGAGCTGGATTGCATAGTACTAAGAATCCCAATCTCATTAGGGAAGATATTAAGGGTTTCTGGTAGATTTTAATGCATCTTTTTTATCCTGACTTAAAATAGCTTTTGCTTTCTGCTTGTTTACTAACATTTGGACTGAAACAGTGTTAATGTATTTTGATCACACAATTACTGATTTTTTTAAAGTACGTTAATTTAGAGTAGTCCTTTCAGAAGTACTTTCTGTGATATCTAATTTTAGAGAACCTAGCTGCTTCTATATAAGCTATTCATATATAACATAGCTTTTATTACATGTGACAGTTATGAGAATGTTAATGAAACAGTGATTTCTAGTTTTGTTTCTTTTTGACAGCAAAGATGTGCTTATTAATCCTTTTTTTTTTTTCTTTGACTGTTTCACCTGTATTTCTCCCTGTGAGGTTAATAAAGAATTATAGGATGCTAGAGGTGGGACGGAGGTTTTGGAGATCGCGTAGTATAATCCCCCCCAAGTTAAACAGGGTCAGCTAGATCAGGTTGCCTGGGACTGTGTTCAGTCAGGTTTTGAGTACCTCCACGGATAGAGACTCCACAACTTCTCTGGCCAGCGTTTTCCCATGTTTGACCAACCTCATAATAAGCAAGTGGGTTTTTTTGTTCAGACAAAATTTCTTGTGGTTCAATTTATGCCCATTTCCTCTTGTCCTATAAGAGGGCATCGCTGAGAAGTCTGGTGCTCTCTGCTTTCACCCCACACCAATCAATCTGATATTTATATATATTGATAAGTACCATGCCCTCCCCAGCAAGCTGCCTCCTCTTCAGGCTATAAACAGTCCCACCTCTCCTCATATGGCAGATGCTCTAGTCCCTCAGTCGTCATCTTTGTAGCCCTTTTCTGGACTTGTGCCAGTACGTCCATGTCCTTCTTGTACTGGCTTGCAGAGAACTGGACACAGCACTCTAGGTGTGGCTGCACCAGTACTGACTGGAAGCTGAAGGATCTCCTCTCTCAGCCTGCTGGTGATGCTGTCCCTCAGGCAGCCCAGGATGCCCCCGGCTCCCTTTGCCATGAGTACACATTGCTGGCTCCATTTTTATACTTTGTCCACCAGGGTCTTTACTGCAAAACTACTTTCCAGCTGGTCATCCCCCAGCCTGTCCTGCCTAGTGCATGGAGCTGTCCCTTCCCAGATGCAGAATGCTGCATTTCTCTTGGTTGAACTTCATGAGCTTCATGTTGGCCCCTATCTCCAGCTTGTTGTGGTCCCTCTGGTTGGTTACATGACCCTCTGGTGTATTGACCACTCCTCCCAGTTTGGTGTCATCAGCAAACTTGCTGAGGGTGGACTCTGCCCCACCATCCAGGTCACTAATGAAGATGTTGAACAGGACTGGAGCCAATATTCACTCCCGGGATACACTGCTGGTGACTGGCCTTCAGGTGGACTTTGTGCCACTGATTGCTACAGCCCTTTGAGCCCAGCAGCTACAGCCAGTCCACCTAACTGTCTGTTTTACCAGACCATGCTTCCCAGCAGTTCCTCTGTGAGGATGTTATGGGAGACTGTGTGAAATATGGATACTTGGGTGACTAAGTCCGTTTAGTTAAAATAACAGTTCTCCAAAACAGTGTGTTAAATGGCTGTGTTGAAGAGTCACAGAGAAGGAGAAACCTTACCTGGGAGTTATCAGTCCACCTGCTGCTACACGCTCCAGGTCCAACTCTTAGCAATGGCTTGAGGTTGTCTTTGTTGTCAGTAGCTTTGCAGGCCTGAAGATGTGTTTCTTTAGGATGTGACGCTAAGATCTGAAGTGGGCTTAAGTTGTTAGTTTGTAAGACAAAGTGATATATGTGAAAATACCTTCCAATTCCCGTAAGAAAGTCGCCCATTTAATTTGTTCAGGAAGGACAATTATCTTTTGTGTTTCCTACAAGTCACAAGCTGTGATGGTAGCGGCAGCGAGTTATCATGGTCTTTCGGTTGCAGAATGGGCTTTAAGTCCATCACGGCAGAGATGTTTTAACATTGGAGTTTGTGTGAGGGAAGGGCAGTAACTCTTAGAAAAATCCGCATTTCTCTCTGTAGGAGGTCAGTATCGTACAGCAGTGGTTATAAAGCAGTCTCCGCGGGTCGTCCCGGCGTGGGGGCCTTCCCTCGCGCCCCCTTCCCTGGCATCCTCGGACGCTGACCAGGGCAGGCGTCTCCTAAACACCGGCCCCGTGGTTCTCCCGGGGCGCCCGGCGTTCCCAAGGCCGCGCGGGGCCGGCGGGGCTGGGGGGGCGGCCGTGGGCCGCAGGCTGCCGACAGGTGCCGCTGCGGCCCAGGGCAAGGCCCGCACTTCCTGGGGCGGAGGGAGACCCGCAGCCGCTTTGCGCGGGGCGGGTGGGCGGCGCGGCCCTTTGCGGAAGGCGTGTGGCAGGACGCGCTGAGGTGAGGCCGGCCGAGGGTTCGGAGGTTAAGAACGGAGTGGTCGCCAGCACCTGGGCCAGCGGCGGTAACAACCCAAAGCTGTTGATGGGGGCGGCCTCCGCGACCGAAAGCCCAGCAAAGGGTGTGTGCACTGGTCCGCCTGCTGCCGGTGGGTCCGTTGGGCCACGGCCTCCTCGGCCGGTACTAGGGCTTCCATCTCGGGAGGCTCGTGGCCTGGTTTTTAGCCTAAAACCGCTGCCTGGGAAACTGCTGTTTTGCTTGTTCAAAGGCGACTCTCACCTTTTCGTCCTCAAAGAACTGGACTTTTCTTTTTCTTAACTGTGTTATAAAGCTGTCTTAATATCTAGGCCAAATACGGTACAAATTGCCCCTGAAACCCGCAAAGACCAATAATCCTCTGTGTTTCTACTTTGCCCTGCGTTCTTGCCATATAAAGTATGGTTTGTTTAGCTGATTTGAACATCGTTCTGCAAAGCCTCTGCCAGGTTATCCTTCCAAATTCTACTTCTGAGGCAGCTCTCTGGATTGCTGGGGGCCTAATTTCCCAACCATGATTTTGCATAGTCTCAGTAACATTCCTCAGTGCTCCTCCCACTTCTTGCTCCATGGTACCGGTGGTCCCTCTGGTGATGCAAGTAAGCTGAGCGATTTGCAGTGTCGGGAGGTATTGAAATTTTCCAAACACGGGGCTGCCAGCCTACGGCAAATTGTGGGGCTGTGTGGATACCTCTGGGGCAGTACTGTGAAGGTGTACTGCTGACCCTGGCGTGAGCGTGCAGGTTGCTTCTGTGGGTCATTAGCAGCTGGAATGCCAAAGAAAGCCTTTGCTGAATCCCATGCAGCATGCCACAGCTTCAGATCCAGCATCCTGAAGGACCGTGATAACATCGGGCACTGCAGCTCAGAGCATGGGGCAGCCTTTGTTTAGTGATCATTAACCAGCTGTCATTCTCTGGGAGCTGTCAGGCATTTTCACTGCCCAGATGGGGCTACTGAAGGGGGGGAATGGGCTCTCTGAATAACTCCAGCCTCTAATAGCTGTAATCAGCTGGGTGGTCTCTGTGTAGCCTGTACTGTCTGGAGGCAACCCATTTTGAGGGAGGCTCAAAATTAGCAGGAACCTTAACCGCTTTTCCCACAGTGACAGTATGACTCCCAAAAGAATATTTGCCCCCTGTTGTCATGAAAGTTTTGCCTGCCAACAAGTCATGCCCAGTGATGTATTCATATACTTTAACTACCCATACTTTTCTCATAAAAGGCAGGTAGGAACTTAATTGTGAAAGTAAAGACATGTAACAAGCAGGTTCTTCTACCTACCCTCTCCCCCCAAGGGATTAATTTTAATCAGTTTATTTTTCAGGTAAAGGGATGGGTTCATGTGAATTTCAGTGACCTCAGGCCCATAACCGTGGGAGCCATCACTTGCTGCTGGTTATGATTGTTCAGTGTACTGTCAGTGGAATATAAGGTTTGCTACCTCCTATGTACCCCAGCCACCCACTGCACCTTGCAAGAGAAAGATACAAATCTAGTCAATTGATAATGGGTTTTGTACATGAACCACCAGACTGGGGTAACTAAGTGGTCCTGGTGTACTCTCCCTTTCCCCACTGAATGGGGGAGCAGAGTGTGTAATTGCTTTATCCACTGTCCTGATTTCTTTGTGTTGTCTGTTTTTTCCCTTTGACTTGTTTATATTTTTTCCCATAAATAGAGGGTGGTTTTCTTTCAGTTTTGGGATTCTGACTGGAGTAAAACTAAAAACATCTCCTTTTGAGTAACTCTCTTCTGTTGCAGAGCATACATCCACAGAGTATATACAATATATCTTCCCCTGACGAGCAGGAGGGTTGTCTCTTTCATGATACCCACCAGCACACACACAGGACAGGCTGGCATGGGGCACTCCAGCAGATTCCCTTGCAGCAGCTAGCTGTCCATACTGATGAACGGGCTTCCCAAGCCTTACATACAAGGTGTGATAGATCAGACGTGGCTTGCCCAAGATCACTTAACTCCTCAAATGCAGTGTCTTCCACAGGGCTACCAACACACCTCATGGTTTGTTGAATTTGAAATTATTGGGCCAGGGTTTCAAGTGGAGATAGTGAACAGAACATTTCAGAGCAGGCTTCTTTTTAGTATAAAAAAGGGGGTCATTTTCATGTTCATAGTTGTATCCCTTTTGAAAGCAGAAGTGCAGACAGTGAATATTTGCACACTGACGTTGTAGGGTGAAAAAGCTGATGAAGCTGAGACTATATCTGACCTGAAACAAAATCAGTAATGACCAGATATGCAAAACAGTATGTTGCAGTGAAATTTTCTCACCTTTCTTTCTTAAAAGAGTTGATCAAAGCAAAGGACATCGTATTTATCTGCCTCAGTTTCGGACCATGTTTGGCTTATATCCTGAAAAGTTTGATACTGGCCTTTTTACCCCATGGGATATAGAATGCTCATTGCTTCATTTTAACTGCTTTTATCTAATGTGATCCATTTCATCTTCAGAAGAAATGGAATTGAACAAAGTGAATAGCTACCCAATCTTCTTCTGTTTTGCTTGCGTCAAAAAAAAAAAAAATCAGAGCTGCATTTAGAGACCCATTACTATTTGTATGTGGTCTTCAAAAGATATCTTGGATTTGGAGGTTGGTCTTCTAACAGTGCCATGTAATTCTTGGCCTTTTATTCCTAAGGATGTGTGAGGGTAGTACAGACAGATAATGCAATACTACATTACCTGTATTATTATATTGATTCAGGTAGTGTTGTTGCACTCGTGATACATATCAATGGAAATTGTGGGTGTGTATAGCAAACTGGTGATCTGTTCAGTTCTTCCACTTGCCTTAGTTGGCTTTTGAATCTAATCTGACTGGAAGCAAAATTGCATACTTAGTCTTTTTTTGTTGTGTGTGGTTTTTGTTTGTTTGGTTGGTTGGGTTTTTTTTCTAAATAGGCATCAGAGCTAGCAACATATTAAGGAATTGGGAATGGTTATTGGCCACTTGCGAAAGTCAGATCAGCTTGTTGGATATACTTCTACCATTGTGATAACGTTGTTTGTGCATTGTCTAATGGTTCTTTTTAATACTGTGTTGTTTCTTTACCATCCTTTTGCCTGCTGGTAAAGGTATTCCATAGTTAGCTAACATGGCAAGGAGTTGTCCGTTCATTTGATTACTTGTGACTATTTCTTGCAGTGGTTGCTAGTTCAGAAATTAATTGCAAGCATGATTTTGATTGATCAGAAGCAATCTATTTTGGAAAAATTGCTTTGAAGTGATGTAGCTTTCCTCAGATGTCTGTGCTTAGTCTCAGACCACTGCTTGATCATGGGAGAGGATCTTTGATCTATGGAAACACTTGGTTCTTTGGTCTTCCCAAGGCTATATTCTAGCTTGTACTGAAGTTTATCTTTATCCTGCTCTTCCTGCTCAGGAGTAAATAATTAGCTTCTAGCATAAGTTCTCCCAGTTTTTAGATAATAAAGAATAGAAAACTGGCTGGTATTCTTAGTGGATTCATTATGTGAATGTTTTATTCTTACCATATTGAGTTTTGCAGCCTTGAGCTTCAGGAAGATGCCTAAAACATTAATTTCACTTTTCTGTAAGAGTCTACGTATAAATAAATATTCCTATGTAAGTAATCTTTGGCTTCACTGGAAATATCCTCATACTTTAAAAGAGGATTTCTTTGCACTGTTTTCAATACAGAACTTGTTAGCTGTGCAACACTTAGACATGAACCCATTACTGTAGGGTTAAGAGGGCACTGTAGTTGGGAAGTTTGGTGGCATATTATCAGGACTGTAAAAGAAGCATGTCCCATGAGAACTGTGTCTCTCAGTCTGTAAGTTCTGTTTAAAAAGTATTTTAATACAGTAGTTAAACTACATATTTGTGTCCACACCCCTCAGTTTAATTTATTTTTGAAATGACCTTGCTCTAGATCTGGAAACTGTGACTAGGTAGGAAATGGATCTAACAGACCTAGTATAACTCTGTCCCTTCAGGGAAGTCAATTTGCATTACAGGTGTTTCCTTTATTGCCATCTCTGATACTTGAATTGTGTAAAATTAAATTTGGAAAAATAGATTACTAGTGTAAGAACAGTGACATTGGTGTTGTATCTCAAAGATAAAGTGAAATAAAGCTTCAGCATAGTGTAGCAATATTAAGCAAGTACTCTCAAGTCACCATTGGTGCTTAGACACCTTAAAAAATTAGCACTGGGGCTTTTACAGTTGTCTTGTCACACTCCCCACAGAGCTGGAAGTATTGTTTTTGTATGAGGAAAGTACCTCTAGGTAAGGTTAGCAGTGTTCTGTAGTATCTAGTGTTAGGGCCTAACAACATGAATCAAAAGCAGCTGGCCTTGGGCAAGCATATTCCATTGGTTTTATTAGTTTCAGGACACCTTCCTCCTAGTGCTTCATAGCCTAACACCTTTGCTTTTTTCAGGATCCTATATGACAGTAAGGAGTAAAAGAATAAGGTGGTATCAAGAAGGTTTTAGGCCGAGTTCACATTGGAAATGAGATTCAATGGGAAAAAAAAGCTTCAGAAACTGCAAACTAAGTATTTTTCTTATGAATACAGAAGCAACATCAAAGTTTTGAAGATGGCTTATATAAAATATTGCACATACAGTACTTTCCTAATGTCAAGCTGAAGTGTTTTCTGAAAATGGCTTGCAAACAGAAAGGATTAATGATTTAATTAATCTCAAACCCAACTCTCTTTATTTGCATAAGAGCAGTTTCCTGTCATCTTCAGGCAATTTGCAGGTTTTTGCTGCTATAAATAGTGTTCTCATTATTTAGTTACTCTATTTGACCTCTTTTATTCAGATTCTGTTCTGACTATCCATTTAATGGACACGTTTATACTAAATACATTTGCAAAATAGGCTATAAATTAGTACCTTGTTATACTTAAGTGCTTTTTGAAGAATTTGTGTTCACTGTGAAATACAACATTAAAGTTTCTCAAGGTTTGTGTTTCTTGGGTTGTTGGCAGTTTCAGCTGTAAGATACCACCTGTAGTTACTAAGGTTTGTTGGTAATCTTAGTGGACAAATACATGTGTGCCAGAAAAAGGGGTAGCGGTGGATTAAAGCCACCTTTGTCCTTCAAGTTCTTGATGCTGCCAAGATTTTCTGGACACAAGTTAACAGACCCTTCTGGCTGTGGGCAGAGCTGCCTGCCATTCCTGCCTCTTACTTCCTGTCCCCATGGCTCCTGATCCCTATCCTCCCCGTTGACTCTTACCCAGACTGACTTCTTCCTGTATGTTGTGCAGTCTCTCTGTTTAGGTGGTCTTGTTTTTTCATTTCTTCAACCAATTGACTTTCAATGTATTTTCCTCAAAGTTGTTCCTGTTAATTTCTTTCTCCCTTGCCCTGGTCAGGCAGTCTGTGATTTGAAATTTGGGCATTTCTCCTCTGTTACAATGGCAAGGAAGTTGGGGGAGGGGAGAAGTTAAGGGAAAGATAATTTCCCTGGTTTTAGTTCAGATAACTGGATCTGTAACCTGACCTTCTCTTGTCAAAACCTTTTCAGTCTGATGGGAAAGAGTGCTATTTTGACAATACTGCCCACAAATATGAGAATGTTAGATCTGTTACAGTTTGTACTTGTAGTCTTCTTGATGTGTTTCATTTTTTTCCACAGACCCATTCAGAACAATTGCTTATCAACAAATAGTATTACTGGAGGATAATCTCATGTGTTTGCCACATTTTTGAGAGATTTTTCTCACCTCGCCCCCCCCCCCCCATTTGTTTTTTTCCCCTTTCATTTTTGGAGACATAAAAATAACTCTCAGCTTCATAATTATGTCCTCAAAATATTCTTTCAAAACAGCTGTTTACCTGTAATTGGCTTTTCTAAATTGGGCTTTGTTTCTGTAGTTTTTTGTTGTTTCATATTTCTAGTCTGTTTATAGTTCATTATTTTTGTGCCTCTTTTGAACTTGATTTACTTCTGTCATGCAGTATTTTCATGTAATACTGGGTATTTTTTTCCTTGAGCAACTGAGTTGGGGAAATCAACACAGAGTTACTGCTTTACTGAAATTTAGAAGGCCACTGTTGAAAACTTCTTTATTCAGGCTGAGCTTTTGAATTTGTGTTTTTATTAGATGCTTTCAGGAGCAAATATTTCCAAAGAATGGCATATGTTTTCTAGTAACAGTGCTAAGAAGCTGTATTTTCACAACAGGGCTCTGTCTCCCTATAGTTATTTTGGTTTTCAGTAACCACTAAAGCTTTTCTTTGGAAGATGTTAAAATCATGAAGATCTCCATCTGTGTCGTATTTCATCTTTTTCATCCCTATCAAGACAACTTGACCTACATACAACCACAGTAGTTTGCTTAGGAATATTTTCTGAGTTACAGTGTATGTGTGTAATATCATTTCAATTATAATAGCATATATTCAGTTATTAGTAATGAATTGACACTTAGACTGTGTCCTTGAAATTGATCTTTGAGGTAAGATTTTTGTCAGGCATTATAGTATCTGGTTACTAGTTTTATTCGAAGTTGGAGGGTGTTGTTTTATTTGTTTGGTTTTTTTAATGAATGGATAGTAGTTGTCAAGAGCAGAAATTACCACTTGCTGACCTTGCTCTGCATTGCAAGTTGAAATTTCACTTGGGGCTAGATTGGCATAGTCGCATCTGAAAGCGACTTGCTTTGTTTCACAGCTGCATTACTACTTCAGTGAAATCAAAGTCTGAACGGTTGCGTCAATCATTTACTGTGAGCATGGCCTGTTTCTTTTAAATTCTTAATGGCATATGATGTGGGTTGACCTTGGCTGGCTGCCAGACCCTGACCCAGCTGCTCTCTCCTTTTCCCTCCTCAGCAGGATGGGGGAGAAAGTAAGATGGAATAGCTCTTATGTCAACACAAAGACTGGGAGACCACTTGCTGATTACCATCTTGGGCAGACAGACTTAACTTGAGGAAGATTAATTTAATTTATTGCCAATTAAAAATAGAGTAGCATGGGTTCTCCATAGGCTGCAGCTTCTTTCAGGGCATCTCCATTTGCGTTGGCATGGGGTCCTACATAGGCTGCAAGGTGGATGAATACCTGCTTCGATGTGGGGCTCTCCAGGGGCTGCAGGGGAATCTCTCTCTGCTCCAGTGCCTGGAGCAACTCCTCCTTTACTTCACTGGCCTTGATGTCCACAGGGCTGTTCCTCACGCTTTTTCCTCACTCCTCTCTTGCACACTCTGCTGTGCAGCAGTTTTGCCTTTAAATACTGTTTCCACAGAGGCAGCACCACGTTGGCTGCTGGGCTGAGCCGTACCCTGCGGTGGGTCCATTGGAGACGGCTGGCACTGGCTGTGTCCGGCATGGGGCAGCCCTGGCCTCTCCTCACAGAGACCCCCCCTGCAGCCCTCTGCTGCTGGTATCCGGGCAGGTAAACCCAGTAAGGCTGTCAATGAAAAGTCAAAACTTGATGTTAAAAATAACATGGATAATCCATTTTGGGGACATTTGCAGTGCCTGTTGATGTATACATTCCTATAGAATGAGTTATGTAGAACTAGTTAAATGGTTCAGTGTTTCCTGATTGTGTTTGCACGTACATCTCTTGCAGTTGAAAGTGCCTGGTGAAGGGTAAAATAACTATTAGTTTTCTTTATAGAACCACAGAATAGTCAAGGCTGGCAGGGAGCTCTGGAGGTCGTCTTGTCCAGCCACCCTACTCAAGCAGGACCACCTAGAGGAGGTGCCCAGGACCATGTCCAGATGGCTTTTGAAAATCTCCAAGGATGGAGGCTCCACAGCCTCACTGGGCAACGTGTGCCAGTGCCTGGTCACCCTCACAGGTGATTTCTTCAGTCCTTGAGCACCTCTCCCGGTTGCCGTGATTGATCAAAGATTGTAAAGAATGGGCTTGCAGTGACATCAGCCTGCTCCCTAAGCACTCATGGGTGCATCCCATCAGGGCCTATGGACTTACATATGTTGTTGGCTTAAGTATTCCCTGACATGATCAAGGGTATGTCCTCCTTGCTCTAGACTTGCCCCCTGGTATCCTTGCCTGGGATGTGATAATGTGGTGATATTTATTTAGTATGACATTTCCTCTCATTTTCTAACATAAAAAGAGGGCAAGAAATTGGTTCAAGTAAGATTCGTTATTTGCCTTTATGTGGACATTGAAGTGTTTTACACAGTAATTCAATGGGTTTTATTTATTTCAGTGGTGGTTGTTGCTGCTGTTAGCAGTATCAGCTCCTGCTCTGGGTTAGCTTTTGTCTAGTATGTGAGAGTACAGCTGCAGTCAGTTGTCTGTCTGGGAACAGTTTTTCTGTGTGTCAATCTGGTGTTGATCCACAAGCAAGGAATATGTTTTTAACGAAAATGTGAAATTTAGGCCAAGGCACATGCACTAGACAGGTGAATAGATAGTTACTTCAACGCTTGCAGCTTGTCAGCTGCATTTTCACACAGATGAGTTGCTTCTTGCCTGCTCTTCAATTTCAAACACAGGCTTTGTTTGTGTGTCCTCAAAGAATGTCCTCTGAGCCAAATTAGAACAAATATTATTACAGTCAGGATTTTTGTCTTTGATTTAACATAGCTTCCCAAAAAGGGATGGTAGCACAGACTTTGTAAAGGAGCAAACCAGTTCTCATCTTAAAAGCAATTCTAGTATCTTGCATAACTGAATCTTCTAAGGCCATTTCCCTTGCTGTGCATGAACTGTCAGGTGTGGTTTTTTTTTTTCCTTGCTGATAATCTTTGAGGTGTGTGTAGCAGATCTTAAATATACACTGTTATAACTGTCAATTAGCTATACCCTAGTTCTTTCCTTCTTTCAAGGGAGGATTAGGGAAAATTAGATTGTTTCAGCTTAATTGCACAATATCAGATAGGATTAGGCCTGGCATATCCAATTTTGTGACTCTCATTAACTCATTTGCAAGCCACAACTTTCTTTTAGAAGCCAAGCCTGTCATGTATCCACATTTAGAAAAGTAATTTATTGATTGGTAGTATAATGAGTATTATTATTCATTATATAATGAAATGATGTATATCATGAATGGAACTTCAACAGTTATGTAAAATACAAAGCAGTCGTGCTGCACTGTGGATGTGAAGAATGGTACACCTAGTAGGAGCATACTATGATGACACTTTGACATGGATTTTTCATTTGTATCAAATTCTGTCTTCCATAAGTTCTTGTGAGCTGTGTCAAACTGTCCTTTCTCTGATTTTGTTAAAATGTTAATGCATCTCTCTTACTAGTATTTCTTGAGGTTCATTTTGTAGACCAAGCACAGCAGCTGCATGGTTTTGGGCCTCCATTAAGTGCTGTGTTGACACAGCAGTGTCAGCTCTGAAATAGAAATGCTGAAACTCTCCGGGGCGGGGATGTATTTGTGTGAGATATTTGGGTGTTGGTGTGGTGCATGCTGCCTGAAGGAATGCCTCATCATCTTCCTCCTTTTCATCACTGGGAGCTAATGAGAGCATATTCTGTGAAGTTCTGTCTCTGCTTGGGCATTAGGGGAGGAGTTTATCAGTTATTGTTGTATAGTGCTACCTGACATTACTACTTTTCTCTAAAACAAAAATATGATTTACTCGGTTGGATCTGCTAGCTCATGTTGTATGTTTAGTTAGCTCATTGTTTTGCTTTCCAAGCAGTCTGTGATTGCTTGTAATCTTTAGGAGTAGTAGTGTCATATCCGTTGTTTATAGTTTTGTTAGAGCTGTTTGCTCTTTGTTGGTGAAACTCAAACTGATTATTAGAGGGAGTATTTTGTTTTTATTTAAATTGGTGTTAAGGGCAAGATATGCATATATTAGCAGTAGATGGGGGGCTGTTGTTGAGTTTAAAGGAGAGCTAATATATTAGAAGGATCTTTTAATATATTTACATGCAGATAAGCAAAAAGGTGCTTTGTTTGAAGGCCTGTTAAAGTGCTGCTTTTCTTAGCATGCTCTGTCTTTTCAATTTACTTTAGAGAAAATCTTTTCACTGATTCTGTTTACTTTTTGTCTTCTGCACACTACCAAAGCAAATTCCACTTAAATGACAAATACTCATCAAAAGCAATTTTCTATATGTTTTGTGCTCTGGCAAGGAATTATAAATTTGCATTCTTGATGCCTACATAAGTGTATTATGCATAGGACAAAGAAATAAATCAGTGATAAAACATGAGGCAGTGGCAATGGGTTCTGTTTTCTTTTTATATCTGTACTTTTCTTGTTTATATGTAAACCTTCTTGGAGAAAACATTACAGCTCTAGATACTGTTCTTGTGATTGTTTTGTGAAGATCCTCACTATAACTCTCATTTCACTGTCCATGGTACAAATCCTTTATTTTAATTGACTAAATCAAGCATTTCTGTCGTCTTGTAATAAATTTGGCTACTTTGAGTCATCTTGAAATAAAAATAAACCTTCCATCGTAATCTGTATTTGCTCACCTGTAGGGCCAAGTTGGAAAAACAACTGGCAGTGTAAGGTGCTCATTTCACTGCAAAGTCTGTCTCAGCTGAGCTAATTTGGGCAGTGTGGCTTGCCTTGCTCAGCTTGCTTACCAGATGTTCTGCAAGGCATTCCCTTATCTTAATTAAATATTAAAGTTTCCTTGATCAAAATTTACCTTTTATATTTCTGTGTAAAAGCTAGACAGGAGCTACTGGAAGACACGGAAATAGCACACCCCATCTGTAAAATATCCAGTGCAGAGATTTGCTAGCTGTAAAGCACTGTGCAACTGTAAATCACTTCAGCAATGAAAACAAAGTCAGATATTCAAATCCTTCTTACATGCCCCTCTCTCAGACTTTTTGTGGTTACAGGAGAGGAGATTGTAGCCACGATATGAAATTTTCTCATTTTCCTGTTCAGTTTGGAGTTACTTATCTGAAAAAGTAACCCACTTAATTTGGGACAGTGGCTCTTTTATTTGTCTAATAGTGATAGAGTTTGAGAGTGGGAATATCTACAGCAAATAATTTACTCTTGTGCCATAAACAGGCTTAGGTCTTTTCATAACTCATTTTGCTATATGAAAGCTAGAGGCATCCTAAAGTGTGGTGATTGTGGTAAGGTTCTTCTTCTAGTGATAAATTTCTGACTCAAGAAAACAAGTTATGCACGTGTTACTGAGACCTTTTTGAGATTTGGAAGCACTGTAAACTCAGTATGCTCCTTGAAGTGGAAGTGTTGTTATACTGCAAGACAGTAGAGTGCAATAAGGAGTTAAAAGAACTGGTATTTGGTTCTCTCAAGCATTTAGCAGACCTTTGGTGTACTTAAGCAGGTTCTTATGCCAGCAGAGCAAGTAAAGAAATGGTGGCAGTAAATGACTGAAGGATAACCCTATTTTAGGGCAAAGCAGGAAGTTTTGCTGTAAGCATTGAATGAAAAGCTGTGTTGTCATTCCACTGGCAGAGCTGCAGAAGGTATCTGATAATTGAACGTGCATATGTAAAGCTAAGGGGCTGGAAGGAGGTTAATGTGCATTTCTTTGTCTCTGAGAGGAACAGTTGGACAGAACAAGACTAACATTTTTAGGTGATGGAAAGTTGAGATTTGCTTTGGAATTCTTGTCTGAAATGCAGAAATGTAGAATGAAACAGTTTGAACAGTAAAGAGAGAAGTCTTGGCAAGTGCTTCATTTTCTGGTCTCAAACAGGGTGAGGTGAACTGCTTCACCCTTACAAATATAAGTAGATACTATTGTGTGCACTGATGTTCCTTTTAAAGAAATGTATCAGAGTTATGAGAAGTTTTGTTTTCTACAGAAAAAACTGCATGTGTGTTTCAAGGATCTGTGTTTGCAAGCATTAATTGCATGTAGGTATTGTCATACAGTGTTCTATGTAGACCTTGATCTTCAGAACTATGCTGGAACTGTAGAGAAGATCTACTGAGCATCTTTCTTCTTACATTATTTCAAAAGCTCACGTATCAATACAAGTGCATAGATACATGTTGTCTGTGAATGTTACACTGTAACTATTTTAGAAGTAGTAGTAGTAATAGTATAATTTACACCGTAACTATTTTAGAAGTAGTAGTAGTATAGTCCTGTCTCTTTCTGATTTCATTTTTGTAGTTAATCTCGGTGTACTACGTAAAGCAAATTTGCCCAGAACTCTAATTAAAGGGATGCATAGGCTGAGAAAAATAGGACGTGTTCCAGGCACTTAAGGGGAAAAGATTTGTGTAGCTAGAGACGCAGAGAGTCACCTGTTGAGAACAGAGTTGTGCTGCTGCTTTGTTTTTTTTTTTCTTTCCCCTCCTTGCCTTGAGAGTGTCCTTGAAGAGATGGGTCATGGTGGTCGTTCCAGACAGAATTATGTTGCCCCAGCATTACAACATTGGAAAGGATGTTTGTCATGAAGATGAGTGCAGGAATAAACAACATCTGAAAAAAAAAAAGGAAGCTGTGTTAGCATTCTGCTATTAATGCTGCTTCTGTGAAAGCCTTCTAGGCCTACCCAGTCCATAATATGCTTGAAGTGGGACTGGTGCCAAATAAGAGTCATATTTGCATAGGTTTGGTAGTACAACTGCATGAAATAATTAAAATACTTTGCTTGGCCTGTAACAGCTGTGTATTATTTATGTGTGTGTGCTCTGTGATATGACCAAGTTCAGGAATTGATGCTATAGAGTAAGGAGTTACTGCTTGAGAGAACTTTCCCTCCTTTTTACCACTAGTGTTGTTGGTGATAAGAATTGTAGTTCTGTTTTGGCAACATATCACTGTACAAAATTAGAGAAACCCTTCAGTTGGAGATGTACATATATGAAATAAACCATACATATATGAAATAAACCTCAATGCTTTCCTAATTCAAAATGTTTTGTAATTTAATTTGGTATTCATAATCCCCTACATTCCACCACAGTAATAGTATATTTTTTGTGTGTAATACCAGTTTATCATTTCTGGCTTTGACAAATAGTGATAAGATTATTTTCAGCAATATTCTATCATATGGTAAATGTTGGTCATTTTATAAGCTGGTACTACTTATAGTTTGTCCTGTACCTACCTGTTTAACAGTTACTGATTTAAATGGCTTGTGCTCAAATTTCAGTATGGATGAGGGGGTAAAAGTTGCTGAAAATGTTCTGGAAAACAGTGGTAAATTCTGCGTGTGTGTATTCCTGATCTCTTTCGCAGAAATTGTGTGTGTGGGAAGATCTGCAGAAGAGATGGGAGTAAGTAGTTTGGAATGCCTCTTAATAGGAACAGGACTTCAGAATATGCTGTTGTGATTGCTTGAGCTATTTTCTTTCATTCTTTCTATTGCTGTAGAAATGAGATTCCTGGAAGATTATGGAGTCTTAGTCTAATAGTCTTAGAAGCTTAAGCGTATGAGGAAACCATTACATGTGTCTGCAAAAATGAAGTCAAGATTGTTCTTCTACATACCAACTTAATTTTTTTTAGTACTTGACTTTTTGACCTTAAGAATTTGTGTGCTGTGCTTGCATTATTATTTGCAATCCCATTCTAACCAATGCTGATATCCTAACTTTGTGCCTGTCTACAGTCATCCAAAAATAACGTCACTGCTTATTGTTGTGGGTCTTTTTTTGATGTTTTTGTTTGTTGTTTTGGGTTGGGTTTTTTTGTTGTTGTTGTTCCTGCTTGGAACCCATACTTTATTCAGCTTAAACAAAGGCTCTTAAGAAGCATGCAAAACTGTTACTTGGCATCCCCCCCAGACCCCCCCCCCCCCA
>JANZLQ010000079.1:26791634-26812645 GCA_026212715.1 Elanus axillaris | reverse complement strand
CTTCTCCTTTCTTATTGATACTTGTATCTGACCTAAATTGGTTGGCCTTCTGTGGGGATTCCAAAAGGTACATTGTATATGCAAACCCTCTTGGCTGACAGTATCAACTTTCCATACCAAATTAAGTCACTGCTGGAGGAAAGACCAAGCTAACCTTTGATTTTATGTAGTTTTTAAAGCCGTTGTGTAAGTTAGCTTGAGATGGAAGAGGAAATTGTATAATTTGCCCAGAGAAATACTTTCACATGAGATTTTACTTTGAAAAAAATGAGACTTAGCTACTAAATCAAGACATATGAGATGATGGGTTTATTTGATTTATTATTACATCCTCTGAGGCGATGGATGTAATTTACTAGATATGCCAGATACTGTCTGTTCCTTCTCTTCCCAAAACAGAAAGAAGATTGTGAGAAAGGTGTTTTGGATAAATGCCTCTTTAAAAGCTGTGTGTGTCATCTAGCAATTTAAGATTGTGTAAGTTTTTCATTTTCATCCTTTGTAGCTACATTTTCAACTTTGTAGTCAAGAGATTAGAGGTGCAATTCTAGAACAAGCTTTTGTGTTTCGCTTCAGGCTGATCTATTTAGGTTTGGGGTTTTTTAATTTTCTAATCTTTTGGGTTTTTTTTAATTATTCACTTGAGAATGTGTTGGAGATGGTAAACATCCTTGCATCTTTCACAGTGTGGCTTTAGAAGAAGTTTCACTGTTCATATTGCTGTAGCTGTTTGGCTTTTGGGCTTCCTAACAAGAGCTAACTAGCTTGTTATGTCAGTCTCTAAAGGTGAAGTTGAAGGGAATAGAGTGGGTACAATTTTCTGCTTCTGTTACTATTTTGAGCTGCCATTTGTCTCTGTATCTATGCATCTGCAGAGATGAGTGCTGTTAGTGTCCTTTAGGGACCTAATACCTGTCTGAACAGAGAATCAACAAAACAAAACAAAAAAAAACCAAAACACAAAAATGCTAGTTATAGCTTTCTAAATTGCTGTAGTTAGAGGGAACTTATTTGAGTTATATATATAACTTTATGATAAAAACAGTTTTCCAACTGTTTTCTACTTCTGTTCTCTACCTTTTCCCTGAAGTGTGGATAGCATTATATGCATAAAGCAACACAGACTGTGATGGAGAGCAATACACCTCTTTGTACTGTAGATTGATGGTTTTGAAACCAGGTGTGTGTGCAGAAGGTTTGCTATGAAAAGCAGTCTATGTATGTGAAGTATCTGAGGTATTTTGCACTTGTATTTGAAAAGAGCGCCACAAAGTGTGCTTTTTTTTTTTTAAAAAGGTGCAAAAACTAGTTGGCAAAATTTGTCATGTTGAATGACGACTAACTGTGGAAGTGGCTGGCACAGTAGCATTCTTAATCTCATGATCAAAGTTTTCCACCTAACTTTGGAAAGTGCAGCTTCTTTGCAAAGGTTTGATTGATGTTAGAATTGAAACAATGTTCATTAAACAACCAGTTTACAACAGCTCTTCTAGATACTCCAAATCAGGGGAATCCTAACTAACTGTGTGTCTAGAATCTGTGTGTGTAGGTAGGAAGCAGACATCAGCCTTCTGCATAGGAGGCAATGTTGAATTTCCTTAGAAATTTTTGTATTGGCAGGCTGCAGTCTAAACAGAACTGTGCATATTTTAATCAGCTCCTTGTACTCAATACTGAGTAACAGTGGCTCATAACGAGGTCAGGTTGCTGGCTGTACAGTTCAGCATGGAATGCTATGTTCTTTTCCCACATATACAGAGTGAACTGACTGTCTCAGCTATGATGTAAAGGAACTTGTGTAATGAATCATCCTATGAACTACTTTTTCTTTGGAATGGGTTTTCAAATGAAGTTTTTGGACTTCTAAGTATATAGAAATTAATGAAAGTACTGTAGCATTACACTTGCAAAATTAATGTATTGGTACATTGACAACTACCTTTGGTTTTTGGTTGGTTTGTGGTTTGCTTTGTTTTGTGTTAAATATCTAACAGTTCTGGGGAGGGCGAGGTTAGGATTAGATTGGAATAGAAACTGTCAAAAATTACCCAATAATCTGATCTTCAAGGGAAAAATAAAATTAATTTTAAGATTCTGATTTACAGCTTTGAGCCAAACCTAATAGATAAAATGATTGAGTCTGTCTTTTCTGGGGAAATCATATGCTTCTAAAACAAGAACTGTTAATTGACCTTACTGCTGTAGGCAGAACTTTAGCTGGTGAAATGACCAGTAAGGGGAACTTGAGTGCCTAGAGAATCTGGAACTAGAGTGTCTGCATCATTGTTCTCTGATTTTTATCATATTTGTGTTAAAGTGGTGAAACTGATTTCACAATAACCCTATCATAGTTAAGCCAGACCTACAGACAGCAATTTCCTCCCTGACATGCCCTTAACAATTGGAAACCCAAACTTGTTGGAACTAAAAACTAAAGTCAATGTGACCTGGAGGTTTCTTTGGTCCTTTTTCCCTTTCATCCCCTACACTTCCATTTTGGTTTTGTGTAATTCAGATTGGGTTGTTAGTCTTGTAGTTATTCTTTAGTTTTGAAAAAACGAATAAACCCCAGCTCAGCTATTTTTATGCAGAATGCAGAGACAATACTGCAGTTTTCTGGAAAGCATAGCCAAAACTTGGCCATATCATGTCACTGGTAGTAATACTTACTTGAGCTTTGTCCTTCATAAGTGGTGTATCAGCAGATAGTCATTGAAGTTGAGACTGATGTGATACTAGGATAAATACCTCATTGTATTTAGCATGTCAGTTTATATTGTACCTGAGTCTTGGTATTAGAACTTCAGGTTCTGTTGTGATCAGTCTTTGACCTTCCGGTACAGAAGAACACTCTATACTTAAAACTATGCTGTGACTTGAAGAAGGGAACATCTCAATGTGATAGTATCAGTGTGTGCAAATAGAGAAAACAAAATACAAATGCTTATAAAATTGCTACCTGACAGTATTACTTCTTGACCTGTGACTCCTGGCAGATCTTGCAGATGTCATAAAATTTCATTAATGGATTCAGGCTATGACACTTGTCATTTAAAAAGTCATATCACAATTAATAGACTCAGGATTCAGTGATGGTTTTTTTTTTCTTCAGTGTCACACTCATTGCCTCTGTGACAACCTTCATTTCCTTCTGAGCAAATGGAAGCCCAGTAGCACGAACCTCAGGAAGTTGTTAAAGCAATTAAAGGCTTCTCTCTCTCAGCACATTGCATGGTTACCATAGTATCCTCTGCCTCCAAGTCTTTACTGATGATGTCAGTATGCATACAGGGGCTATTCACAGCATCTACATGAAGATGATTCAGCCCTTGCTAAAGATCATCTCTCCATATGTTCTATTATCTAATGTCATTTTAGGAATTCATGAGACTGGAAGGTAAGTGGCTTTTGCCTCACATTTAATAATTTTTATGTATCTCTACACTGTGAGGTGTCAGGATTGCTTTTTTTTTTTAATTTTCTCTTGCATTGTTCACTAAATGCTTAAAGTGTGGTTTAGCTGAACCAATTGCATAGCTTATGTAATTTAAACTTGGCAAAGTCTAGCTAATCTTCAACAATGTGAAAAGAAAGCAAACTAAACATTCCTGAAGTTAAAAACTGTTTTTTTAAGTAATTAAAGGTTTTTTACCAGTTATAATTCCCAGGGCTTTTTTTTAATCATAAGGAGAGAACACAAATTATGTAACGGGAGCACTACCTTAGAGAAAAACATTCAAGCTTTTTTCATTAAAACAACAACAAAAATTAACCCTCAACTCACATTACCTTTTCTTTTTTCTTGTTTTCTGTATGTGGTAGTAGAACAGTGGATGAACATACTCTCAGGCAGCTATTCACCATGCAATTTTGTTTGTATAAGGAAATGAGAATTCTTATTGAAATGTACTGTTATTCTTTAGGAAAGCAGAGTTTCTGTTGTTTATCTTGAGTAGTGGAAAAACATAATAAAACACTGGACACTGGAGGAACTGGTTTTATGAGAAACTTGGAGGACTCCTGCAAATTTTGGCCTTGCAAGCTAAGTTTATTTGTAAGCCTGAGATGCTAAGCTGTTAACTGTTTGGTTTTACAGTTGGAATTTTCCTTCTTCTTCCAGTCCACTTCCTGCATTGCTTCAGATTACTGTAGTTGCAAATGGCCATACCCAGTGTGTAAAGTGTCTGATTCTGTCTTTTACCAAACAACAAAAAACCACCCCAAACAAACAAACAAACAAACAAACAAAAAAAAAAACAAAAACCCAACCCTGCAGGTCCTAAGCTGCTGGACTATAATAAATGTCCTTTTTAAAATCGTCTTTTAATGCCTTGTAACTTCATTTTGGATTTATTGTATTTTGATTTTTCCACCCTGAAAACTCTGCAGGGTTTTACTTATAAAACAATCTATGTATTTAATACTTAAAAGAGGAATAATTTGGGGATGGGGGTGGGGAATGCAGAAAGAGCTATTAGTGTAAATGGAAACAAAATTGTAAAAAGGGAGTTTGGTGTCGCAGGAAATTCTACATTAAGACAGTATGTTTTGTACAAGCCCACCAATTTAACACTCCCACCACCCCCACTTAAGTATACAGTATGCAAATAATTTTTCTTTCCCTCTACCTAAGTCTTTTTTGGGAATGGGGTCCTCTATTGACATTTCTTAAGCTAAGTGCTTAGTATGCACTGACTAATAAGACACTTAGGTAGTCTAATGCTACATACAAGATGAAATGTGGAAATACTGTTAATCACAATAGACATGATGTATTAGAATAATGAGGAGGATGGTCTTGTGACAATATTATGGTTTTTTGAATATTTTTAAGTCCATGTAGACTGAGGATTTTTTTCCTCCTATTACAAAGATATATGTGGTATTTTTCCTCTACTTGGCTGCCTAGATATTAGTTTGGATATTAATGTAGAGAAGAATAATATTTGGGGTAAACTGAAGAAGCCAGCTACCCTTCCAGGGCTGATATCTATTAACTTTCATGTTTAATACTTAACATTATTCTTTTTTTTTTATTTTTTTTTTTTTTTTAAATGTATTAAATACAATCTCTCATTGGTCACAGTGTACTCCTTTATTTTATGTCTTTAGGGGTCGTGCAACTTTTCTGTTCTAATCTGGAAGGTTACCTAGCAAGAAAGGACAACAAGATGCATAAAATGTTCAGGAACAGAATATGTAACTATATTAACTATTAGAATTTGAATTAGTTTAAAGTTGTTTCCAGGATTTGGGGGGAAAAAACCACCAACCCTGAAGGTTCTCTAGTCAGAGCTTTGAAACTGCTTTGGTTAAATGTCAAAAGTTTTATATAATTGTGCAGAAGAAATTAAGACTAAAGATCCAGTCATAATTTCTCCTCCTGAAAGCTCTGGAAAATGAGCTAATTCTGAGGATGTTGTCATTTTTCTGTTGAATTTCATTTGAGCAGTTCCATATTATGTGAATAACGAACTGTATTTAAAGTTGCTTATATGTGTTGCTTGTCTCATGTAGCTTCTCATGAAGTTGAGAAGCTTGATGGTGTGCTTAAATGCAGACAAGATTATGGTCCCAAATAGTAGGAATACTGTTTTTAAGCCAAAAACTTTTAGAAGACAGGTGAAGATTTCAGTTGGGAAAAAATTGCCTAACTGGAGTATATATAAGTGGAACAGACTGTGTATACACTGGTGATTTGCAAGTCAAGTCATCATATATATATGAAAGAACAAACTGAATGCTCTGAAAAAGGTAAAGTCTTATTCTTCAAAACAAAATTGTATTCTATATTTATCATAGATCAATGTAACTGTAACTTTCAAAGTAAAAATTAATATGATGTTTTATCATAGAAGGTGTAATGTGTTTCTTTCCTGAATAAGCACTTTTAACATGCAGAAAGAAAGAAAGAAATACTTAATACTTAATACATAAATACTTCATCTTTGCCAGTACAGTTACTCACTAACATTGAATACTAGCTGTATTTAAATGTAAATGGACCCTGTTCCAGACACAAGTCAAAGTTAAATATAACTACATTTTGGAAAGCTGTTAAAATGAGCTATCAATTCCAAATACCTTACTCAGATAGAAATGGAATTATACTTCTACCCTATTGAATCTAGATATCAATAATTACTTTTGTAATGTATTTAACCCCTGAAATGCAATTAACAGGTTCAAGTGTTATTTTTCTGTAGTATGTGCTAGCAGCAATGACACTTTTATAATTTTTAGTATTGTATTTCTTGTCCCAAAAGACACCATTGTATTAATTACCTTTTTTTATGGTTGTATTTTCCTCAAGTATGCACATTTGGTTTTAACTATGGTCCCAATTAATAGGACCATACTACAAATCATCTTGAAGTTGTTAAAATGACAATTAGCTATTGATTGTTACTTCCTAAAGTTGCTTTTAAACTGCTTTGATTGTGTTCTTCTGTGGATGAAAACAATGTTACATGGTTATCACTGAATGGAAACAAAGGCGGGTTGTTATTAAAAAAAAAAAAAAAAAGTAGTAATTTTGGTCATTGGAGAGAATTTGTTGAAGAATGATATCATAAAGGCTAATGATCCAACCTCAGGTGATTGACAGTTTGCTGATGATTTTTGTACATAGATGGAGATTAAGTTCAGTTCTAGTTAATTTTAATTCTTTATAATTATATCCTGAGCAGTTCTTTAAGTGACTTTAAAAAAGCAAGGAAAAGTAAGCTGTGTTCAGCTAGTGGCAGACACTTGGCAGTTCCTGTGTGGGAGGAAGCCTGATTTTATATTTTTCTTTTCTTCAGTTCCTTTATCCTGGCACAGGAGGAAGAGTGAAATTCTGTACTCAGTGAAAACTTTTTAGCATTGGTTTTGGGGAGCAGTTGTAAGAATTTTTTTATTTTTTTTTACTTTGGCACATAAGACACAACCATCCAGTAAGTTATACATGTAGCAAAGGAAAAGTGACTGTCCAAGGTACAGCTGTTTCTTTAATGATTCTTTCTGTCTAATGACATAGCAGTAGTTTGAGGTTGGGGGCTTCTTTTTTTTCTTTATTTATAGGGTTTTTTTCCCCCACCATGGCTTCTGACTCTATGTTCAGATTTCACATACAAACAATTTGTTACAGAAACAAGACTTCCATTTCTTCTTCTGCTATAATTCTGTTAGGTCATTTATAGGGGTGCGTGTTTGCGTGTACACTATTTGTATTGTAATTCTTTTAGAGGTACTTGAGGTCTTCTGTTACAATGGTGTCATTAATCATTGGCATGTTTTCTCCATTCTGAGTAGAAAACAAGCAGGATTGTAGGAGGAATGAGGGAAAGGTAAAGACTACTCTAAAAAAGGAAACATGCATCTTTTGAAGTCTGTAATACTGGTCATACAGAAGGACATTATAGAATTGAGGGAGAGTGAAAAGGATGTTGAGAATGAAAAGATGGAGATAATTACCTTAAAAATTGACTGAAGGGGAAATTATTAAAGAAAAATAGGGTTGAACAGGGTAATTTGGGAACTCTTATTCTTTCTATTCTGTAACAAGAGAATAAGCTTAGGTAACCTAATGCTAATAAATGTTGGTGATGTTGAGTCAGTTCAATGTCTGGCTACTGCTGAAAAGAGTGGTCTTGCTCTTGCTTTCCTGGGCCTCACTCTCCTGTTGCTCTTCTCTCCTTGCAGCAGTCATAGGGTGAGTTCATCGAGCTGGCTGATGCAACAGAAGCCTAATCTGTAACAGAACAAATGGCTTTTCCACTAAATTAGTGAGATAGACCTATTCCACTTGAAGCTATGGACTCAGAAAGTCTGTCACAGTAGAGAAGACAGGATCATCTGCCCTGCAGAGCATGAGCTCTGAGTACACCCTGCTTTATTAGCTTCAACATAAAGTGAAACCATACACTAAAATTGTGGTGGGGTTTTATGGGATTTTTGAAATCTCTTTGTTCAAACACAACTGTGAAACAGAGAAGCCAATCGACACTGGATATTTTAATAAGTTGATTTAAATGGGTGGTTTCTGAATGTTTTACCTAAAATTCAGGAATGTTACTATTCAGGTAGAAATTTTAGATATATTTTTTACCTTGTTTGAACAAGGGAATTCAGTTCAAGATCTGACATCAGGAGTATACCGTTTTGAAATGATGACACACCCCACTCCCACTCCCCAGATCTTTCAAGCAAGAGCAGGGTAGAAGATCAGTGCAGCAAGATTAATGTTACTATTTACTTTCTGTGTGTCTGATTAAAATCTGAAGTATTAGGTTATGTGATAAAAGGTGGTCTGCACATGCACAAAGGAGTAGAGACGCAATAGTAAGTAGGGGAACCTGAGTAACATCCTTCCCTGGCTGTGCCTGGGCCCTTGACAAGAGCCATCAGCACATCAAAGACATGGTTTCCACAAACCCAGAAGAGCACAAGAGCACAAAGGTAGGCAGTGGGGGGTACCCCAAATTAGGGACTCGAAGGGATACACCCTGTCTAGACGGGACCCTCCTAGGGCTGTCCCAGCAGAGTCTCAGCTCCAGTGTCCAACTGTGAAACCCATCAAGATGAGTAACATGGCAGCGCCTAAGGGGGGTTGCTGCCCAGGTATATGGGACACATTATGGGATGCAAGCATTTTGGGTTTGCACAAAGCTGCTTATGGGATGTGTAGGGGAGGAACCAAAGGCAGGGAAAGGGATGGAGTGAGGTGACCTGAAGATGAAAAAGGGTGAGAAAAGAGAGGTGAGGGGTTAAAAAAGGACCAGTCGTGCAAATAGTGTGCTGGTCAGTATACTTGTCTGGCCATGCCGTGCACCTGGTCAGTGCAATCTGTCCTGTCTACTTGTTATAACAATTTCTTCTATCTCTTTCCCTGGTGAGGGCTCTGTTCTGTGTGCACATGTGTGCATGAGATCTAAGTGCAGCCACTGGGGTCAAAGCACAGGTTGGAGGGACCACGTGTCAATGGTGCAGTGGCTGGAGAGACCAGAGTGAGTGGATTTAAGTGCCAATAACTGGAGTGGGACTGTCATGATTTCAGCCCAGCTGGTAACAAAGGCCCATGCAGCCGCTCGCTCACTCCCCCTGCCCCCCTCTGGTGGGATGGGGAGGGGAATCACAAAGAGAAAAGAAAAAAAAACGGGAACCTTGAGAGTTGAGATAAGGACAATTTACTGGGGCAACACAAAAAGAGAAGTTACAACAACAATGATAAAAGAATATACAAAATGAGTGATGCCCAGTGCTGCTCACCACCCAGAACCCGACGCTCTGCCACTTCCCCCACCAAAAGCTGGGAGAGCCCCCTCAGCCTGTTCCCCATTTATATACTGGGCATGGTGACACATGGTATGGAATAGCTCCTTGGCCAGTTCAAGTCAGCTGTCCCAACTATGCCCCCTCCCAGGTTCCTGTGAAAATTAACTCTGTCCCAGCGGAACCCAGGACAGGGACCTTGGGTCGTGGGGAGGCTGTGTGTCCCTGGCACCAGCAACTGGGCCAAGTATGGGTGTGAGAGCAGGGATATAATGGCTAGCAAAGGTAAAACCAGACTAGCTAGTGAGTAGGTGAAGTGGACTGGGAGTCAGATATGTGTGTGTCTAAGGACAAGACCACAGGAGGAACCGGCTAGTGAGTGTGCCAGGAGGGTGCCAGCTAGCTGCCAGACAGACTGCAGGTCTGGGTTTCTCTAGGGGTGAGACCTGCTGTTGTGGGTCTCAGTGGGTGAGACCACAGGCGGCTGGCTGCTGGGGGACCAGGGGAATCTCAGCCAGCTCCATATGTCTGTGTGTGCATGAGCGAGACTGCTAGCAACAGGAGCACGCCTGTGGCCTTGGGGGCTCATCTGTCCAGATGCCAGCAACTAGGGAGACTGGGATCCAGAGACCAGCTGCTGGGCAGACTGAGGGTCTGAGCCCAACTGCTGGAGAGACCCACGTTGCATGTACTGAATCTTCTCATCAGTGGACCTCCATCCTGCTCAGCCAGAGGGGAGTGGGATGAGGTTGTTGGGGCTCTTTGTGTCTGTCTGATGTGTGTCTGGCTGGCCAAGTGTATAATTACTATGTGTGGTATATACACGTGCTTTGTGTGCATGTGCTTAGTGGAAATACCTGCTTAACTTCACTAAGATTGGACATGGGGACAGGAAGCTGCAGCTGCCTTGCCATTCTCGGCCAGCTCGATCTGGCCAGATTTTCCCCTAACACAAAGTTTTAAGCTGTTTTGCATAGCTATATCTTTAAAACATGGAGCTTCTGCCTTTTTTCCACATAAGTTAATTACAATGGAGGAAATGCGTAGTCTTTCAGAATCAATCAGTGATGTTTACTCTGTTGCCTCCTGTCTCTTCTGACATGATTTGTACATCTCTATGTGGAATGGGGAGGAGAAGGCCATAAAGCTTGTGTTTTAGTCAATAGGAGAAAAAATGTACCCTAATCTTGCTAAGATTTGCTGACAGGATGTATGTAATATTTTTAGTCTTGTCAAAATAAATGAAATTACTTAGAGATAAGCAGTCACATAATTCTGTAAGATTGGATCATTTAATCAGGAGGACTACAAATGTACAAAAATCTATATGCAACAGTGGTGTGGTTTTTTTATTATTATTTGAAAAATCTCCCTTCTCTGTGCCCCTGAGATGTAGAATTTATCCTCTCTATCTGTATGAAAATGAACAACAATCTGCTAAAATCCTTTTAACTGGCTTTCTTTTAAGTGCCTTTCTTTTGTGTGGAACCATGTGTACATGTTTGTCTAAATGTGTGTAACAAAATGATAATAAACAAGCAGAACTGGTAGTTAGAACTGGTATTCTCCTGAATGTATTCCTCATGTTCTGAGATTTTTATAAGTACTTCCAGTCCATATTGACTGGTAACCTGTTTTCATTCCACTAGTGCATTGACTTCCAAAATTATGTTCTCCTGTTGTAAAAATACTGCTTTCTGGTCTTGGGAATATTGTGAAATCCTGTAAATATGCTTATTTTGCAATGGTGGATGGCTTAGGTAATAGATCCTGTAGGAAGAAAAACTATAAAGGCAAATATACAACAAAAATAATAGTGTACTAAGAAAAGCATTTTAGCATTATGTAGAGCTTTTGTTATCCTGAACTGGTTATTTTGTGTCTGCTGTGTTTATCTACAACACCTAATTCTGGAGAATTTTTTAAAAAGTTAAAAAAATCCCTTGACAGTATTTAGCTTGTTCTGCGTGAGAGGGAAGTAGGATTTCACTGATACTTTTTTTTTTTAAATTTTTGGGCTTGTATAGTTTTTTTGCTTGTGTTTTGGTTTTCAAGCCCCCTTTTCCATATCCCCCAAGTTGCAGTATTGTTTGTTGGTTTTTTTATTTTTCCTGAATAAAAGTCAAAATTATGAAGCCACACAATTATTTTGCCTTCTTGCTCTCGATCTTTTGACTGTTTAACCTCAGAATAGAAACAGTGCTGTGCATCTAGCAGAGGCATTAAATCATGATTCAATTAAGTACCACTGTTCCCGCAGTTCCATCATGTATTACCTCAGAGAGGTTGTAGATGAGGGTTTTGTCTTCCCCCTCCCCCCTTTTTTAAAAAAAACAAAACACCAGTGGTATTATTTTTAGTGCAGTAGAATTAATATCAGGGTAGAAGGATTTCAGCTGGAGGTGCTGCAAGAATCTTGGCTGAAAATAAATTACATTGACGTAAGTGAAAGCTGCACAGTTTATACTGGGAGTGAATTTGATTTTCAGTTTTCTGAATGTAAATCTGTAAGTCATTTGCAATGGGAAAGAGTGGGAGTCAGAAAGGAGCTTTAAGCCCGGAACTGAACCAGACTGGGTTTCTACACGAATGAAAGTGTCTTGGACCTCTCTGCAATATTTCTGTGTCTCACTTCCATTACTTATTGAGCAAGTCCAGTAGCTTAGGGGGTTTTGTGTTTTGTTTTGTTTTGGTGGTTTTTTTAGAGTTGAGTGATAGAATTAGGCTGATGAATCTTTTTTCTTGATGGTATGTAGGGAGTCCTTACAACACACGTGAAAGAAGCTTTAGTGCCTGAGGCGCATAGTGACTCAGTCACTCATGTTCCTTAAATGCTTCAGCTGCAGATAATACTGCTGCTGGGCTAGTGAAGAAGGATCAGATTGCTACAATGAAAACAGTACTGTTACAATCACTGTACTACTTTCGGTTTCCAGCTTTTTCTTTAATTAAACATGTAACATAACTTGAAAGCTTTGAGGGCTTTTTCTTTATCAGTAAAGACATCCATGAAAAGACTGTTGTAGTTTATTCTGTAGTGCTTTCTTTCAGAGATGCACTTAGGGAAGTGACACATGGATCTGAAGGGCAGGGAAGGAGAAAGTTCTTCAGAAAAGTAGAGTAGAACTTGCATGTTGCAGTGACTTGGTGTTTAAAGTGGGCTTCATAGTCAGCCAGAAGGAACATGACAGAACGAAGTTGCCTTGAGGTTCCCCTTAAGGAGGAGTACCATAACCTAGATCTGAAGAGTTGTGAAGTACTCATTTAGTAGTATGCCATCCCTCCCTCTCCTACTTGGAAGGACGCTACCTGGAAACAGGGATGCCTCGGGTTCCCTGGCTGACAACTCTGAGACTGGCTGCACTGCTACCTCAGAGTAATCGCTGCTGTAGACCTGGATGCCATGACTGTTTTGTTCATGACTGGAGCTTTTTTTATGCTTCCCCCCTCCCCTCCATGCAGCTGAATTTACTGAGTGAATGGGAGTTTACCTGAAGTGTATGTTGCAAATACATACTTACAGAAAACTATTTTTTTCAGGAAGCTGTTTAGCTTTATCTATATTTCAATATTTTAACCTTTTTCTCTGCAAACAGTGCACAATTGCAACTCATGGGTAACCTTTAGTTAAAAGAGTTTATCTTGTAATGTTACAAAATAGTGGAGCCATTGGGGTATAATGGATGGTTTTTGCTATAGTAATTAAAACACAGATGGAGCTCATAGCTGAAGTTTATTTGAATGGCAGTCAGTGTTACTTGGTGCTGAACATAAGCACCATCTGCCTTCAGCCTGATTGAAAGGGTGTTCTCAGGAGAATTTTTTGTGATTATCATGAGGTAATTTTAACTTCTCTGCTTAGCAAAATATCTCTCTCCTGCAGAAGATACTAAAGATAACTGGAAGACAAATCTACACTGTTGGGTAAGACACACATTTTAGGGTTGTAGTATTTACTAAAGTGACAGTCAGGTCAGTAACATGATCAGTAACTTTTTTTTGAACATCTAGTGTCCACTGTTGCATCAAGTAAATGGTGAGTTTGTAATACAATAAAATAACAGTGAGAATGTTTCCAATTTTAGGCAATGCCATGGACTACTTTTGGTAGATTTTCCTTAAAAAAATTTTTGTTCTGCAGATAATATATTGTAAAATTCAGAATTTATCACCAGAAGAGAACTTTTCTGGGTTTTTGAGATAATTTAAGATTAAGTTTAGACTGAAGAAAAACTGTATAAACATGTACTTGCTTTTTGATTGTTTGGTGGTTGTTGTTTTTTTTCTTCCCAGTAGGGATTGGTCTTAGTTGTCTTTAAACCTATCCCTTGTCAGTTTTTTTTTCCTTATTCTGTCATGTAGTCAAGCCTCAAGTTTTGTTTTACTATGTAATATAAAACCTTTCTGTCCTTTCTGTGCTTTCCTGGACATCCTTAAAAATGGGTGTTAAGTAGAAACAATTCAGTCATGTCTATTAGACCTGACAGCCTGAGAAGAAAGATCAAAGGCAACTGTGAAGTATTCATGCTTTTCATTTCAAGCAAAGGCTAAATTAACTCAAGTACAATGTTTTAAACTTCAAGAGTAACCATTTCTTTGCTGATCAAAGCAGACAATATAGCCACTGTAGGCAAAGGTTCAAACTGTTGGGCTGCAGTTTTCCTATTTGAAATGCAGTTGGTTTTACAGATTTTAGCTCTTAAGTAAGAGTAGTCTGCTATCTGCGCTGGGAAGCCAGACCTATTTGCTCCGGCAGCTTGATTTTCTCAACTCAAACCATGTTCATGACCATCACAAGCTGTGGAAATTAAAGCAGTGTTTGCTATTTCTACTGTTCTTTCTTACAGTGTAGTCCAGTTTTCAAAATGAGCTGAACTTAAAAATAGTGACGTATTTAAGTGGAGAAAATCCTCCCCTCTCCTATAAAGCTTAGGTGACTTCTTAAAATTAAAATTGCTGCTTGCATTGTTTTAATGTGGGCTTGTTGAGTTTGCTGACAGGCTGCATTATTTAGATGCAATCTCTGTTTTCTCAGTCAACACAAAGCTGCTTAATTTTAGTGCCCTGCTGGAGCTTACCTTTTTCCTATCCTGCTGGGGTAGGCCAAGAGCTCTGTGCACAGTTGGGAAGGAGCTTGTCTAAGTTTGAATAAACTGCTACTTAAAACCAAACAGAATACAACCAAAAAAACCTCTTCAGTGAATTCAGCTAGCTGCTATAAGGATAAAGATGTTTCTAGTATCTCAGAGGCACCATACACAAACAAGCATTTAATTTGTTACGGGTGAAGTGCAACAGGGTATGGAAAAAACCCTATGATTGCTGACTTTTAATGGGAATAATTATAGCTATCAGTGAAACACAGTTTTGAAAATGTTTGTTCTGGTAAGACTGTTTTGAATGAGAAAAAAACTTGACCTTTTTTGAATGTATTTTAAAAAGTAGTCTTTGCATCGCTTATGTAAATACATAAACTTTTATGAATAACTGGCAGATTTGCTTTATAAATCTACTTCTTTCTTTTGAAAGTTGTCATATTTCAAATTTTCAATTAATTTTATAGGCATTTTTATTTTCTGACTCTTAGTTTGTACAACATTATGACTCACAAACCTGGAGGTAGGGCTGCTACTGAATACCTGGTTTCCCACTATATTTGATAATGACTATTTTGTTTTATGTCTTTAGAACCAGCAAATGCTTAACAGGAAAGCAAACTTCAGATACACACTGCATCTAATTTCAGAGCAGTGTCTTGGAAGGGCAGTTGTAGTTAATGTCTTTTTGCTTACTTTCTGAAACTAGATGGTAAGAAGGCACATGGTGCAAATACGCTTCAGTGTAAATCTGTTGTCTGCAGCACGTCAGCAGTAGCTGCTGAAGCCCCCTGGAAAGCTGTCAGGCTTTCTGTTTAGTGCTGCCAGTTCTGTGGCTTTTATTTGTGCAGTGCTAAATATAGCTTATATTAACACAGCTGTGTTTTTGGGGGTTTTGGCTTTTTTTTTTTCCCCCTCCCTGAAAGCATCACAATGATCATCAAATTATATCAGGCCTCTCTGACTGCTAAATAATGTAAGAATATAGAAAATCTTTTTCTTTTCAGCTTAATGCAGAATCTGATTTGATTCTCTTTAGTCAAAGTACAGCGCCAAGACTGATAAGTGATGCAGCTGTTCTGTCATGTGATACATTTGATACAAACTACCTATGAAAGTACTGGATAAGTAATTAGATATTAAATATAATTGCCTATTTTGAGAAAGAGTTGAATAGGAAATTTCAAACATGTGGGGAAAGCAAGAAACAGCGTTAGAACCAATTCTACCTGTGCTTATTAGAGAATGCTTGCAGTATCCTGTGTTTCTGTCTTCCTCTTCCAAACCTTAATGGCAATTTCTTCAAAAGTATTAAAATCTGTTAAAACTGTTTGAAAACAAATTTGAGATGACTGAGCTGCTAGACATGAATTCTGGAAAGTTCTTCCATGTGGTGGGTATGTGGCAAGGAAATGAAGATCATCTTCCATCTAGCGGTTATGTTAAAAGCATGTGAAGAGTACATGCAACTTATACAGCGTTAGGGATTTTTGCTGTGCCACCTTTATTCTGTCTACATGCCCTTCCTTTCTGCATGCCCTTCCTCTGCACTGTCCAGCTCCTTCACTTCTGTAGTAGTTAAGCTCTGTCTTTGCAGCTGTCTCCTTATTTAACTGCCTTTAAAAGAAACGTGGAGACTGAGTAAAGAACAAAGCAGTTTGTGGCCACTGTGAGGCGTCTGGCTGCAGGCATACTAGTGACATTGGTGCCTGCCACTTCAAAATTGCTTCTTTCCACTTGGTCCGGATAGTTTGATGTACTTCAGCAGGTTGCTTGTAGGAAACTATAACATTGTGACGCACTGTGAGATTTTATTGATGTATTTTGTACAGTTACAGCACTAATAAATAAAGCCTATGCCTATGATTGAAATCTCATGCAAATACAGCACAACAGTGCAGCTCAGGCTTCTGGCAGCCTGACACAGTTTGTCTCATGGTGCTTGCAGAGCAAGATGTTGAGGTGCTGTCGTAGCATGGGATTTCAAGAGCAGCGAAGCTGGTGAAGGGTCTAGAAAACAAGCAGTATGAGGAGTGACTGAGGGAGCTGGGGTTGTTCAGCCTGGAGGAAAGGAGGCTGAGGGGACACCTTATTGCTCTCTACAACTACCTGAAAGGAGGTTGTAGTTAGGTGGGTGTCGGTCTCTTCTCCCAAGTAACAAGCCGTAGGATGAGAGGAAATGGCCTCAAGATGCACCAAGTGACGTTTAGGTTGGATATTAGGAAAAATTTCTTCACTGAAAGGGTTATCAAGCACTGGAACAGACTGCCTAGGGTAGTGGTGGAGTCACCATCCCTGGAGATGTTTAAAAGATGTGTAGATGTGGTGCTTATGGACATACATGCTTCAGCGGTGGACTTGGCAGCATTAGGTTAAGGGTTGGACTCTATGATCTTAAAGGTCTCTTCCAACCTAAATGATTCTATGATTCTATCTGCCAGTCTTTAGTGTCTGTGGCTCTCTGGTGCCTGCACATGACTCCTTCGGGGAGATGCTCTTGGCTGTCCCTGGGCTCAGAAACAGGCATGGCAATAACTTAGACTGAATGTGGGAAGGAAGAGGCATAATATAGGAGAAAGTTAGGAGGTTCTTTACAAGGCAATGACCATTTTTTCCCATTCTTTTCAGTATTATCTTGCTAATGAATATTTTTATTTCATCCTATAGACATCATACATAAACATCTTTTAAAGTTCTCCATTACATAAGTGCACAAAAAAAGTCTATCAGATTTTCAGATGAGATGCCAACCAGTTACAAACTGTTTGTGTTAGCTCCGCTTTCAAGTATTATCTGAAAAAACAGCATTAATATGTTTTATAAAGATCTAGTAAAGTGCTGTGGTTAATTCTTGTATCAAGTGGTAGATGTGGGGGTGATGTAAGACACCATTTCTCCGTTGAAGGCTTTACCTAGAAGTGACATTTATTCATTGTGGAAAACCAGTGTTCTGTAATAATTCTGCATCCCTCACAAACAATGTGACTATAAATAAACTATTACATACTCATACAAAGATGATTGTAAAAATGTGTTACCGAAGGAAACTGGGAGACCCTACTGGGCTGGCATGAGTAGCTGTTACAGAAGTCCAGCTCCAAGTAGAGAAAATTGACATTAAGTTCTGAAGCCTGATTTTCAGAAGAACGTGTATATCTAAAATCAACACTCTTGTTTTTAGTTCGCAAACAGTTTGCAGTGCCCTAATCATTGGATACAAAGTGCAGTTTAGACCATGGAGTTTCAATGGTGAAATTTCCTGTGTCCCCCTTTCCAACTTCCCCTCTAGTATCTCTGGCACATATTTGTATTTTGTCATCACGTAGCAATTCCCACTCCAACTTCCTTTTTCTCAACTTAAAACGTCTGAATTTCAGTTTGAGTTGGCATTGGTGAATCCTCTAGACAGAAGACAGCAGAATACAAACCTCAGTCATCATGGCACTGTGAGCATAACCCTCTTGAACAGGCATGTTGCTAATGTGCACTGGCACTTTTATGGATTGCCATACCAGATTGTATCCATACGAAGACAGATGTCCCTAATGTTACAAAAATTTTGCTGAAAAGGTGACTTAAAAGGCACTCTAAAAGCCAGGTCTGTCATCTGGGGTTTTGTGACAGTAAGGTTTTATGTGTTTAGTTAAAACCTTGGAAAGATAATTCTGCTTATGATGCAATGTATAAAATGTAACAGCTTTACAGATGTTACCAAAAGTGCTTTGAATAACAAAAGTATTTATATTATCCCTTCCCATTGCTAAAGGTTGAATTGAAAGATAGAAGCCCAATTCTGGAGGATAAGGGAAGACGGAAATATAAAGTAAAAACATTTGAGTCACTGAGGCTGTCATCTTTGTTGAGAGCAAACAGCTGTATTTGGAAAAGAGCTGCACGTTGTCAGACCTGCAGTCCTATCTTGAGAAAGAGCCAGAAAGTACTCTTTGAATAAAAAGAGTAAACATAGGATGTGATTTGAACCTGGGGAAAAAGGCAAATCGCTGTTCTTGCTGGTGTGGAGGTTGTGCTTTGAATTATGCCCTTGTTTCTTACACTTAAAATACCTTGATTCCAGCTGAAAGAGGCCATACCAATTACATTGTTTAATACAGAATTACTGTATTTTTTTGTTATTTGGTCATCTGGCTTCCATCTTTGACTTGAAGCTTGACCTTCACCTCATTGCACCATGTTCTGTAGTCCCTTGATTACAAGCCTGTATTGCCAGAAGGCAATTCAGGTAAAACCACAGATTTATAGTATGTTTGTAACTGTGGAAATTGCAAACTTAATTTGAAAAGGTAAGGGCAGGTAAGCACTGTACTCCAGGGTGACTTTGGAGTATGTTATATGTTCCCCGCCAAACTGTACACCTCTGTGCAGGCGTTATAGTATCAGAAGCAGAATTAATGTGTAATACTGAAGTCTTTCTCCCCTTTACATGACGGTTGTTTGGCTATACAGTTTCCATGGGCTAGCTGGTGTGGTTGGTTTTTTAAAAACACTTTATTATAATTACTACCCTATTTTTATTTTATACCAATTTGTTTTATTAGTCAATAGTAATAACAATTTGCCTTATATTAAACTGTCAATTAATGTAATCCATTGGAAAAACAAGTGTTTCCTCACTTCAGATAGTAACAGAGTTAAAAACTTTAACTGTTCTCAACAGCTCATGTAGGTACTGACCTTTCTGATAGTGTGCTTAGGTCTGCTGATAGCTGACCTGCTTCTCTATTATCACAAACTGAGCAAATTTTGTTGTGCAAAATACTAGTCATATTTCACACCAAAGCACGCTAAAAACTCTGGTTTCTTTCTATTTTATCGATGATTAAGGAGAACTTACAATGTGACAATGAAATATTTGTGTGAGACATTTTTAATGCTGACCTAAAAAAATTATTCTTTGAAATTTTTTTACTTTGCTCTCAGATCTCTTTCTATCTGATTACTTTCAACTACTCTATGAAGTCTTTGGGGATTCAGTTTTTGGGACTCAGCTTGAATAATTTACTTCTGAGTAAAAATGTATGTCTGAAACTAGAAGTAATTATGCTAAAAAATCTGTATAATGTTTTGCTTAGCACTTAAGAGGTAGGTGAAGGAAGAAAAAAGCTGTAACTAGCTCAATATGTGGTAGTCTTTACATTATTTTTTTACTTGAGCATTTTGGAAAATTCTATACTGATTTTAATTTTTTCTTTTCATGCAAAAATGCATGTTCTTGTCTCAAGAGGAACAAAATGTAAAAAAATTACAGAGTAGTAGACATGTAAAAAATGCTACAAGCTAAAAAGGATTCTGTTCAAAATCCTGTTCTTTTTTTATTTCTACTGATATTTCTGTACAGCATACAAGTGACTTTTATTTCTTCTGTTCTCGACCCATACCCCCCACTGTCTTACAGCTTTCACCCTCTGTCAGAAAAATCAGTCCTGTGGAGTGGGGAACTGATAGTGGGGGATTTGGGACATCGTGCTAAAGAGGCAGATGATAAAATGTTAGGAGAAGCTAAAATACTACTTTGAAAAGTTGTTATGTGGAGGTAGGTGAGCCTGTGGTGCATTTGGTAAAACTTTTAGTAAGAACTGCAATATATGTAAGAACCCTTTGAATCAACTGTTTTTTCATTATCAAAAGGTTCAGCGGTGTACCCTTAATAACCTTTAATATGTTAATTAAAAAGTATTTCCCTTTACTAGTCTAAAGCTTTATTTTTATTACAGGTTCGTAAAGTTCACTAAAATCATGTGAAGGTTCTGTAGTTGAACTAGACAATACAAAGGGTAAATGAGTTTCTTCACAAATCAGATTCTGGAAGGACAGTCTCTTACCTCTAGTTTGTAGTTGGTTTATGCCACTGCATTAAAATGAAACATTAAAATGTATTCTTAATTAACTCATTAAAATTAATTAAGAATAACAGTTTTATACAAATTCTTGATAGTGAAGTAGTTTTCTTAGGTTTTAATTGAACTAGTGTCAAAACAGTTTTTCTTTATGGGAACTTCATTATTAAAGTACAAACCAGAAAAAATAGTATCTGTTGTACTACAAATAAAAATCAATCCAACATTCCTGCAAACCTACCTGTGTGCGTACCATTTGGTGATGGTTATGTAGCCTGGTTCATGACCAGGTTTCCAGTGCATGTGCACATGAGTGAGCTTTCTCTGAGTTTATGGGATTAGACTTGCACTCGTGGACAAATCATATCTCTGCTGATTCAGTCTCTCGAGGCTTTTAAGAGTATTCAGTATTCAATATGAGGATTGCCTTGGAGAACCTGGCATAACGGAATTGTGAGCCTTTCTGAAACTTGGCTTGTTGATATTTGTACAGAGAGCTTGACTCTTCTTCAACGTAGTGGTTGGTTGAATAGTGGACTCTCAATCCTACATGTTTCCTTTTTTTGGCTAACTGAAAAACTTGCACAAAAAAAAAAAGGCATCTCATCTGTGAATAAGAAATGTTTGTGTTGCCTTGCGGTTTTTTAATGTGGCAGAGTAAAGAGTCCATGGGCTGCAGTAGCTCTGATACCTTTTTGTGGGTTGTGATTATGGTTTTTGTTTTTTCTTGGTGTGAAGGGTTGACCATGGCTGGACGCCAGGTGCCCACCAAGTCGTTCTATCACTCCCCCCCCTCTTCGCTAGACAG
>JANZLQ010000079.1:26771348-26785096 GCA_026212715.1 Elanus axillaris | reverse complement strand
GGGGAGGGGGAGGAATGCCAACAGCCTTCTCCCCTACCTTTCTCTCAAAATACTCTGCTAAGAGTACTGACAACTTATATACAAAACTGTGACATAAAATAACTACCTCACTGATAACACACATTTTTCTTTTTTTTTCTTTTTCCCTAGCACCCATAACTTTTAACATTTAGTAAGGTTAACTGATTTTCAAAGTACATTCCAAAATAACAGTGACCCTACTTTTCTTTCCTTTTATTGAAAGTAATTCCTTTAATCTCATCCATCTAATGGTATGCCGCTCTTGAAGAAAATTTATTTAGGTGGGTTTTTTTTGGGGGGGGTGAGGGGTGTCTTGGATGCTGTTTGGATTGATGGGATGTTCCAGCATCCTATTCAGGTGATAAGCCAATAGGAACTGTGGAAGTAATCACTGCAGCGTACTCAGGAGTATGTTATACCTAACCAGGAAACACCATTTGCAGAACACCATGCATAAATTTGCATTACAATTGCATGGCCAAGCAGAGCTAGAAGCTCACTAGCATTAGAAGTTGTTCCCACCCCTTCTGCTGTTCTCACTCCTAGCTACGTACTGCAGTTCCTTTCTTTTTTCTAGTGCTTGTGTTCATCCAGTACCTTTGGGAACCATTTCAACTCGCTAATCTGACAGAAAACTACCCTAGGTTTATTCCCCTGCAGTGGCCAGGAACAGGAAAAGAGGATAGAAGTGTCCTATTGGATGACAGTGAGCAACTCACATGGCTCCACAGTCTCATCAGTGTTGTAGTAGGGCTGAGCTTACAGGTACTCCAAGTAGCAGCTGTGCTCCACTGCTTGTTTGTGATCTGTGAGTTCAGCTGCTCTCCTAATCACTCCCTAATGTATTTTAGTTAGAAAGAACCAGTTTAAAATAGATTAATAACCCTACATGATGGGTTGACTTTGGCTGGCCACCAGGTACCCACCAAGCCCCTCTATCACTCCCCTCCATCAACAAGGCATGGGGGGAAAAAATGTGATGAAAAGCTCATGGGTCAAAATAAGGACAGGGACATCACTTACCAGCT
Organism: Elanus axillaris; assembly: GCA_026212715.1. Classification (NCBI taxonomy): domain Eukaryota; kingdom Metazoa; phylum Chordata; class Aves; order Accipitriformes; family Accipitridae; genus Elanus; species Elanus axillaris. Next base: position 26,784,047 of record JANZLQ010000079.1, on the reverse strand, counting down.
GCTGTCACAGGCAAAACAAACTAGCTTTGGAGAAATTAATTTAATTTATTGCCAATTAAACAGAGTAAGATAATGAGAAACTAGAAAAAAAATCTACAAACACATTCCTCCCCATCCCTCCCTTCTTACCAGGCTCAACTTCACTCCTAACTCTTCTAACTCATCCCACTAGGTGGTACAGGGTGATGGGGAATTGGGAGTGTGGTCACTTTGTAATGCTTTCTCTGCCTCTCCTTCCTCTTCATGCTTTTCCCCTGCTTCAGTGTGGGGTCCCTTCTATAGGATATAGTCTTCATGACCTTCTCTAATGTGGGTGCTTCCCACAGGCTGCAGTTCTTCACAAACTGCTCCAGCATGAGTCCTCTGCCAGGGTTCAGTCCTTCAAGAATGGAGTGCTCCAGCGTGGGTCCCCCATGGGTGGTAGCTCCTGCCAGGAGCCTACTCGTGCATGGGCTCCTCTCCACAGGCTGCAGCTGCTCCCAGGAGCCTGCTCCAGTGCAAGCTCTTCAGGAACTGCAGCTTCCTTCAGAGTACTCTGGCTTGGGGTCCTCCACAGGCTGCAGGTGGAGATCTGCTCCACAGTGGTCCTTCATGGGCTGCAGGGAGACAACCTGCTTCACCATGGTATTCTCCATGGGTTGTAGAGGAATCTCTCCTCCAGAACCTGGAACACCTCCTCCCCTTCCTTCTCTGACCTTGGTGTCTGCAGTGTTGTTTATCTCATGTTTTTCCCAATCCTCTCTCCCAGCTGCTGTGCAGTGTTTTTTACCCTCTCTTAAATAAGTTACCATAGAGGCATCACCAGCATTGCTGGTGGGCTCAGCTTTGGCTAGCAGCAGGTCTGTCTTGGAGCTGGCTGAAACTGGCTGTGTCTGACATAGGCAACTTCTGGTGTCTTCTCACAGAAGCCAGCCCTGCAACCCCCCTGCTACCAAAGCCTTGCCACATAAATATGGTACACCATATTAACAAAGTTCTACACATTTTGACTGAAAAAAATGGTGCTTGGCTCTTGTTTGAGTATATACCCTGTACACAGGGAATTCAGAGACCCTGATTTGAAGTACTTAGTGAAGGAGCATGAAATGAATTTGATTCAGAGTTCATATGTACTGTGTAATTGAACTTAAATATTTTAAATGATCTCTCATTTGCTTTATCCTTGGAGGCTAATCCTAACTGCATAAAACTTTCCCCCTTTTAATATTTTCTACTTTTGCATAACAAAGGGAAAACAAAGGGCACTTCAATGAACCTTTATCCTTATTACATTGTGCTACTGATAGTGATCTGGATATTAAAATGAAAGCGGAGGCTTCTCATGTGTTTTCCCTTTTAAGCAAGTAATTAGTACCATCCAACTTGTTCATTTTTTAAGAATATGAAATTAGCAATTTGTCAAGATGTCATCTTTCAATGAAAAATGTTGATATTCCTTGACAAGAGAATTTTACCTGTTTTGATACCTAGTGTTGTGGTTTAGGTCCAGCCAGCAACTAAGCACCATGCAGCTGCTCACCCACTCCTCCCCATCCCATTGGGGTGGGGAGGAGAATCAGAAGAAAAAAGGTAAAAAACTCATGGGTTGAGATAAGGACAGTTTAATAGGACAACACAAGGAGAGAAGAAGTAACAATAATACTAATGAAAGAATATATGAAGAGAGTGAGGCACAGTGCAATTGCTCACCACCTGGAACCTGATGTTCAGCCCATTCCCGAGCTGCAGTCCCTCCTTCCCCTCCCCCCAATCCCAGCCAGCTCTCCCAGGTTGTATACTGAGCATGATGTCATATGATACTGAATTTTCCTTTGGCTAGTTGGGGTCAGACAGACACACAGAGATATCATTCCCTTAGTCTATGGACCATCCCTCCAACATGTCCTTTGGGTTCATTTAATCCATGACTTTGAGGCTCCATCTGTTGTAACAGTCTTTCAGGGCAGGAGAGATGGTGTGTGGTGTTGGATTATTGTGTGCTGCATCTGGGGTTTTTGGCCTTTTTATTTGGCACTGCCCATGCCCATGGACTGTAGGTTGAAGGTATCAACCTTGAGGAAGTTGCTGGGTGCCAGTTGCTGAAGTTAGTTCAAGTTCCATCACCACTGCACTTCACTCATTTTCAACAAAGTCCATCCTTCAGTGATTTGGGTGATTCTTACTGTAATACCATTGATATGGTATACAGCAACTGTAGTAGTGATGGCATACAGTGGCAGGGTTATTCAGCAATTAACATCATACAATTTAACTCACTGACTATTCTCACCCAAAATCAAATCCCCTTGAGGTACACATCAAACTTCTCTATCCTTTCGCGTCATCCACCAAGTGCACCCAGGTCCTTGAACAAAAGCAATCCCGCAGATGGGTTTGCCTTGGCCCAAGACAGGACTAACCCAGAGTGTCTTCCCTAATGTATTCTTTGTGAGTGCCACAGGGGACTTAATCCCCTTCTACAGTACATGGAAGTCTTGATTGGGCAGGGCCAGCTTGATTGGCAGATCCTCTAGTGTTAACTAACCAGGTGACTTTCGCTAAATGTGTATCCCGATGTTTGAAGGTCCCCCCCCTCCCCTCCCCTTGCTCTCAGTTTAGTTTTTAGTAGTCAATTGTTCAATTTTCCTGGAGGCTGGCTCATGATAGGGAATTTGATATACTCAGTCAATGCCATGCTCTTTGGCCCAGATGTCTATGAGGTTGTTTTGGAAATGAGTCCCATTGTCTGACTCAATTTTTTCAGGAGTGCCATGTCACCACAAGACCTGCTTTTCAAGACCCAGGATGGTATTCTGGGCAGTGGCATGGGGCACAGGATATGTTTACAGCCACCTGGTGGTTGCTTCCACCACTATAAGTACATGGCGCTTGTCTTGGCAGATTTGTGGGATTGTGATATAGTCAACCTGCCAGGCCTCCCCATATTTATACTTCAGCCATTGTCCTCCATACCACAGGAGCTTTAACAGTTTAGCTTGCCTAATTGCAGCACATTTCACTTTCATGGATAACCCATGTGATAGTGTCCATGGTCAAGTCCACCCCTTGATCACAAGCCCATCTGTATGTTGCAACTCTTCCCTGATGACTTGAGGCATCATGGGCCCACTGAGCTATAAATAGCTCATCCCTGTGTTGCCAGTCCAGATCCACCTGAGCCACTTCAATCTTGGTGGCCTTATACACCTGCTGGTTGTTTTGATGTTCTTCAGTGGCCCAAATCGTAGGTACATGGGCATACATATGATGAACTATTACAACCAGCTTCTCTAGCTGGGCAGCGATATCTTGCCACAATAGGGCAGCCCAGATGGGTTTGCTTTGGCACTGCCTTTTGCTCTTCTTCCATTGCTGTAACCATCCCCACAGGACATTTGCTGCCATCCATGAGTCAGTATAGACATAAAGCACTGGCCACTTCTCTCTTTCAGCAGTGTCTAAAGCTAGCTGGATGGTTTCACTTCTGCAAACTGACTTAATTCACCTCCTTCAGTGGCTTCTGCAACTTTTTATATAAAGACTTCATACAGCAGCCTTCCACCTCTGATGCTTTCCCACAATGCAACAGTACCCATCAGTGAATAGGACATTGCCTCTCATTTTCTGACAGTTTATTATACAGTGGGTCATCTTCAGCATGTCACCTCCTCCTCTGGTGACATTCCAAAATCTTTGTCTTCTGGCCAGTCCGTGATCACTTCCAAAATTTCTGCATGATCGGGGTTTCTTATGCGAGCTCATTGTGTGACCAGTGCAGCCCACTTACTCCATGTGGCATCAGTTGCATGATGTGTAGAGGAGACCTTCCCTTTGAACATCCAGCCCAGCCCTGGCAGTCGGGGTGCTAAGAGGAACTGTGTTTCAGTACCAGCCACTTCTGAGGCAGCTCAAACTCCTTCATATGCTACCAGTATCTCTTTTTTTAGTTGGAGTATAGCGGGCCTCAGATCCTCTGTATCCCTGAATCCAAAACCCCAGAGGTCAGCCTTGGGTCTCCCCAGGTGCTTTCTCCCAGAGGCTCCAGGCATGGCCATTCTCCCCAGCTGCAGTATAGAGCACATTTTTAACATCTTGTCCTGCCTGGACTGGCCCAAGAGCTACTGCATGAAATATCTCCTGCTTAATTTGTTCAAAGGCTTGTTGTTGCTCAGGGTCCCATTTAAAATTGTTCTTCTTCCAGGTCACTTGATAGAGAGGGCTTACGTTCCAGATCACAGTCTGAATATGCATTCTCCAAAAACCCACAACACCTAAGAAAGTCTGTGTTTCCTTTTTACTAGTCAGTGGAGATGTAGCTGCTATTCTGTTGATCACATCCTTGGGGATCTGACGACTCCCATCTTGCCATTGTATTCCTAAAAACTGGATCTCCCATGCAGGTCCCTTGACCTTACTTTGTTTTATGGCAAAACCAGCCTTCAAAAGGATTTGGATTATTTTCTCCCCTTTCTCAAAAATTTCTTCTGCTGTGTTGCCCCATGCAATGAGATCATCAATGTATTGCAGGTGTTCTGGAGCTTCACCTCTTTCCATTACAGCCTGGATCAGTCCATGGCAAATGGTGGGGCTGTGTTTCCACCCCTGGGGCAGTCAGTTCCAGGTGTACTGGATGCCCCTCCAGGTAAGAGCAAGCAAGCTGTGGCCAGGACTCTGCTGACAGAGGGATTGAGAAAAACACATTAGTAATATTAGTTGTGGTATACCACTTGGCTGCCTTTGACTGCAGTTAGTATTGAAGTTCTAGCATGTCCAGCACAGCAGCATTCAGCTGTGGCGTGACTTCATTCAGGCCATGACAGTCAACTCTTAATCTCTACTCTCCGTTAGACTTTTGCACTGGTGGTATGTTAGAGAGTAAATGAGTTTTGCTGATCACTCCTTGGTCCTCCAGTTGATGAATGAGCTTATGGATGGGGATTGGTTGGTGCAATATTGCCACCAGTGCACTGTTGTGGTAGCAATTGGCACCTGTTGTTCTTCAACCCTCAGAAATGCCACAACCATAGCGTCCTCTGAGAGACCGGGCAAGGTGGACAGCTCTTCAGTTTCTTCCATCTCCAATGTAGCTATATCAAAGGATCGCCAGTATCCTTTTGGGTCCTTGAAATACCCTCTCCTGAGGTAGTCTGTGCCAAGGATACACAGAGCCTCTGGGCCTATCACAATGGGGTGTTCATGCCACTCATTCCCAGTTAGACTCACCTCAGCTTCCAGTATAGTTGGCTTTTGGGATCCCCCTATCACTCCGGAAATACAGAGGGTTCTGTCCCTTTATAGCTTGATGGCACTAGGGTACATTGTGCACCAGTGTCCACTAGAACCTTATATTCCTGTGGGTCTGACGTGCCAGGCCATCAAATCCACACTGTCTGTTAGACCCGGTTGTACCTTTCCTCCACGTGGATGGAGGCCATGCCCCCCTAATCCTGGTGTCGCATCCTGAATTTGGAGCGACTCATGTTCATGGATTTCCTTTGTCGGAATTAAGGTGAAATGACACCAGGGGAGTTCAAACAACAATCAACTTTTATTCAACCTAACTAACCTTGCCCAAGTACAAGTGAACTTATCGATATGTACCTTGCAGCATGTTATTAAGCCGCTGTTTGAAAAGAGAAGGGAGGTATAGAAAAAAGGAGCAGAAAAAGAAACATGAAACTGTGTCAGAAGGAGAGCCCTCCCGTTGAGTCATGAGGTTCAGAGCAGATCCCCTTGCTTTCTGGACTCCTTCTCAAAGAGGAGCTCAGGGGCAGCTAGATCCACTCTTAGTCTCAGACTTGGTCAACGGTTTATGTCTAAAAGGGTCAGGTGTACGGACTGTGGAAAAGAGAGAAGAAAAAGAGGGGGAGAGAGAGTAAGAAAGAAAGGAAGGAGGAAAGAAAGAGAAGAAAAGAGTTTCATCAGTCCTGGGTCCAGCGTTGGTCCAGCCAGCTTAGAGATCCAGTTCAGGAGGGTGCGCGCAACGAGAACTTGTTCTTCCCTCTTTTATAGTGTGTTAGTTGGTGGTCTTGACATGCACAGTTCATGTTCCCAGAGTTCACTGGAATCGGTCGGTGAGCTTTTGGGGGAGGTTCATTGAGTAGTTGCCTCTCTTTCACTGCTGGCATGACCGCTTAAGATAGAAACACAGTCCCATCCTCTGTGGGGCCCCTTCCTTGGGTGCATACTCTGTGCTCCTTCTCCTGGTCACTCAAGATAAGGAATTGTGGCTTTGGAGAAGTGCAGTCCCACCCTCCATGGGGCCCTCTCCTCTGGCCACATTATCCTGTTCACAAAATTTCAGCATTTTTACAGAGGCCGTTTTCTCCATCAAAGTTCTTTAACAAATGTTTGAGACATTGACTATAATTTGTCAGGCTGTCACACCTGGTTAGAGTATCCGTTATACACTTTTCACAAATGTGAATCAGAAATCCCTCCAAGAGGAACAGAAGTGAGATCAGCCCTTCTTCTCTGCCTGGGGAAATGCCCACTGGAAACTGGAGCAGCATTTTACCAGGAAGAATCCACTTTTGTGATTGTTTTTCCTTGCAAGTCAGGTACCCCTGCATCTACAGTCAAACAAAGGTTTTCCATCCTACTCTCTCATGTCCTCTCCATGGTCACACAGGTAAAACCACAGTGTACCCCTTGGTGCATACCTTCTATATCCTCTCTTTTGAGCAGAGGAATGCTTACTCCTAATAGCTGAGATATGGGCCCATGCAGGTTGAGGAGCAGAACTTATCCTCAAATTGCTGGAACTCTCAGGACAGTTTATCAGTTAGCATGTCTGGTAGTGTCTCCACAGCCAAGACACAGGCCTGTAGGGAGGAAGAGAGACTTCATTCCTATTGCTGGAGTTGGCCAGCCACTTCATCCACTGCTTGTCCCTCACCTTCTTTCCAGGACATTACTGCCAATGAGTTTGCAGACAACAGTGGTGCTCTTTGTAGAAACTTCTGTCACATGGGTTGTGTGCATTGGACTTCAGCTGGATGTGTGGGTAACTGCTCATTATGTGGATCACTATAAATCACCTCCAGCACGGCTAATTCCCTCAGGTACTGGATGCATCTCTCCATGGTATTCCACGTGCCTGGGTGACATGTAACATCTTCCTTGAAGGGGTACCTTTTCTTCAAGCCTGACAGAAGTTGCTTCCAGAGGCTGAGGACTTGCTTTTTTTTCCAATTGCCTTGTCAATGCCTCCTTCCCTAGACAGGGACCATAGCAGCTTGGCTTCCCTACCCTCTAATTCCAAACTACTGGCCCCATTATCCCAGCATTGGAGCAGCTAGGTAACAATGTGCTCACCTGGATGGTGGCCAAAATCCTTTCATGGATCTTGCATCTATCTCACTCAGTGATAGAGATTGGGTGATTAACTCTGGTTCTTCCTCTTCCTCCTGTTCTCTTGACCCTGGCTCACCTTCATCCCTCAGTAAGAAAATTGAAGTTTTTGTGTGTTTCTTCTTCTGTACAGGGGCAACTGATACCAGCACAGATTGGTTCTCTGGTTCAGCTGCAGTGCCTGTCACTGGGATTTGAGTAGCCACAGTGTCTGCCGCCAGGGTTGGAGTAGCTGTAGTGCTTGTCATGAGGGTTGGAATAGCCCCAGTGCCTGTCAGTCTGTTTTCCTTCTCTTCACCCTGTGGGTTTGCATAATATCCATCAGTGTTTGGTAGATACTCGCCAGGGCCCAGCACAGTGCAGTAAGCTGTGCCTCTTTGGAGTAGCTACAGCATTTTTCTTTTAAATACTCTACCACTTCATCAGGGTCCTGTAGTTGTTCAGGAGTGAGGTTCCAGACCATCAGAGCTGAGAATTTCTCTAGATACCTGCCCATAGTCTCCCAGAATGCCATACCACCCATGACTATCCAGCCTTGGGGCAGATCTCTGGGTGGTATTTTTAAAAATTTTTCTGTAACCCTAAGCAAGACCTGAGACATTCAGGAGACAGCAATAAGAGCATGCTAGTTTGAACATCCCAAAGATATTCAAAATTCTCAAAAGCTGTTGTAATCACCCTGAAGGAGAAAGGGGAGGGGAAAGAGCAGGAAAAAGTATCTCCCCATCTTCCCCCAATCAACTCGATGTGATTGCTAACAAATTCTGCAAGAAGGTACCCAAGGTATGGGCATGACACAACGCTGCATACAAATACCAGCTTAATGTCATGACCAGTGATGTAATCAAATCATAAGTCAACATGACCCAGTGCAACAAAATGATAGTCCTGATCCCTCTCCCAGAGGTGATAAACATCACCACAGGGAATACATAGTGCATATAAGAATTGGCTTAACACTACTATGTGAACAAATAAACCAACATTGTGACCAGCGACTGTTTAACTAATATAAGAAATGCATATAACAAATTTGTTTTAACACGCTCTGGTCAGATCTGTCCTTTTCTCAACCCCTTGTGCCCCACATGGGGCATTGAAAAGGACTGTTGTGGTTTAGGCTCAGCCAGCAGATAAGCACCACTCACTTACTCCTCCCCACTCCTGCTTCCAGTGGGATGGGGAGGAGAATTGGAAGAAAAAAGGTAAAAAACTCACAGGTTTTGATAAGGAAGGATAACACAAGGAGAAGAAGTAACAACAATAATACTAATAAAAGATATATGGAGACGGTGATGCACAATGCAATTGCTCACCAGTTGGAACCCAATGCTCAGACTGTTCCGGAGCTGCGATCCCTCTTCGCCCTGGCCAGCTCCCCTGTTTATATACTGAGCATGACTTTGTATGGCATTGACTATTCCCTTGGCTAGTTCAGGTCAGCTGTCCTGGCTGTGTGCCCTCCAAGCTTCTTGTGAAAATTAGCTTTATCCTAGCCAAACCCAGGACACCTGTCAAAGCAGAAGGATTACAAGGTGATTTATTGTGAATAAAATACTTTTCAAATGCAATTTAAATGCAGAATGGGAGAGCTAACACATGCTTTCTATCGTCTTCAGACTTCTGAAAAATGTCGGACTTGCACAAGAAGAAAAGGATGTTTCTCTGTTTTAATAGGGAGTGTTTCAAGCAGTTGCATGAGTTTGTTTCACAATTATAAAAGATTTTGTTATCAATTTAGTAATGACTATTGAGTTAGCCAATTGTGACTGTTCTTAATTCTAAATGATGATGGGGGGGGAAAACAATTAAAAGCCTTTCATTCTTAGACTTTCCAAAAAGACATGCAACTTTCCTGATGTTTGACTATAGGGTTTTCTAGTCTGTGGATGTGCAAGAATGAAAAATCAGGTTATAAAAGTGAATTTGTGCTTGAAATCTTCTGATGGTTTAGTAATGCAAGAACATTTATATTAATATGAGTAGGAAGGGATTTTTTGTGGTGGTTTGCTTACATACATTTCTGTTCTATCAAAAGTATGGTTCCTTATTCTTAAACAAGTTTATAGCTAATAGTTTACAGTACGGTGATGGAGAAAATTAATAAAAATCTTACCTTGAGTTGTGTATCATGTTTTGAAAATATCAGCTTAGAATTTGGAAACTGATTTAAGTTTCCAGGATTTCCAGGAAAATTAGTTTTATTTTGGTCTGAAACACACAGGCTTGGATCTCCGGATTATGTGGTATTAAATGTCCTTCTTTTTCAGTTATTTCTTTGTCTGACACCTGAGTGTGCATTGTTTTGAGGAGTGGTATTTGTCTTATTTACTTTGGGAAAGGGGAGAAAATGTGACTGGGTACATAGTCCTGGGACAGTTCTACTTGTTGACAGATAAGTCTTAAGCAAAGGCTGCTTAGTAAGATCACATTGTGAGGAAGCAGTTAAACTTTTTGGAAACTTTTTTTCTTACACATTTTCTTCTGTTTTCACTTAGTTTTCACTGCTTATAAAATCAACTATTGTAGAAGTTGATCTGACAAAATCAGGTCTCAGGTCTGCTTAGGCTTTGAAGTTTGCCTCTTTCAGTCTCAGAGACACTTGAGGTCAGCAGCTGTGGGCAAAGCTTGGAGCCTGGGATAACAGCAATTCTGACACCAGGAGTTGTGCTGGGTTTGCTTCTCTTGGTTCTTCTGTTTTTCCTCATGGATTTCCTGATGCTCACAAAAGAATTCTGAGGTTGGTTTTAAGTTCTATTTATTCTATAAATTAGTAGAGGATGATAAACTTTTTTTTTTTTGCCTAATCCCCCTGGAAGTAATGTCCTTGTTCTTTCTTTGCATAAACACATCTTATAACCTGTTTTCTTACATCCTTTTTTTCTGATTTCTATGACTGCTATTGCTGTATAGGTTGCCTACTAAGTAGAATTTGCATTTTTCCTTTATTGTTCAGTGAAGAGGATTTGCTTATGGTTTGGGGTGATAGGGTTTATGATATCTTTGTGATTCTCACTCCTTATAGCAGTTAGGACCCTGCAAGTCATGTTGTGAACCTGTTGATCGCAAAAAAAGGAAAGGCAACTTGTAAATAGCAGTTCTTCATCGTCTGTTTCTTTGCTGTGTAAGACTTCAATTAATTTCAAAAGAAAACTGACTAGTAGGTAAAGCTCTCCATAGCTACTGAATTGAGAGAGCATTTGAAGGATTTTGCTGTACTTATTTTCTCAGTACAGATAGCCTGTCTTCAGATAGTAAGTAAAATTTACTTTCCCAGTAGGAAACCCATAAAAAATGCTTCATTTAACAAAGAGCACATAAATGATTAACAGGTCGGCAAAACCCCTCAAAATAAGTTTAGATATTCAGGTATTCAGCTCTTTTCATAAATCATGTTGCCCTTATAAACTGTCCTTTTAAGCACTGCTTAACACAAATTTTCATTTAATACTGCTAGTCAAATAGGAAAGAAATACATATTGTCCAATTTCAATATATTCGGAAAGCATGCAAAGAGTAAATCCATTTAGAAAGCATCCAATTTCACTGCTGTAATATATACAAGAAAATTCAAGTCACAGTTCTTCATTCAGTGTATAAATACTGTGCTTCCTCTGGTGGAGTGGACAATAGGTTTCCTATCATCATGAAAAATTTCTTTTAAAAATGTGCACCATACTTATGGTCAGCAGATCAAATTTTAGAAAAGGTTGTTCATAAAAGCAACAGTAAGAGCAATTGTTTTCCTCTTTTTTTGCCTTTGGTATCTATATCTAAAATATTTCAGTAGCAGAAGATAGGAATTTGTAAAATCTAAGTTAAACCAAGAAGCAAACTAGATTTGACAACTTGCAATTCTCACTTAAAAAAAATATCTTTAATATTACACCAAATCTGGTGTGGATTGCTGTCAAAACAGGGGGTTCCTTTCCAGCCCCAGCTGCATGCTCACACCATTTCTTTTGGGATATAAGTACAGCAGCTGCCTGCTGCACATTGACTGGTTGATCTGATTGCTAATTAACACACCACTGGGGTGGGCAGCGGGGACGGCATCAGCTTCCTGAACCAATGCAGAGCAAGAGGAGGAGGAAAATACAAGGCAGCCTACAATTATAATGGGTTAGGTATATGGTGAGAATTTATCTTTAACTCTTTTTAGAGGAACAGGCCAATGAAGTCTAGTTTGAAGCAGCAGCTTCTACTCTAAAAAAACTCCTTAGTTTTTGCATGATTTATAGTCATGTTCTAAAAGTTTCCCTGTAAAACTATGTAAAAAAAATGCTGTGAGGAAAGTAAACAGTTCTCCACAAACAACGTAACAAAGCTTTAAGGAAGAATTTTCTAAGGTGATAAATGTATTATTTAATCCAAAAAGTTTGATAAAAACATGACACGGAAGTCATGAAACTTTTTGAAACTTACTTTTAAAAAAACCCAACCTCTATAGGGCTATATTTGTTTGACCTGCATTAAAAGTTAATAGGCCCTATGTGTTCTGTAATCATGGTTTCATTGGTGTCCAAAGAATTTTAAGCTGTAAAAGCAGCTTACCTGAGGAGAATTTTCTTGGCTTTCCTGGCATTTTCTTACCCATTCATTGCACTGTGTGGGCAGTGGAGTTGTAAAAGTAACTAAAAAATCTGAATTTGGAGATAGAAAGTTTTCATCATCTGCTGCCGCAATGCAGAGGGAAAATCCTTGGTATCATCTATCCTTGTTGCCTTTCATCTTCTTCATATCATGGACAATGTAGAACTTGCATGGTTGTAAACCCTTATCCACGTTACCTGTCATCTATTTCCCTCAAATTGGTTTGCTACTTTTAATTGCTATACTGAACTGGCCTTTTGTATTATTTTTAAAGGTTGAAAGAATTTATTGTCACAGACTCACAGATTGGTTGACGTTAAGGGACCTCCAGAGGTTATCTGGTCCATCCCCCCTTGCTGAAGCAGGGCCACCTACAGCTGGAAGCCCAGGACCATATCCAGGTGGCTCTTAAGTATTTCAAGGATGGAGACTCCACAACCTCTCTGGGCAATCCATCCCAGTGCTCAGTCACCCTCACAGTGAAAAAGTGTTTTCTGATGCCCAGAGGGAACCTCCTGTATTTCAGTTTGTGCCCATTGACTCTGGTCCTGTTGTAGAATAGAAACAAAGACTTATTTAGGTTGGAAAAAACCCTGAAGATCATCAAGTCCAACTGTTAACCTGGTTAACACTAAAAGTCTACTACTAAAGCGCGTCACTAAGTGCCACATCTATACTTCTTTTAAATACCTCCCAGGGATGGTGTTTGGGGTTTGGGTGGGAGGGTTTTGGTAGTGGGGGAGGGGTTGCAGCAGTGGCTCCTGTAAGAAGCTG
>JANZLQ010000079.1:26716223-26771248 GCA_026212715.1 Elanus axillaris | reverse complement strand
GAAGAAGGGAGGGGTGGAGGGAAGGTGTTGTGAGATTTGGTTTTATTTCTCATTACCCTACTCCATTTTGATTTGTAGCAAATTGAGTTAATTCTCCCCAAGCTGAGTCTGTTTTTCCCATGACGGTAATTGGAGAGTGATCTCTCTCTCCTGTCCTTATCTCAACCCACAAGCCCTTTCTTATATTTTTCTCTCCCCTGTCCAGCTGAGGAGGGGGGAGTGATAGAACGGCTGTGGTGGGCACATGGCATACAGCCAGGGGTCAACCCATCACACTTGTTAAAAATTGCTGTGCTATCGCAAAGAAATGCATTCTATTGGTTTAAAAGAAAAAAAATTAAATCTCTGTGTTTACAATTTCATAGTATGTTTTACAGTAACTCTGAAGGATTATGTGACCTCCATACTAGTGGGCATGATGAAATTTCTTTTCTAGCAAAAGTTCTCAGTAACACACATGAAACAACCTTTAGGTTTTTTAAAGTCTTTTCTTGTTCAAAACAGTGGTAAATTTCCTACCTTATTGGTAGGAAAAGCAACAAACTTCTTTTTACCTTTATATCCCTGGTCTGTTTCCCTGAGATCAATCACAGTAATTGGTTTAAAATTTAAATCCCACAAGCGAACACAGCCATCCCTGCCACCAGTGGCAAACCCCTCTTCACATGCATTCATGCTGAAAATTCCTGCCTAAAGAGAGAAGAAAGTTATTTTTAACAAAATACACAGATGAGAGATACCAATATGGAACATGGAACTCTTGTCCATGCCAGTATTGATTGTCCTCATGTCTTCTTACCTCGTTTACACTGTTGAAAATGGCACAAACATATGCAACTAATACAAGCTTTAAATATGAAAGAGTCAGAAATGGAAACAAACTCAAAACAAGCAGAATTCACGTTCAGTGACAAACAGAAAGTTAAGAGAATTGCTGCAATATTACTTTTGTCCTGATAATGATGATTATAGTGACGCTGTTTCTTATCCCTAGAAAGAGGGCCTGGTCTAACTCTCACAAATGTCAGCAGGAAGATTTGCACTGATCTCTGTTAGGCTTGGTTCAGGGCCTTTGTTGCTATTACTCAGCTTCTGTGCAACCAGGAAAAAAATATCTGGGATGCTTTTTACATTTTAAGCCAAGGAAACTGATTTAAAATTTAAGTTTAGAAGCAAAATATAATAAAAATAGTGATGACTTTACACCATTTAAAAATACATAATATAAGCTCTTATTTTAAAGGTGGACATCAGGAAACAAAACCTAACACATTTTCTTTAACTCACTAGATACATGTTGTCTTCAGGATAACAAAGACACCAAGGATGATATATTATTAAAGAAAAGATATTGTATCCACATAGCCACTATATCTGATGTAAACATGACATTATCTAAATAGCATACACACTTTTTTTTTTTAAAAAGTACCTACACAATTCACTAGTCTTATCTTCAGAAATAGCTCACAGATTTCAGTAAGCAAAGCTACTGAAAGGGCAACTTTGGCTAATAAGCCTATGAGAAGTCAAAAAAAATTGTTCTATATTTATTGAAAATATTTAATATTCAGCTATGACAAAAGAAAACAGGAGAGCACTGAAAACAATGGAAGGGGAAATCTGTCTCTAACTCCTGTCCAAAAGAAGGTAGAACAGCCAATAACATACATCGATCTTCTATAACATTGTTCTGAAATTTCAGTTTTGTAAAGAAGTAACTGTAAAGTTCCAATAGTTTCTTGGGTTGGGGGGGTCTTGATTTTACAGTAATGAAGCACACTGACCCCCAAAATGAAAGCAATTTGCAAAGGAGAAATTGGCTTTTGGGGGAAAATAAAGCTGTACGCTCACAGAACAAATCAGCATACAGTGTCGTGGCTTGTGAGAATTCCCAGGTACTCATTACTATTCTCTCCTACCAAGCTGGTTTTTTTCTTCTTAAATTATATCTAAGGAAAATACCATAATGGACTGATCATCATGAAACATGGACTATTTTTGCTTCTCTAGCCTCAGGTAACAAGGATGTAATTTTTCAAGTTCAGAAAAAAGGCATCTCTCAGCTTTCACAAAAAAAGGCGTATTATTACTAGCCTGTCAAATGACAATCAAAACTTAAAGACTAGGGTGACAGAACTCAAATTTTTTGATGTCTCATGTCCATCCTCAGGATACAGACTTGTTAAGACCAACCATATTTTCAGTAGTATGTGCCTAAACAGAAATGTAGTGGATTTTTTAAGTGGTAAGCAGATTAGAAGGCTAACTCCCATTATCTCTAACATCCTGAAAATCCTCTTTCTGTTCCTTTAGGAGCCTAGAGATTTTTGAAAATACAACCCAAACTGTATTTGTTTCTCTGTGTCTGTCTGTCTGTCTCTTTTACTGCATTAATCTTTTAGCATCATTGAGCAAATATAAGGCTGGAGGAATTTTGGCTCATTTTGTACCATACACTGAATTCTGCCCAAGTTCTGGCATATTTAAACCTTTTAAATCTCTTTTTGGAATGCAACCTTGATAATAGAAATATTCTCTTTTCTGTAATTAACTCCTGATATCGATGATTTAATTAGTATTAAAAAAAAAGAATCAGACATTTGGTGATGTGGGAAGCTGGCTGAATGTTCTGAAGATAAGATCAAGTGGATCCAGGATTAATGTGTTTTCCATTTCACAGAATATCCTTATCTTGAAAAGGACATACTGGTTGTCAAGGAGATTTGGCAGATGTTGTGCTTGCTCAATCTCTTGAAATGCAATAGGACATTCTCATTTCAGTCTATGTGCCACTGGAATAGAAGAATTATATGAAAACTAGAAAAAAGTTCCCTTACTAATGCAGACTGTTAAATACCTAATAGAAGAAACTGAGCTTAGCTTCTCCTCATTTAATTGTTAGTCTCACACTTAAAGGGGAAAAGCCAGATTCTTTACTCTGGTA
This sequence comes from Elanus axillaris, assembly GCA_026212715.1. Taxonomy (NCBI): domain Eukaryota; kingdom Metazoa; phylum Chordata; class Aves; order Accipitriformes; family Accipitridae; genus Elanus; species Elanus axillaris. Next base: position 26,768,301 of record JANZLQ010000079.1, on the reverse strand, counting down.
TCCTGGCCAGTCATTATTCTTCCACTAAATCTTTCCTTTTAGAAACTGTCAAGATCGTTAATGCAAATCAACTTTGGAGTCTCCATGCTTCTCTTAATCCTTCAGCCTGAAATTCTCATTAACATAATTTGACTGTTGATGGTCAATAGCCTTCTAGCAGTGAGAAACAATCCTATTGACTTTGATCCAATTGAATAATGTGAACAACAAAGATTGATTGTACTCCTGAATCAAAATAAAAGGTGTAGATCAAAGTCTTCCATCTTAGAAGTTACTAAGTTTAACATACAGACTGCATTTTTCTGTTACAAATTTTTCATTACACTTCCTAAGGAACGGAAAATTCTAGAAATAACATCTCAAATTGATCAGCACTTCTCAGAATGCAGAGTATTTACTATTTTTCCAGCATAACCAGCTGGTATCACATCTGTGTTCCCTCAATGAATATTTTGCAGCAATATATTGCTGCTAGACCTATCTTGCCTCCAATGGACAAAAATCAAGTGTTAATTTATCTAAATGCAGCTGTTCATATAAAATCCACCACACTAACCCTGACTATGGAATTCCTAAAACTCATGACTGCAGTTAGCTATAATTAGGACCAAGCTTGAAAGATCATATGGAAACTTCAGAAGCAACTGACTACTACTGAGCAATATGAAGAACAGAGAAATTGTACCAGTTCAATAAGAACTCCAGTGTCTTTTTACTCCTAGACACAATTCAGAACATAGATGTTAACATGTGAAGCAACACATGTTGGGCACTTATTCTAATATATTGTCTCTCCCAATATACTGCATAGTAAGGAAATGGACTGCAAACATTTAAGGTTGGTGTCAGTAAATTTACAGTGGAGAGTCACTACTGTGAAATTTAATCTTCCTATCTAACAAATCACCTGTAAAACAGTTTAAAAATGGGCATATTACTATTAAAAAAATTAAATAGTTGCCTATATGCCTCTCATTGCTGAAATAAGCAGACAGATACCTTTCAAATCTATGACTAGTCTAAGCAGCAGGAGAAAAATACTGCATGCCTTAATGTGTTGGTACATGAGACCAGCTTAAAACCATTCATTTAAGTTCATTATATTGTTTCCATCTATATTTAATTACTGTTCAGCCAACAGACATTGGCGTGCAATAATTTTAACAGAGTGCCTGTTATTTAACCTCGAGCCTGTTATTTAACCTCAGTTTCTGACATCAATCCACACAACTTTAATGTGTACCTCCGAAAGACTACCTCAAAATAAATTATTCAGCTGCTGAGAAAGCATCTTATGTACATCTACTATGCAAGGAAAAGGCATAGCACACAAGGATCTTTAAAATGTACAGTGTTTTTAAATAAGCATACTATTTTGTTTTAATAGCTGAGTAACATCTTGTATACATCCTAATAGGCATGGACTACCTTGAATTTAGACTATGTAAGATGATAAAATAAATAGAAGAATCTACAATCTGTTCTTTGCACCGGTACAAAAATGAGACATCTAATAAAAGATTTTTTTCCCAAGGTATATATTAACTTTCCACAATAAGATGCACTGCCTAGAAATAACCTCCTGAAGTACTACCAGTGCCAAAGAACTTACATATGCTTTGATGTTGCTCTGTTTTCTTTCTCCCTTTTAAAACTTCCATTATTAGTGGTATTATTTAGGAGAGGCGAGCAAAACTAGAATTTGAGTTTCCCATTGCTATCCAGTGTTCCTTGTGAACTCTGTGCCTTTACTCTTAACATCTGCTTGTTTCCATCTTTTCCTACCTTTCCCTCCTACTTCCACATTAAGTGAACTCTCCAGTCCTCTGCCAACTACTTCTCCAGTCCTCCTGACCTATTTGCTCTCAACTTTTAGTTTCTACTCAAACTGAGATACGAATCTGCTCGAAACTCTTCTTTCCTCTGTCTACAGTTCTCAGTATTGCCATGACAGAAGACAGATAATCTGTCTTATCTGTGAATTCTTATTTTGCTTGCTAGTGTTAAACTTGCTATCTGTTGCCTTGGTTGCTTATACTGGGACCACACAGTTTATTTTTCACATTGAATTACTCTTAAAATAAGAAAAGTCTTTTCAGCTAGGGTAACTGTAACAAAGATAGCCAACCTTTGAAAAGAACCCATTTTCTATATTAATGCAGACCACTGCCAGCTGGATGGACCATATGCCCACATCACTAACATGCTTTAGAAAATGTTTTCCTGCATCTCAGATACCTACTGTTTATGCTGCAAGAAAGGAATACATGGTACTTCATGCAAATAATGAGGCATGTTTTCCTTGAATAAATTTTCAGTTTATTTCAAGCCTGTTGAGTAGTAATGATGTGAGATGATAAACAAGCATGCAGGGATGACTACTCCAACACTAGCATATTGAACAGAAATTTCTATCAATTCCCTAATATGCGCACACTGTGCTTTTAACAACATATGTACATCACAAGTGTTACCATTTACACTTGCATTTATTTTAAAAGAATGGACAAAAAGGACATGATTTATAAAATTAAGTACAAAATAACTGTAAAATATGATAGTAATTTAGTTTGGCTGAAGAGGCACTCTTGTTCCAAGCTGCTATATTTTGTGTTTACAACAGTCTCACAATATTATTGTTTAAGGTAGTATTTTATTGAAAAACAAGGTTTCATTTTGCTGTAAAGTAAGCTTCCAGAAGAGATTCTGTTGTGGGGTTTTTTTTCCCCTGAAATTGGTGAGATTTGTAATGACTCTAATCTCTTGTGAAAATGAATTCCAAAGCCATGGACTAGTGGCCCTATTTAATTTTCAGTACTGCAAAGTACAATTCCATTGAGCCTAAAAGGACAGAGCCAAAAATAGAAGGCTAGATGAGACCAACTCCAAGGTCACCTGAGCTCTGTCCTCTGATGCTACTGAAGATAAGGAGCAGAACACTTCAAATTTGATCTTGTGGTCAATAAAGAACTGACACAGCACATAAGGTAATGGAGCAACAAGCTCTCATCATCCTATGTTTATCAGTTGGGTCATGTCACACTGAAACAGCTAAAAAGCAACATGCCACTTAAAAATATGTGAATATACAGGACGGGTATCTCCTACAGTACCAAAGAGGATGGGAGGGTATTTTCCTGGTGAGTTTTGGATAGGAGACAAAATGCATGTGTTCCTCTGGGAATCCAGGTCTGCATATGCAATATAAGCAATTTAAAATTTCATTTCCCTAACTTCAACATCAAAAAGTAAACGTCCACATCATGTTAGGAAAACATAGGACTTAACAGAAACTATTAAACACTAAATAAGAACGCTAAAACCAGTTCTGAAAGTATAGAGTAAGAATCAGGGACTATTTGAAGGCTAAAATATCTCATGTTTCTTCATTTTTAATTTAGGTCTTCTTGACTACATTTAGTATTTCTATAGATGCATACAGAAGGGTATGAATGTGAGTGTATATTTTATTTTTTTATATACAAGTATTTTACACTTATACACTTGTAAAGAAATCTCAAATGCAACATATAGTCTAGGATGTTTCTCATACTTAATGTTCTTCCTAACTTTATTTTTGTTCATATTCAGATACACTGTCATTATACAGCTGTCTGAATAAGCAGTCCAATCACTTTTAAGTTATTAGTTAATTCAACAAGCTACAACCACCCTGAATGTACATTTCTAAATCATCAGGAAACCAAGAGCCTCCTTACTACAGACTGATGGCAACCTCTCCCACATACATGTAATTCATCACTTTTTGTCCCCTCCATTCTACCTGATCAAATCACAAAGAGTGATTTTAATACTTGTTGCATACATCATCCCATCCAGTCCAATACTGCCAGTTAAAACAAACACACATTCCTATAAGAAAGAATAATTAACTGTTACTAATTTTTACCTAGAATTTCGAAGCTGCAATATAGGAACTCATATGCTTGTATTTTCACACTATTTCAAATTGTTAATAAAGGAACTTCAAATATTATCTAGATAGCACAATGCTTCCCGAAACAAAAATCAACCTTCAACCAGCAAATAATATATCTCCATAAAGTTACTTTAGCAATTTCATGCCTCTTAGGTTAAAACAACCAGAAATTGATTTGCTTTGGTTTTAAAGCAATACTCAGACAAGTTAGAAGTTGAGTCTTGCATTATATTACTGTATATGATGTACTCCCATGAGAGAAAATGAGGACTCTCATAGTTTGGCATGCACAAATTGGATTGCAAACCACCATGGGTTTTTTTGCTGCCTACTTTAATCACAAAACCATACACTTTGAAAGAATATGGAAAATACAATGAAAACTTATGTAGCAAAAATATAATCACTTCATAGTCACATTAAACATTTTGATTAAAAGTAAATCTTAACAAGCACTTTTGAATAATTTTATTTTATTAAACTTCCAGTAGTATGTCTTCACTTTTCAAAGCTGTATACTGTTCTAAAAAGCTGAATGAATACATAAAAGGCAGCAACATCGGAAAAGGAAGAGTGATTGAGTTAAGCCAAAATGACTAAACATACGTGTCTACAAACAAGCTACATATTTGGGCTTACACTACAGTTTATAATAACAACAGACTTTAGAGAGCTACCAGACAACCAGCCAGTAAGACTCAATTCACAGAATGACAGAATAGCTGATGTTGGCACAAAACTCTGGAGAGCTTCTAGTCCAAACCCCTGTTCAGGTTGCTCAGGGCTGTGTCCAGCTGTGTTTTATCTCCAAATGGACAGAGATGGGGATGAAGACTCTGCAGCCTCCCTGGGGACCTGTTTCTTTGTTTCAACACCAATACAGGAGTCCAGGCCTCCTGAGATCCTTTTGGATTAGTCAGGCATCCACAAAAGAAAGTCAGCTAAAGCAGATCCACATTCTCTGGGGGAGGCAGCTATATAGGCAACTCTGGTATATAAGATGTCACTATATATATCTACATATGAGTAACTGAACAGAGTAATACATGTCTACTTAAGGGTAAACTTAAATGCATTCTGGGCTCTATTGATTACCAAGTCCTCCATCAATGATAATGGGAGACAGTACATAAATAGACATCTAAATGTATTTCTCAATCTAGCATTCACTTTCTACCATAACAGCAATCTTAAGCAACAGAAAGAAAGGACAGGAAAAAAAATATTCAAATTAGACATACTGAGTTTCTATGATTGAAATTGTTTATGAACACAGACCAGGTGATCTTGCACTGCCCTTTCCAGCTCTCCAGAAATCTGTTTAACATTTTATATTAATTTAAAGAGATATACTTACAGCATGTGCTCCCTGTATTGTCCGTACAAGGTTGATTCCTTTCCATACATATATATCTCCATTCAGTGCACCAGAATATGTCACTTCATCCCTTGCACAGGCTAGGCACAATATAGTTTGGAGATCACCAGTTTTGCCAAAAACACCACGTTTTGGCGTCAATGAATTGCCGCACAAGCTCCAGAACTGCAACATAAAGAGATTTAGAAAGATGGATATTTTGCTACTATCCTATAATTTATATGTACATCTGAAAAAGAAGTACCATACCTCCAAAAGGCACCATCATTCATACCTGCAAAATGATTGATGGACGTGACTTATTGATATGTCCCTCCCACCTCTTAAGGGAAGGTAAACCTCCAGGGTGGAATGTGGTGGATATACACAAAATCTGTTTCATAATAATTCTCTAAGCAACATAACCTGCAACCTTAGATGTTAGCAACACTAGGGGAGCTTGGTATGCTGACTCTGAGAAACAACACGGAGGGTGGAATAGAGTAGAAGCACCACAGCCAGGCTCTGCGGTATCGTTACAGGGATGGGGAACTGGAACTACTAGAACAAGAATAGAAGGTCCCTACATTGAATCCACTGAAGCAAGGAGGTGAAACAACAGGTCCTGTCAACACTACTGTCTTACTTCTGATACAGAAGTGCCCAGTTCTGGATTAGTGACACACTAATTCATGTTCGCTGAGTGAACTTTGCTCATTATAATACCAAAACACACCTCCATCTCAAAAGCTACCTGCCTCCAAGGTGTGACCACCCCTCACTGAGCACGTGCTCTGAATTTTCTCTAGCATATGCCTTTAAAAGTAAAGCAAGGAGATTTTACACCAATCATAATAAAGGTATGTATGACTAGAGTCACTCAAGCTCCACCTAGAAATAAGAAAATAGTATAAAAGGGCTTAAGAGAGAAGGAATGCTAGGGAAGACAGCATCATGAGTTGGGAGGACATTACTGACTTCTGGGATCAGTCAATGGGCTGAACCTCTCTTCCCCCCCCCCCACAGGGATGCGTACTGGGTAAGACTCAAACCCTCAGTTATACTGAGTGCTTCCCCAGCAAACTTTGAAATCTCTGTAGAGCTTTTCCATCATTTAGTGTGCTTGTAGTTGACTGTATTATTATTTGCACATTTTGAAGACAGTGTATGTATCACCAGCAATCCAAAAGAACCTGTACTCCTGCTGCTTTAATAAACTGTACTGTTCATTAAAATCTAGCTATGACAGTTTGTTGAACGCAATCAAACTCCTTAAGTCTGGCCATTCTAGCTCATTGAAGGCAACTAAATTGAAAGTATAGTGTGTTTGTGCATCCATAATTGTGATAGTTCAATATATTGAATGTGACCGGACGTATGGCATTGAATCGGGCATCACTCAGAATCTAAGCCTAGCCGCCCCCAGCCCCTCTGATATCTGAAGACAAGCTGGAATGCAAGGGTGTTTATTTTCTGCCAAACTTCTTTACACTTGAGCACAACAATACCCTTCTCCCTGCTTTAGTTCTCCAGTTGGTTATCAGCTTTTTATGTTATTAACAAAATTTATCTTTCCATAAAATCAGCATAGCAGACTAGCTGGGAAAGAGTTTCAGGGTATCAGTATTAAATCAAAGTGAAATTCTTTCAAATTATAATTTGTGAGTCAGTTGTATTTTCAGTCATTTTTTAAAAGCATTTTATAATACAATTATCTGATCTTTCTTTGATGTAATACTTCCACTTTGCAAATGCTGCCTTTGTACTTTATGTTACTTTAAGCGTTTAAAGATGCAATCTAAGCATGTCAGTTTCTGATAATGTTGCCATTTGTTCTGTTTGAAAGCAGCTGGTTTTATTATAGATCTACCACTTCTCATCAGAACCACTGATCATGCAAAGCAGCCATCTAACACGAACATTTTTGAGAACTTTCTAATAAACTGTTTGTGATTACAGCAATCACAAGAGTGCATTTTGTCCTAGGTGGTACAACATGTACTAACGACTCCTAAACTAAAGACATGTGAAGTCTCTTGGCAGAGTACAATACCTGCTAACCAAATCTCCAGCTACGCTCTAGTTTCTGTGATCTCTGCAGACAAGCAGCACTTGCATATTCCCTTCAAACCCTCCTGTCCAAACACGTAAATGTGCACTGGAATGTCAACAAGCTGCTGGAGTAATCCAGTGCAAAATGTGAAAGCATTTATTTCATCACTAACAGGTTACTCTTATAATTGTCTCAGCACGTTCCCTGTATACATGTTTATGAAACTGTATTTCACAGCAAGTCTCTCTCTTACCAATAATCTATTCAAATTCTGAGCAGAGACTTCAGTTAATGCAGGATAATGTAAGCAGTTACAATGAACAGATTTTTGTACCAGCAATATACTGTAATTAAGAAATAACCATACACTCATTAGACAAATCCCGGTATTTTAATTAGTATATCTTTAACCAAAGTACACAGGTCATAGATTATGTTGTTCCTTGAGGAGTAACTGCACAATCACTGCATAAATCAAACACCTAGCTCCAATATGTAAGCAGGTAACGTATCTAGGAAAAGTAATTCCTCAATATCAATTCACTTAGAATTATCTGTATAACTTGATTAAGTAGTATTACAATTTGCATAATATATCATGTGAGGAAAAAATACAGTAATAGTACAAACATGAAAGTAATTATTGATATCTGAAAGAACCAGATGAAGGGATGGTTTAAGCAAAATAGACATCAACAAAAATCTCTTGCCTGATCCAAATGCTTATAAATCTCTAGGATTCAGATTTTTAGGTAAATGCTTTCCAAAAGGAAACACCAATTATTTTTAAAATGTTACTGTTATTTTAAAAGGCTTTGTAGAGCCTTAGAAGTTGCTCAAATAACCTTTTGCTTATCTAAATAGGTATTTTTTGACATCATGAAGCCACCTTAAATACACCAAATCACTGCTGGCAAATATTTGCTCACTATTGGCATAATGGTCCTTTTAGATCTTGAAGTATAAAAAAAGATCGTTTTCAATCAAGCTCATGGAAATCTGTAAATGTCATGCTAAACTCTATGCTAAATCAAAGACATATGCAATCTAGCCAACACACTGAATGCTTTTTCCAATAAACCATTAATACATATTAATCTAAAAGTTCACTGTATAAAAAGCAACACATTTTTCCCACCATAGGAACCTACACATAAGAGCAATACAGAACTTCCAAGCTGCCATCTACTGCTGTTATGTGGTAACACAGAAGACAGTGCACAGGAGAAGGCAGTGACTTTAGGAAACATATTTGATGCCAGTCAAGCACGGATAATCTTGCTGACAGAGTTAAAACCGAAAAAGAAGCTGTTTCTGCAAAACAGTCGGTACATAGATCAAAAAAACAGAGTGTTTCACGGAAACATTCTGCTTGAAAAAGACATGAACTGTCCAAATTATGAATCCTGTAACAGGTACAGTGTGTTCAAAATAACAAAGGTAGGAATAACAGCAGGGAAAAGAATGAAAAGAAAGATCACGCATTTTCCTTTCTCTTTCTACTGTATCTCCATACTCTCTCAAAACTGTAAGAAATGGTTTTTCTACTCATTTTAGTTCTGCAGTGTAACAATTCATTAATTGTTCAAGAATCAGAAACTTGAGTACCCAGACTCACCTTAAATCCGTGCATCCTGTCTTATGCTACTTGGGATTTCAAACAGCATGTTTTATACACCCTAAATTTTAAATTGTATTACGATCATTACATACGATGCTACTGACAACTGTTTCATTCCTTCTGCATTCCTTCTGTCAGGTTATGAACTCTTCTGAGCAGAGATGGTCTGTTTTCCACTCTATATATATATCTTGCAAAATTTCTAGTGTAGTCAGGTGTGATCCATGATTGCACTTCCTAAGAAGTAATATTATTCTTACAGAGGACTTTTCATATTATAATTATATGTTGCTTTCAGATTCTATTTTTCTATATTTTATAAACTACTGCAGCTTAAATATTATATGAATTAACATTTATTTCATTACCTTGATGTGTTTTACGCCACAGCTGACAAGCTTGTTTGGCTGGTACAAATCCCAAGAAATATCAAATATCTGCATAAAAAAAACCCAAGGATGTCAGCAGACATTGTCTTTCTAGCATGAGACAGTTAAAACAGTAAAAAACTTGTAGCAAATTAACAGACAGTCTGAAAGGCTTTAAATGGAACTGCTGGAATGTTTTTTTTATCCCCTCATTCAACACTGAAAATACAATGTATAGTTCTTATTAGTTGTGCTTGATTATTTTTTTCCTAGAGTAATTACAACACATGATAAAACAACATCAAGGTTCATTTACAGACCAGAAGAATTTAAGTTATTATTTACATTTTGATTTCCCATATGGGGATTAGGGTCTAGGAAGTGCATTAATTTTGCACTTCCCCTACATGCTTACAATCTCAACAAACCACACACAAATAAATAGCAAGTTACACATTTTATTTTAGAAATAAATGGACATATCTTAAATATCGTCACATACCTTAATACATATCGAAGCTTTATGCAAATTCAACTTCTAAAACATAAAATGGTTTTTGTACAGACATAGCTCTATGTAAACACAGACACGGTTTAACAAAATAAAATTACATTGACACTCACATTCTTTAGTTATACTTACTCTGTCTGTATGACCAGGAGCCATTGATAACAATTTTCCTTTTCTCCAGTCCCATACACAAACTGTGTTTTTTGAATCCAAACCAACTGAGACCAAACGCTAAAAATGTCCAAATTAAATAAATAAATAACTCAATATATTAATAAAAGCTAGTCATCATTCTGAATGATAACAAATTCATAACATATTTAAGTTTGAAGTCGTGGCTACATTTCAATATAGAAGAAAACTAAAGATACTATGACTTATGCCAAAGCATCCATAGATGCATCTTTTTAATTACGATATCACGGTCATAAAGAAGTAAGATCTTCTTGGATAACAATGTATTTCTGATTTATAACGTTTAATATATATAATTATATATAGCATGTATGGCAAGTAGTAGTCATAAGATGTTTGCAAAAAGGAATAATCTCACTGAAGTTAATGAAACTACATGTGTTTACCTTTAGTTAAATATAACTTGCAGAATTTAAGTATTTACTTTGCAAGTTCACGAGATAAAAAAAAATATATTCTTCAGTCCTCTTGGAAACAAATAGAAGATTAAAAACAGTTAAAAGCTTTAGGAGTCTTCTGCTTGATTCTTCAAAATATGCATGAGTAACTATTCCTTTCCAAATCCTTTCTCAAACCAGAATCCAAAAAGACCCTGAACATACAAATTTCATGAAGTCTTTGAACTGTAAAACTAGGAAGGACAAAAAGACTGTTCCAAGAAAATACAAAAAAATAAAAGTTTGAGATCTTCCTATGCTCTGCAGCCTGTCTTGTCTTGCAACTATGAAGATATTTTGTGCAGACTTCTTGACACAAATCATTGACCACATTAACCAACAATCCACTTTTACTGTATCTGTTAACCAGTCAAAATGTTATTTTTCCTATAGAAATTCTCAACAGCAAGACTAACAGTATTAAAGACTGGATAAAAAGAAACTGAGTGATTCTGAGTTTTGTTCTTGAAAAAAATTAAGTCTTTTTGTTCAGTTTATGCATGAATTGTGACATCTTAATTTTGATAAATGAAAGCTTTGCAAATCTTTAGGGCAAAGTTTTTTTCACTGTTAAGCAGTTCATACCTACACACATTAAAGACAAACTTAGTTTCAGTTTCTATGTAGATTGTCAAAGTGAGTTTGTAAAAGCAAAAGCCTACTCCCAATAACAATTTCTTTACTGTGTGAAAAACTCCAAGATTATGAGAACAAAAGAAACTACTTGAATACAATTGCTATCCATGCTCCCTATTTATTAATGCCAACTTCAATTTTTTATATACTACAAAGTCCAACCTTTCCATTCCATCTTTGAAAACATTCTTGGAAGGAACATCAGTTTCAATTCCAGCTACACTTCCAAGCAGTTCAATTCCAGTCCCACTGCAGAACAGGAGGCATAAATGCAGACCAGTTTTACAATTACTGCATACCCATCACAAAAAACTTGGGTGATGCCTTTCCAGACATAAGCTGATATACTGACTTCTCAAAAAGGGAGATTAAATTATGTTCTCAGTTCTTCTAAGAACTAGAAAATCTTGTTATCAACCAGCACACCCCCACAGTGGAGCAGAGCTCAGGGAAGAGAGAAAAAAAAAAAGAAAACACCACCAGTGAGACTGGGAGGTAACCTTGGTTTTAGATAACACAACTGCACCAGTGAATCATCAGGTTCCCCAAGAAATTAAAAAAGGATAATAAATAAAAGAATAAATAATGTCTTCCTGAACTAGCCAGACCAGTTGTGGGTAGGGAGGAGAGTGCATATGTGGCACTGCCTAACATAAAGTATAAAACCTGAACAATTAATAAAACAAACTTTGAAGATGGCAATGGGCTTGACCTCACTTCAATCCACATACTTCTCCCTGGTGACTGGAGATGCCCAGCATCATGACAGTAATATGAACCACGTTTTTCTTGTGATACATCTGTATATTGCAATTGCTTGTGTTTCAGTATATTGCTGTATCACTCTACTAAATCAAATCCCATATAATGCCAAATATATCAAATAAGTATTCTTAATATCAAACATTAAACGCTCTAAAAGAACCTGGTCAGGGACTCTGACAGATTTGGATTTAAAAGGATAGGCAAGATGTAAGCAAACATATTTTCCACATCCCTCTGAACTGCATTTGTGTTTTACTCTATTCCCATATGAAGACAATTATGGAGATGCAGATCTTGAAAAACCTGTATCCAGCTTTCCTTTGAGACCACAAAATTCTAACAAATGCAACAAAAAGTCATCATATGGAAATGCTGAGAAAAGTGGACAGCCTAAATTCTGACCGTTTATGGCTTTAAACCCAAGAACTGCTACTAGGTACTCCTAGAACGAATCACAGATCTTCATTCAGCTCTAATACACACAGGGGATGCATAAATGCATTGTAAAAAAAAAAAAAAAGAGTTAGGGGACTTCAACCTTAATTAGATACATTTTGACCTTAAATTATTAAGGCCATTCAAGTGAGGAAGTCACTCAAGTTTACACAGAAAAGAACAACATAGAGAAAAGATATTGCTGTCAAGTAGAAATGATGTGCTAGAAAAAAGCTGACTTTAGGAGTTGACTCCCTCAACAATGAGAAACCTAAATGATAAAATCTGTATATCATTCCAACAAACTCAAAACCTCCCTACAACAATTACAGCATGTTTTAACAGAAACAAATTACAGCTAGGCTTTCTTCTGTTTATGTTCAATAGAGCTCCACTTGATATTGTCTTAGTAAGGAAAGCAACTGCTCTCTACAATACATCCTCCTTTGAGAAAGATATTGACCTTTTTAGCAAGCAAAAGGAACTGAGAACATAGCTAAATCTGAATATCACATTGCAGGTCTATGTGGGAGGGGAAGAAGTGCTGCATAAGACCAGGACAGCACAACTGCAAAAAGGACCTTCATGGCTAATACCTCTTCAGCTGCTACCTAATGCATATTTTCCATTTCTAATACATCAATAAAGAAAGCCTCTTTACTCATAGGGGCAAGTATCTGCTAAGAATGATCTCCCTTATAAGTAGCAGCTCTGAGAACCAATTTACTACTCAGAGAATATTTTAAAGTAACAAAATTATAATCCAATACAACTTTTTTTCTTCACTCATATCCAGGATACATGAGTATGAACAAACAATCAAAATGTGGAGAGCCACCAACGCATGCAAAATGCATGACAGAGAAGGGGATACTGCCTGAAGACATTCAGAGCCCAACATGAGTAACGCAACAGGACTGCCATCATTTTGTGCACAAGACATGCCCCTGCACAGGGGAGGTCCGCTATCTCCAACCATTTGGTACAACGCAGAACTGTGACCCACAGACAGCAAGAATCTCCCTACCACCTCATCTTCATTCAAAACTCTTTTGAAGTTACACTTTTCTTGCCAAATGTGAATATTTGTCAGTCACTACGAATGCCAGCTTTCTTCTCTTGAGAATAAGCAGATAAAAGCTGAGTCAATATACTCCCTTAAAAAAAGAAAAAGCTTCATAACAAGATTTCTGACAGATAAACAACTTAATTGTTTGAAAAAGGAATATTAATTACATACCTGACCATCTAAATCAAAAGCCAAGCAAGCTATACCATGTGTATGAACATCTTTCAGAACAGATACAGTTTGCACAGTGTATGAGTCCCACACGCAGATGTATGGTTCTTTTCCAACTTGACCTGTTGCCACCAACACACGTTCAGGATGCAAAGCGAGGCTGCCAAAGAAAAAGATACAAAATATTTTTGCATGAAACTTTTACATTTGCCTAGTTGGCTGCATGAATATTTTTCCTTTCAAATGATTTTACATCATTTCCCATTGATAGTAGATACTAACAAGTCATTTTGTATCACAGATTCCACAATAGCTGTAAAATTCTGTTAATAAGTACATGCCACCACCTTTCTTAAATTTGAACCCTCAAGCCTTCTCCATTTAAACTAACTGCAGAATAGTCATTAATCCTCCATTCCAAAATACAGAGTTTTTTAAATTAGGTCAGATTTTCATGCACTAAAAAAAACCAAAACCAAACCTATTTTCCCTTTCTATTTCTTAACATTTGAAAACACAAAGGATGGACAACAGAAGTTAGTGTTCAGCTATTTACACATCTATCATCAACAGATATGCATCTCCAGAAGTACTTCATTTCACAAACTACTTGACAGTCGTCTTATGAGAGGATTGAATAGCCTTCTGAATCTCTCTCTCCACTGATCAAACAGCCAAAGCATGACTAGCTTAGACTAGATATTATGACCAGACTTCAGATCACTAAACTGAAGTGAGATGAAGATTACATTAAATATCTTAATTTTAATATAAAACAAATGGGAATAGTTGATTTTGAATAATTATTAACTTTTCACATTTCTAACATTGCAGAGAATTTTCTTATACTTCATATTTCAGGGTCTTCAGAAGTCCACAGATGATCATCACAACTGTTTCATCAAATCTGGGACCAAGCTAGAAAGCACACTAGTCAGCAAGATAGTTTTTTATTTTGTTCATGCTAGCAAGCTGCAAGGGAGGACATGAGGTCTGAAGATTCATATTTCATAATACAGAAAAGTAATTAAGAATATATTCTAATAGAAACCCAAACAAACTACTTGATGATATTCTACGCAGACTAGGTACAGCAGTCCAAAATGATGGGAGAAATACCATGTGTAAGTCAGGAAGATAAAATTTCAAAAGTTGGCCATTTCATTTGGCTAAAAAATTTCCTCCCCTAACTAACTAATCACAGAGTAATGATCTTGAGTGACTGCAGGACAGAACTAACAATGTATACTAAATGTATTTATCTTCTCAACTTCACTTGGAAAGGAGAAAGGTTGAGCACTTTGCAATGGTAAGATGACCTTACACCTGAACACAGGTTTTGATAAATGAAGTTCAAAGGGTGGAGACAAGGGGAGTCTATAAACACAGAAGAAATAGACAGGATAAAGCTAATCAGGAAGTGACCAGAAAAAAAAAAGATTTAACTTAAAAGTTGTATACATTTTCTATATACAAAAAGAGCAAGAGAAAACCGTGTTAGAAGTTGCTTAATGTTTCATGAAGTCATATTACACTACGGAATACCCTTTTATATTTTTTCTATTTTAATATAGCATTTCAGTAGGTTGATATTGCTTGACAAATTCCACATGCATAACTCTGAAAGAAACCTTTAACTTCAAAGTTTCTACAAAAGGTAAAAAGCCTGTGGACCTTTCAACTTTTCTATAGGAATTCCTCTTCTTTGCTACTCACATTATCCTCAGCACCGGGATCAAGCAATCAACAGTTGCCCACTTTGCTTCTCTTAATTCCAGAGTTATTTCTCTGGTTCTTCACTTCCTTCTTTATTTGACAGAGCAACTTCATAATTAAATAGCAATGCAGAAAAGACCTGGCAGGCAAAACTTATCACATTTCACTTCAGTTCTGCCACCTAATCCTGACCAACACCTGCATATCTCTCAGAGCACACGCAGACAGATGGTGTATGCACAGGGAAAAAGGAAAAGTATCTAGAGGGGGAGAAAATGCTGCATTCAAGATGATCTAATTTTTACAGTGACACCACAGAGAGGGAGAGATAAGACCACATGGACAATAAAGAAATTCAAGAAGAGAAAGGAAGTAAAAAGTATATGGGGGGGGGGGGGGAAGGACAGAGACTGAAACTAAGAGGAAAAAGTAAAAACAGCAGTCTTATTACTGATTCATGACCTCTGCAATCCCATACTTAGCTCTGGTATTAGTGTATTGTGCAGTTTCAGGCAAGTGAAAACCACCTCACAACTGCAACTTTGAAAAACACTCAGGTACCACCCCGAGCACGTACACATGCAAATACCTTTACGCCACACCTTACAAAACACTTTCCAGCAACCAAAAATTAGTTTAGCATGTTTTTAACTAAAGACCAGAAGCAACAAAGGCAATGCATCAGAGATGGAAAGGAACAACAGTAAAGGCACTACCAAGGCCCAGGAAAACATTGTCCT
Organism: Elanus axillaris; assembly: GCA_026212715.1. NCBI lineage: Eukaryota > Metazoa > Chordata > Aves > Accipitriformes > Accipitridae > Elanus > Elanus axillaris. The sequence goes on along the minus strand of JANZLQ010000079.1, from coordinate 26,752,287 downwards.
AGCCCAAATGAGCCAACTAATTCCACTCAAAGCATATTAGGTGAATACAGAGAATGTTTCCTCTCTTTCTAATTAATAAATGGCAAATAATAACTAATAGTAATATCATAGTATTAGTTCTTTAGTTCTTTCTATATCATGATATAAAATATTGGATTAAACAACTGAGCTCAAATTCTGCCTTCATATGGGTTAATGCAGCACAAATTAAGATCCAAAGCCTGTATTTTAATTGCAACAGACAACACTGTAGAATTACCAATGTCCTTCCCTTATCACTTCAGTTTCTATAGTAAAGTGCTAACAACCTTCCTAGACAGTTACTGTAATTAGAAGAAAATAAATATACAATAAATATTTTTTTAAAAAGCAAGTTTTCTTAAAAAATGCCAATATGCAGGGATTTCAGGTACACCGAAAAGCGGAGCTTTTGGCAGTGTCTGAAGAAATAATTACCTGAAAACACCTTCCCTCACCATTCTTCCAGACCAAGTAGTAAAGGATAGGTTAAAGTACTACTTGCAAGTATTTTATCTCACTGGCTATCAGGACAGGTGGAAAAAGGAAGCATGGAAAGAATCAAGGGACTGCTATTTCTATGACCAACACTAAAAAAAGGAACTGCCACACTTACATGATTTTCATGTGAACCATGAATGATAAAAAGATGCTTTTCCTTAATATTCAAGTACTGGGTATTATCACACCCATGTGACACCATGCAGAATTTTGGGACTGAAATTTTGAGTCCTGATCAAAACTCAAGGATTAGACTTCAGTTTTTAGCAATATGGAGACCCTTTTCAGTTTTTTCATTGGACTATGAGTGATTAAGCAATCCTTACAGGCATAGCAATTATTACAAAAATATCGTACCTTGGTCTAACCTCTAGAGTAAAAACATTGATACAACCCACATATTCAGGAACTTTCATTATTAAAAGTCCTGAGCAATGTATTGTAAATAGCTTCTTAGTGCAGAAAGAAAAAAAGTAACTAGAATGGGTGCCTGAAAATGGAGAACCCTAAATGGATAACCCTGTTCACTATATAGGGACTACGTTGACTCATGGGCACGATGCATTTAACAGGATCAAACAATGGGTATGCATTGTCTCCTCATACCCCAGGTAAGATCTCCAAGACACCTCTACAGATGTGTTAATAGTGTGCAACTATTGGGATGGTATTTGAAGTAGGTGCTTACTATCCATCCAGTCAGTCACTGAGGACAGGCAGAAAAATATGAGTGTGACGTGGCTCTTCAGACAGCTTCCAAATCTGTTGTGCAGGCCCTGTGGACTTAAGTACACTGCCCTCCTCACATGGATTTTCTCACATTTTTTCTCCTAGGGAGAAGGAGGAGATTGCTTAGTGGAATGAGAAGCTCTGCACTCAGAAGGAGAGATTTTGTGTTCCTTTTGCTGCCCTGGTAATGAAAGCTAGGATGACCTATCCAGGTTAGACTGCTGAAACTGTGCTTGCATCTAGCCCACACAGCTAGACTGCAAATTTGTACCTGATTTCTTTCCTCTTCCTTGAAGGATGACTAAGCTGACAAATGCAATATCGCTGCTTGTCCAAAAAAGGAAACAAATATTCTGAACGAGACAAGTTCTTTACGCCTTCCTGCTTGCCTCTGGCCTTTCCGAACTGGACTTTTCAAGAACAGATGTTAGATCTAGCGTACTGTCTCAGAAGAAGCAGATATGAAAGAAAACGTCCAAAAGGCAGATGTGGCCATGAAACAAAGCAGGAATTAAGCTAACAAACTGCTAAGTCAAATTAATTTTGAAATTGGCTATAAAATTTGATAGTTCTCAGAAGAGTTCAGAAGTAGAAAATTCGAAAAATTTGCCTGTCACTACTGCAACAAAACCAAATAGCTGGACCTGTAGAGAACTGAGATTTCCACTGATATCTCTGACTGACTGGTCTTTTCCTAGATCAATATTCAAAGCAGGCTGAAATTCAGTATCACAATTTTAACAGTATACTGAAAAGCGGTATGTTTCTCAATTTGGTGCATTCAAGCTCCTCTTTTATACTTCATACAGAAAAGGTCCTTTCTCCCTTTTAGAGCAGCCTGTAAGCATTCTCACCATTTTGTGCAGATGCATGCACTGCACAATACCTATGTTAGATTAATGATATTAAATATTAATGGCAGCCTATGAAAAAAAAGTATAAAAACTGCCTATAATGTGTCAGTTTGGCACGAGACCAGAGACATGGACATGACCCTCCAGTCTGTGGGAGGTTTGTAGTGGCAGGGGATCCTAAAGGAGAATAGTCTATAATACACTACTTTATTATAAAAGAAATTAAGATTTTTTTCATCTTTACTTGGTTTTTGCTGAGTATTAACAGGCATTGATTAATACAGACAAGCTGTATTAAAGATGATGTTTCCTTAGCAACAATATTGGACAAAAATCCAAGAATATATTCATGTGACTATTCCTGAGCTTCATAAAACTAGGGCACCACTAAAAATGCACAAAAGAATACTGCAGGAAAATAACAGCAGCTCAGATATCTATTACTGAAGAGTTAATTTCAAGTGTGAAGTTGTTTCTATGAGTAAATACAGAAAATTATTTTCATTGTATGTTTACAGACATTTTACATGTAGTTGTGGATACTTCCTTATTTGCTGCCATTTATCCCTATCTCCCCAGAGAGAATGACACGAGAAACTACAAACCATTTCTGTCATACTATTTAAGTTTTTAAAGCAGTAAGAGAAATCAGCAAATATCCCTCATCAAATTTTAAACAGATCAAGTCAGAGTATACTTACTTCCTACAGACAAAACAAAGCAATACTCATCATGGAGCATCACTACTGAGTCCTCCATATAGTTATTGTCATAGCAACCAGTGATGTCAAATATAGCTTTCTGAAGATTCCCTAAATTGTACAAGCATCCAACTTCAACGTAGTAAGTCTGAACTGGAAACAGGGAGGGTAAACTAAAACTGTACATTGATTATTCCCAGCTCATTACCATTCCATATTCTCCCCTCTCAGATCTGAATGTTTTTAGATGAAGAAGAAATGTTTATAAGCAACGTAGAGAATCTTAAAAATCGCTTTGGCCTCCCTTCTGTTCCAGAACACAGCAGAAAGCAGCAGGGGGGCAAGGGGAGAGGATGAACTTCAAAGAGAAGGAAGGAGCTAGACAGCCAGTACAGAGCAAGTAACAGTGATGCCAAGTTGCTACCCAACTCATCAAATATGAAAAGTGAGGAAAAAGAATCTAGGAACTATATGTTACTTTATGCATATGCCCATTTTTGCCTTGCATAGTCACACCTTCCACTGCTGAGGAACGGCTTAGCTTAAGCTTTCTAGTAGAAGAGATACCATCTCTGCAAGAGAGATTGAAAATAAAGATATTCCCCTTCTTTCCAAATATGAATGATTTTGCCAGTGCCAGTAGGAGAACTCATGTTTTGACTGAGCGGGGGGATGCTGTTTTTTTCCAAATTTTACATGATCTTTCACCGCCAGGTTTTCACTGTCTGAGGAAAGTTTCTTTTCTAACATGCCCCTTGAAAAAGAAGGCAGCAAAATTACTTTCATTTTCCTAACAACAAACTCTTCTCACAGAAAACTCAGAAATATCATATACTACAAAATGATCTGGAGATAAATTTGCTAGGACAATGTCCTATTATCTTTGTATTGGGTTTGTGTGGTGGGGTTTTGGTAGCGGGTGAGGTGCTGCAGGGGTGGCTCCTGTGAGAAGCTGCTATAAGCTTCCCCGGCTCCAAGTCAAACCTGCCTCTGGCCAAGGCCGAGCCCATCAGTGACAGTGGTAGTGCCTCTGGGAGAAGAGATTTAAGAAGGGGAACCTGCAGTGAGTAGTGGGATTGGAATGTGAGAGGAACCCCTCTGCAGACACCGAGGTCAGTGAGGAAGGAGGGGAGGAGGAGCGGGGGAGGAGGGGATGCCCCTGCAGCCTGTGGGGAGGAGCCCACGCTGGAGCAGGGGAATGCCCCCAAAGATAGCCGTGACTCCATGGGAAAGCCCATGCTAGTGGGGCCAGGAGGGGTGGAGTGAGCAAGCACTGTGTGGTGCTTTGTTACCAGCTGGGCTGAAACCACAACAGATGGTGACAAGCACTTTGCTGAGCAGCCTGTTCCAATGTTTGATAACCCTTTTGGTGAAGAAATTTTTCCTAATAGCCAATTGAAACCTCCCCTGGTGCCACTTAAGGCTGTTCCCTCTCATCCTATCCCTTGTTACTTGAGAGACCGACGGCCACCTCATTACAACCACTGTTAAGGTAGTTGTAGAGAGCGATAAAGTTGTAGTGAGAGGCCCAAAACTGAACACAGTACTCAAGGTGCAGCCTCACCAGTGCCAAATATAAAGGGACTGTCACCTCCCTGCTCCTGCTGGCCACACTATTTCTGATACAGGCCAGGATGCTGTTGGCCATCCTGGCCACCTGGGCACACTGCCGGCTCATATTCAACACCCCCAGGTCTTTCTCTGGCGGGCAGCTTTCCAGCCACTCTTCCCCAAGCCTGCAGCGCTACATGGGGTTGTTGTGACCAAAGTGCAGGACCTGGCACTTGTCCTTGTTGAACTTCATACAATTGGCCTTGGCCCATAGATCTAGCCTGTCCAGATCCCTCTGTAGAGCCTTTGTTCCCTCAAGCAGATCAATACTCCCACCCAACTTGGTGTTGGCTGCAGACTTCGTGAGGGTGCACTTGATCCCCTCATCCATCCAGATCGTTGATAAAGATACTAAATAAGCTGTCACTTGGCTTATCCTCTTTGCACACTCTGAGATGCCCCTGAGCCTTTTCTTCTCCGGGCTGAACAGTTCCAGCTCTCTCAGCCTTTCCTCTTAAAAGAGGTGCCCCAGTCCCTTCATCATCTTTGTGGCCCTTCCTTGGACTTTCTCCTGTATGTCCATGTCTCTCTTGTACTAGGAAGCCCAGAACTGGACACAATACTGCAGGTGTGGCCTCACCAGTGCTGAGTAGAGGGGAAGGATCGCCTCCCTTGACGTGCTTACAGTACTTTGGCTAACACAGCCGAGGATACCATTAGCCTTATTTGCAGCAAGGGCACATTGCTGGCTCATGTTCAGCCTGGTGTTCACAAGGACCTCCGAGGCCTTTTCTGACAAGCTGCTTTCCAGCTGGGTGGCCCCCAGCATGTACTGGTGACTGGGGTTGTTCCTCTCCAGGTGCAGGACTTTGCACTTCCCTCCCCTTTTTGAACTGTGTGAGGTTGCTGTTAGGCCATTTCTCCAGCCTGCTGAGATCCCTCTGGATGGCAGTATGACCCTCTGGTGTGTCAGCCACTCCTCCCAGTCTGGTGTCATCAGCATTATACATCTGTGTTTCTGATAATTGCTCTCACAACCCCTAGATATCTAACTGTTTTGTGAGATAAAATATTTACTGATGTTGAGGCTCAGGAGGTTGTCTAATTTGACAGCTTCTTGCAAAATTAATTTTGTGTGTTCTTTCACCGAAGTGTCATAACTGTCTGTATTTAGTGCATTAATGAATCCCTAAACTGATCACACAACATACTGATTTTTTCTGTTACTGGAACCAAAGGGCTTCGACTTGGAGCCCTAGCTGCAGTTCTGTTGTTGAACTGGCTATTGTTTGGGTACACAATTGTTGCTCAAGCTTTAAAGCTTTGTCTAAGACAGTTGTGGACTCTGCACTAGCTGAAGGCAGAACTCAGGTAATCCTTGCTCAATTCCATGATTGCAGTGCATAAGAAACAGGAAAATAGATACAGCTATGGGAAATTACCACCTGTGACAGACTTTCTTATTGATCCCCATAAGCTATGACCATCTTTTTTTTTTTTCTTTAAAGGTGGTGGCTGAAGGTGAGGTTCCTGCTTCTTTCTTGTTCACTTGGTACTGTATATAAAAAGTTCTAGTGACTGAACTGAAAATGAGAGATTATAATGAGCTTTATGAACCTGTGGTTAATACAGAACTTTCTTTTTCTGTAGTTGATTTTTGGAAATTGATCTTTTAATTCCTATTCTTTTAAAAGACTCGCTGTTTAATTTGTATGACACATTGCAATATTGCTACTTCATTTGGTGTGCTATTTTGAATTGTATTTTGAATTCCACCTTCTTGGCCACTGTTCTTTTTTTTTTTTTTCCCCTCAGCCTATTCAGTAAGATATCTTTGTGCTAGTTGCTGTTGGCTGTTTTGTTTTTCTTCATTCCCTTGTTTTATATAATTGTTTTCTGCTGTATTGGGGAGGGGCATGCAGGATAAAATAATGTACTTACATTGCCCAATCTAATTTTCATCTCCCTTCCTTTCCTGTCACTCTAGTCTTTGTCATTAATTATGTCTTTTTTACTTCACTTCTTCTGTTCCCTTGGGACCTCTTACCCCAGCTTAAAAGCAAAACAGTGGTATCAAGATGTTCACATAATGAACCTAAGTAACTGTGTAATCTTATTATTGAATCTCTCATCCTCACTTTTTCCCCTTGTTCTCTGATAGTCTTATGTATTGCATCATACTTAATTACACTGAAAGCTCTTCAGGATAATGCTACCTTTTTTTTTTCTTCTTTTCCTTCTTTTCTCCCAAATGTAAAATTTGGTTGTGTAGGAGTCTAATCTTAAGTACCAGGTGCATTAAACTTTTATCCGTTTCATATCCATCCAATTGATGAAACTAGTTAAAAACAAATCTTATGCATGAAAATGGCCCATTTTTTAAGTAGAATGTACAGATATTAGGTGTACATGTATTGATCTCACTGCAGATTTAATTTCTTTGCTTTTTTAGATAATTCTAGATTATGATTCTTTTTTTTTTTTTCTTTCCCTCTCTTGTGGTCAGCATTCTAAAAACCATGAATTGTCAGATGTTCCTCTATAACAGTAAGGTATGTTTGGGTGATTTTTGCTGTTAGCATGCTTGACTGTGCAGTGAGAATTGAAAGCTGCTGCAAAGAAACCCTCCTATTTCAGATGTGGAGGGACTATTAATGATCACATTTCTCAGTAGCTTTCTTTTATTAATTTGTATACCAGGTAGATGTTTGTAACAGACTTGGTGTAACCAATCTGAGAGTTCTTAAAGCTGGCAAAAATTTAGCACTTGTTTTTATTTCTAGTCACTTGAAAATATCTTTCCAGATCCCAAAAAATTAAGTCAGAACGTTGTAATTCTCTGTATGTTAAAATCCAGTGTATTTCTTCTGCCTCTGTTCTGAAAATAAAGGCATAATTTCCTGGGCTATGCAAATAAAAAAGTGCTAGAACTTTCAGCCAGGCAGCTTACAAAAATGCTGAGCAGTTATTGTTGCATAATTACACCTTAAGAGTAAAAGTAATGAAGACTTCTGTTTTTATAGTTGTCTTAACGTTTTGTGAAGCATATCACACTTGTCTTTGTTTTTAAAATTATTTTTGTTTTTCATCATAGCATAGTCCTTTAAAAGTGTTGCAGCTTTCCATAGTTCACTACTGAAGATGATTTAGATCACAGAAATGAAGACATGGAAATTTACATTGAAAAAAGGAATTAGGCTTGTATCATTGCTTGCATGAATTATTTTGGACAGCTTTGGCATGTTATTGGTGAGCTGAAAACTAAGATGAAGTCTGGTTTTAGTTGTTTGTGACTGAATCTTTTGTGTAATCCTTCAATGAATAAAATATGCAAGTTTAATGATGAATAATGTAATCAGGCTTTTAAATCTTACAAATAGTTCAGTGCAAATCTGGTGTAGCTGCTAAACAACAGGCAAATGGCCAGCATGGCTTCTTAGTCTATGTATCAGCACTTTTGTTTCATAAAAAGCCTTTTCGGTACATGTGTCGTGAGATGTAAATGATTTTTCATAAAATGCATGAATTTAATCATATTTCATGTCAGAATCCTTTTTTATTTTGTTCTTACAGCAGTATTTTGACTATATGTTCCAGGGGCTGGGAGACAGTTGGGTTTGGGTGTTTTTTTCCTATTAATATTTATCTTAAAATAATTACTATATAATACATTTTAAAGAGTTTGATTTTTATTATGACTTCAAATTTTTCTTCTGCCAGAAGAGGAATGCTCAATAAAAATACTAGATCTCTTCAGTAACACACAGTGTGATTTTCTAGCATACTTAAAACAAACTTAAAATTTTGAAATTAAAATGTTGCATAAATTAAAATGAGGAAGTAAGAACATTGAAGTAAAAGCAATGAGGAGAGTAGTAGTTTACGCTGATAAAACTTCAATATATAAAAGGATAGAAAACTATTCAACTAATATAAAGCAGTCTGATCTCAATAGTTTTTGTTTAGTGTTTCAAATAATTTCTATCAATTTCCTGAAATTGATATAAAAAGTAACTAAAATACATGACAAACAGGTACCTTAATGACATAATGGTATATTACAGGTTGTATTAAAAGTAAAATATTCTCCCAGCCTGCAATATGTGCAGAAACATTTAGTGAGAGTTGATAAAACTTGAAAACCTTGACTCTTGTCATGTTCGTGTTAGGCTTTTTTTTTGCTGCTTGTAGAATACATTGTATTAGTGTTAGTATCTGTGAAATAGTCCTTGCTTTGCTTTTTGCATATTGAGGGTTTTTTTATATTTCTTCCTATCATGTAAACTGTGTTTGAAAGTGGTTTTTGTATCAATATGAGATGTGTTAGTTTCTGATCCTGCATGGATGGGAGGGGAGAAAAAGATGGGGAGGAAAAGGAGGAATCAACAAATGCAATCTTCACTGCGTTGGGCTAAAGCTTGTGAAAGAAGTTACTAATGTATTAAAATGCCTCAACAGGGATTTGCTGAAAACTAATGCTGTAATGTGTTAGTCATGCTTTATCTGCTTCTATTTTTACAGGTTCTGAAGGATGACTGATGCTGGTTTCTATGATGCCACTTGGGAGTCTCTGGCACTGTGGATTGATAAGTAACATGCAGATTTAACTGCGCAACCTGGGGAGAAAGCGTCAGGAGTGCTACTACTTTTCAGCTCCTTAAGTGGACAGAAATATAGTGTCATCTATCTGCAAGGGAAGATACTTCAACAGATTTTTACAGCTAATAATAAAGACAACATAGCATCATCCATCTTCCTGATTTACAGCACATCACCTTCCAAGACAGATGATCTGTCCGAAGCTGGAGGATGCCCACAGAGCACATAATAATGAAGTAGTGAATTGATACTGCTGGTTCTGCTGCCTAATTGTCAGCATCACAGCTGATAGAACGGCACTGCCCTTTTTCTGCTGACTTAATCAGGGCAGAACAGCAGGGTGGACATGGCTGGCCTCATTAACAACCTGCCAATACTGTTTTTTGTTTTTCAAAACATCTGTTTGGGTTTTAGAAGCCCACTTTCTGTCTTCAAGAGGTGGGTTATTTAGGAAGACCTTATGTGTTGAATGCATGCATTCACTTATGATATGATTATGGAAGTATGAAAAAGCATGTCCTAGATAATACTGTGTATGGTATTTGTTCAATTTTGCGCTGAATTTTCTCTCTGCAATTTTGAAATGGCACTCTTGTCATACTGAAGACAGAAACTCTTGTTTATCCATAGGTTGCTCTATAAAATGTGAGTTTAAGATGATAAAACAACAATTAATGGAACTTTTTAGATAACACCACAGGTGTATTTGAGACTACACAAGGAGTAAATATATTTCATCTGCTTGAATTAGCTTGCAGCATAAAATGATGGTTTAACGAGAAAACATCAGCTAGCTTAAAACAGGCCAATCCTGTGGAATTTGGGGGTGGTGGGGTTGAATGCAGAACTGTATAGGTTAACTTTAAGTAGCGTAGAGAAGTAGCCTCCTAGCTCTCCAAAAATGTGTTTTACTGTTTGTGAAGTACATTGGGCACTGTAGTTACCATGTCGCTTCTATATTTATATAAATACATGAATGTACATATTCAAAATTTGTATCAATGTTGCATCATGTTTCAGGTGTCTTACCGTTTAGTTCCTTACAGTGTTTACATTTTTTACAATTTTTTTTACACATTGCATTCAATACAGACTTTGATATTTATGTGAAGTTGTAAAACTTATTTTACTTTGCTGCTTATAATAGGACTTGCTATAAATGTTGTGGTGTTGGAATTAAAAATTTTCCCCTTACACATTATTTAAAATTAATGTGTATTGAATTATACATCAGGTACGTAGTCTTAAAAAAACCCCACAAAACTGTTGTGAATGATTAACAGTACTTGACATTTTCTAGTGAATTATTTCTCCGTTTGTACGTCCAGGTACCTCAATTATTTAGATGTGATGACAGGTTACGTTTTTAGTTAATGTTTTCTGAACTAGTCTGTCTGATTGCTCAGAGAAACTACTTCAGTAAGTGCTTGATAACTTAGAAGTTTTCCTCAGCTCAGGAAGGACTAAAATTTCCAGATCACTCCTGGATCTACATTGTCAAATTTCCTGACAGTGTTGTCAAACTTCTTTACTAGTTCTGAAGACCCTTCTTTTTAGAAAGATGTAACAAAAATCAGTATTTTTAAAAATCTTTCCTCTTTTTTTTTTAAGGTATAAAGATACTACCAGATCTCTTTCCAGTGAATGCCTTGGAAGTGACCGGCCGGTGATTTCACTTGGTCTCTCGGATTTTGCATTGGACATTCGCATGCCTGGGGTGACACCTAAGCAGGTGAGAGAAATACATTTTTTCTATTTGTCATGGTTTAAGCCCAGCTGGTAACAAAGCATCACAAAGCCCCTTGCTCACTCCTGCCCCCCAGCCCCAGTGGGATGAGGAGAAAATACAGAGAAAAGGGTTGAGGCAAGGGCAGGAAGGGAACATTCCCCAATTACAGTCGTGGGCAAAAGACAGGCTCAACTTGGGGAAGAAACAAAATCAATTTAATTTACTGCAAATCAAATCCAAACAAAACAAATATACTGAGAAGTAAACCCAAACCTTAAAACACCTTCCCACCACCCCTCCCTCTTTCCTGGCTCAACTCCACTCCTGGTTTTCTTTACGTCCTCACCCACAGCAGCACAGGAGAACAGGGGATGAGGGTTGGGGTCAGCTCCCCACACCTTGTTTCTGCTGCTCCTTCCTCCTCAAGGGCAGGACTCATCACTCCTCCCCTGCTCCACTGTGGGGTCCCTTCCATGGGAGACAGTCCTCCATGAACTTCTCCAACATGAGTCCTTTCCACAGGCTGCAGTCCTTCGGTCACAGACTGCTCCAGCAGGAGCTTTCCCATGGAGTCACGGCCATCTTGGGGGGCCTCTGCTCCTCCGCTCCCCTCCATGGGCTGGGGGGGGACAGCCTGACGTCTCCCCACGGGCTGCAGGGGCATCCCCTCCTCCCCCCTCCTCCTCCCCTCTTTCCTCCTCCTCCTCCCCTCCTTCCTCACTGACCTCACTGTCTGCACAGGGGATCCTCTCACAGTCCAGTCCCCCTGCTCACTGCAGGTTTCCCTCTTAAGTCTGTTCTCCCAGAGGCACTACCACCCTCACTGATGGGCTTGGCCTTGGCCAGAGGCAGGTCCAACTTGGAGGCAGGGAAGCTTCTGGCAGCTTCTCCCAGGAGCTGCCCCTATGGCCTCTCCCCCACTACCAAAACCCTCCCACCCAAACCCCAAACACTTTTTGACACTTTTTTTTTTTTATAAGCTAGGAAAATAAAGCCATGTCTACAATACCACTCCCATAAAAAGAACAAAATAAACAGGGTAACTTTTATAGGTAGATGTATGTCCAGAGGAAAGTAGGAAACAGAGAAGTAACCTGAAATAAGAGAAAAATCTTTTCACCTGATTAATGTTATTTGTAAAATGTTGGCTTCATAAACTGAATTACTAAAGTTTATTAAAACAAGGAATATGAATTTTATTACAGTGAAATATTTCCAGTTGTGCTAGTAAGACATACTTTTATTTAGAGTTGCAGTTTCCACCAACTTTGAGGTAATGCATCAGTGAATACATTAAATACATACATTAAATTGAATATTGCTGCAACGTTGGCAAGCTGAGCAAAAACAAACAAAAAGCATTTTATAAGGGTAATACTTCTGACCTAGTATTTTAAACCCTTAAAATACTCCAGGAAGGCTACTGTAAACAAGTTATAATGGTATAGTCTTTCATGTTTGAAGTTGCTTATCTTCTAATGAGCCAAGTGAGTAAAAATGAAGACAATAATTAAGATTTTTAACATTAGCATTAGTATTTTTAAGATTCACATAAAAGTCTGAGAATCTACTGTCATTTTCACATGTAGTTTCATTAAAAAAGATAAACAATGTTTAATTGGGTTTTTTTTCAATGCAAGGAATTATATATGTCATTAAAAGACCCTGTGTCTCTTTTAGAGGGCTGCAGATGCTTGGAAAGAGCAGGATGTTGTGCTGCAGTAGATGATGACTCATTGTTGCAGATAGCACTTTCAAAAAATACTGAAGGGAAAATGAGGCTTTCCGTTATTGGGGAGCACCCCTCTGGAACATGTAATTTAGAGTAAGTGGTGTCATTCCAATGAGTGCAAAACAGAAATATAGTTTCTAGTATATTTTATTTGTGTGTAGCAAAATACTAAACTTCTTTTTCAGAAAGAGTGAAAAGTACTCTCAGCTAATCCAGGTGCACATTCGTAATTAATGTTTTATTGATTTTACCTGAGGATTCATTAGTTGAAGAGCTAGGAAACACATATGAAGGGATCAGTCACTTCAGATTCCTATTAAAAAAAAAAGAAAATGAAAACCTAACACCACCAACAAAAGGCTGTGGTAGTTTAATAGAGAGGACATATTACTTTTCACATTCATGTGTACCTATAGCCAACAGCCTTTGTGTACACAATAAACTGAAATGGTACAGTGTAGGGTAGATTTGGGCAAAGGTCAGGGAAAGACAGCAATAGAAAGCAACTTGCCAAGTTAATTCCTACAAAGGTAAGTGAAAATAATCAATAACTAGCCTTATATACTTTTAAGTCTAGCTTTTATTTTCCTTTCTTGGTCTCACTTGCCCTTCATTTCATTTTCCTTCTTCCTTCCACAATCCCACGCTAACTGTACAGGAAACTTGGTTCGCATTTAGACAAGTTAAACACTGATATACTCAGCAAGAAGCAATGGCAGAAAAGGCAATCTTTGTTTACTTGCAATTCACAGAAGGAGATAACCAACAGCTTCGTAGTTCTAGTGCCATTAGTTTATTTTTTTGGCAGAAAAAACATGGAAGGGAAGAATCCTCTTTAGAGAGGAAATTCTGTAGAGGCTTCCTTCTAGCTCACTCTCTTCTTCATGTACCTCTTGGCTGTAATTGTGGGCAGATGTATTTAGCAGCTGTGGATATGCTGTGAGTTCAAGTTGTCCATACTGATGTTTATGTAAGACCATAAGTTGGGAGTTAGGTCCCTTCCAACCTAAGATACTCTATGATATATAGGTTTCTGCTTCCAGGATCTATCTGTAAGTTTAACTCTATTCATGAAGATGCAAAAACAAACCAGAGAACAAGAGGGCAAGTGAAATTGCTAAAATGCTTTATTAAGGGCTTTCTGGAGGTGTGTCACTGTTTTGGTTATGACTAATTGCAGTTCCTGAGTTCTCAAGTATAACAGTTTACATGGGAAAGGCGGGAGAAGAGAAAAAAAAAAAAGGAGGAGGAGCAGAAATTAGTGCAGATGTGAATGAGTTGAAAGAGTATCTTTAGAGGAGGATGTTCTGTCCTATCTCTTCTTTGTCATACATTTTTTGTGAAAAGAAAATCTTATTTCAGCTGGATTGCTACAAATTCTCAATTCACTGTTTGGCCACAGGTTAGTACTTTCAGGATCCCTCATAAACAGAATTCTTCTGGCCTCTTTCTCTCTTGGTATTATGCACACGACAATCACGTTTCTTATCTGGAGTCACAGCTAGCTAACACAAAGATGTCTTATGTAACTAACCACTTCTTTGTTGACAATTGATGACCAGTGTGACCTGTGGTAGACATACAGTCAGAAGGTTCATGTAATGTAAGGATTATTCTGCAAGGGCTAAAGTCACTGGTGGTTGAGTCAGAAATATCTCCAGGCTGGAAAAAGAAAGGGAACTTCTGAAATAGTACTGCTGCTGAGTTGAGTTGTTCCACAGCATAACTGTAGGCAGTTGTATTTAATCTTATTTTCCAAGGTCCTTGATACTCCAGCTTCCCAGGTAATTCTGGTTGAAAACAGATACTGAAAATTAATCACTTTGGATTCCAAGAAGTCCAATCATATGCATGTATTCCCTGATACTGACATGAATTTTCGGTACTACCAGTAAGGTTGTACCTAGTTTATGAGCATTCATATTGTTGTTTTGGAGTGATCACTGTGGGAATCACTGAATTCTTTTAATGTAGGGGCATACAGATAATATACAGCTTAAACTTTGTAAAATACACACCTGGCTCATGGAGGAAATATGTACATGTCTCCAAACAGGATGAGGAGGGAAAAACCCAAAATGATTTTGTATTGTTTACATAGGGAGCACCTTATAATGGTGGAGGTGGTGTAATTCTTGGTGGAATGGTTTGCAAATGGCTGGAGCCAAGTTTAACATCTGTCCTTGTATTGGTAGGTTAGTTGCATAAAATTAAATTAATATGTATCTCATGTTGTCAAGGCTGTGGGAAAGGTTGTCAGAAACCTGCAGTTTTTTGCAATGAGATACTAATAGTGACTTTGGTGTTTGGAGAGTGCGGAGTGGAAGTTTGCCTTACATTCTGTAGCTGCAGCTGCCCTGTGGGTGAATCAATGAGAACCAACCCCTTATGTGGCTTTGGAGTGTGCTGACTGTGCAGAATCCCCCCAGACTTGCTCTAACTCTGGAGAAAGTTGTGTGAATTACTTGGTTATTACTTAGGGTGAAATTCCGTAAAAAGTACAATTTAGTTACTTACATTAATCTGGACCCTGGCACAGTGAATATCAATACCAGAGATTTATGAGAAGTGATGCAGTTATTAGTCAGTAATGGCCCTTATTAAAGAAAAAGGGGGCAGGTGGCAGGACATGGGAGGGAAAAGTGGGGGGCTTTTCTTTTCCCTCCCTCCCCAGTATGCTTTCAAAAGGCAGCCTGTTGCACATCTAAAGTTCTATCAGTCTCGTCTTTTCACCTTTTTTAGAAACATCTGAACTGATGGGGTTGAGCCTAGTGGAGTGATCTCACTTTTTCCCCTCCTTGCATTTTTCTTACACAAGATGAATTCTACATAATAATTTTCTTCCGAAGATGGATCAAATATGCATCTCATGCTCATAGACCTGCTTGTGGTGAGGTACAGAAAACAGGACAGAATTATTGTGGATTCTGCAGTGTGCCTTTTGTAATGCTTTAGCATCAGGATGTTCCTACTCTTCTTGTGTTTGAAGTCGGGAACATTGACAACTGTAGATAAGCCACCAGAATCTGTTTTGTTGAATCCAATAGCTATTTTTTCATTTGCTCATTTTATCTTATTAGCTAAATACAACCTAGCTTGTACATCAGAAACAAAATTTAAACCCCTTGTGATTATGCCAGGATGGGTTTTCATGCCAGTAATGATAAAGACATCAAAATGACCACATTGATTGACTGTTTTATCCATTTGACCAAGAGATCTCATCTCTGACTATACCTCATAGGAGTTATTTATGGAAAGACCATAAAAGGTAGTATAGAAGAGTAGTATTGCAAAGACTAAATCATACTCTCTCTGTTTACAGTAATAGTGAGAGGATGCTGGCTTGGAGTTTTAGTCCAGACTATCTTATTTAAGTGATAGTGATAGTTCTTTGTGTCATGAATTTGTCAAATAAATTTTAACCCAAAGATAATCTTGAATATATATTTATTTTTTTAAAATATGCTTCTTTCCTTTTAAGAAGTTATTGGAAGCATTTTGGAAAGGGTTGTAGTTGGGTAATTTCATGGGTTTTTTTTCTGGTTTCTCTGCTTTTGAAAAATACATTTTGATGGGGAAGAAGAGGACATAAACTCTTTAAAAACAATGTGGGTAGTAGGATGGAACAGTAGGAAGGGGTAAGGGATATGAGACTACACTGTGAGTAGTATGGAATTTTAACAATTCAATGCTTTACCTGTACCAATCATCTATAGGCTTGTCATCTTAAAGTAACTGCTGGTGAGGATCTCTTGTTAATTAAATTAAGTCCTTCAGATTACTTTGGGGGACAATCTGAGGTGGCTAATGTAAGGCAATACAAACAATAACAAACAGATGAAAAGTAAAAAACTTTGAATGTTCCCTTTCTTCTCCCTGTCCGCCCCCATTTCTTCTTCAAAGCAGTGGGTCTTGCAAATTTTTCTTTGGTTTTTTTTTTTTTTTTTTTACTTTTAAAAAAAACTTTGCTCTTTTTTAGGATTAAAATCATAAAGGCACATCAGATTAGCTAGGAGCATGTCTCTAAGCTATACAATGTAGAGCACATCAGTATTGAAGAGAGATGACAAAAAACATGGAAGAAAGATGTTTAACTGGGACAGTCACTACTTGTAGATGTATTATAACACTGAGACAGAGAGGCATGACTGAATTCTGCAACAGCTCAGATAACGAATAATGCACTACCGGTTTAATACTTCTATAATTTCCAGTTAACAGTCTTTGATTAAAAAATGAAAGAGCCAAAAATAAAAGTGCATCTAGACTTCTAATAATCTTTGTAGGTGTTATGACACATTATAAAATCTCAGTCATTCCATCCATGATAAGTCCTAATACTCTGTTCTTAATTATTTTAATTCTTAGTTGGGTAAATCATACTTTCAAAAAATACATGTCATCCTTATTTTTGGTCCACACTGTTTCTAAATTCAATGTGTATTTAAAGACAAAAAACCTACTGTTTATTTCTACTACAATGGGAATTACTGCTGTTGACTTCCAAAGTTTGGCATTTGGGTATAACGTTCTAAATGAAGGTTTTTTTAAAAAATACTTCTGAACCCATGTTAAATAGAAAAGGTAGAATATTTCCATTTCTATTTCTAGAAGGCTTTAGTACGTTCATTCTGTAAATGCATATATATATACAGTACACAAAGGCATTCACATCAGTTGTATTAGCTGACATCTGTTCATCCTTCCCATCTTCTAGCAAAAACATCCAAAATGGTTTCATAGCTGTACACATCACTGCTTTGTCTAATCACATATTGTTCTCACCATTGGACCTGTCCTTCCTTCTCAGTTTCGTTTAACTGTTTACACCTATTTGCAGTGTCTTCTTTTAAATTAGTTTTGAAGTTTTTCAGAGCAGGAATTTCATCTTCATCTCTTTAGTATAGTCCTTATGAAAGTCCTGTCAGATTTTGAGTTCATTGGTGTAGTGAAATTCCAGTAGCTGACATCTTTCCTTTCTTAAACAGTCTTAAAAGTTGGAAAAAATGTTTAAAATAGTTAATTGTGTAGCTATCAACCTAATAGCCACATTGCTGACCTTATAGCCTAATCTCTGTTACATGTAAATAAACCATGGAAATGAATTTATTTTTTAGAATAGTAATCTAGATATCCTACATCATCTTTAGCCAAATATCTCAGTAAAGCAGGTGCTTTTTTCATAGATGGTGCTTTTGTAGGACCTGTACTTCATCTAGCTGACAAAGATGAGACTAATACCATTTTTTGTTTGCATAGTTCACATGTAATTTTGTGCTGTTCCAGTGATTTACTGACTTTTTTTGATGTACAAATTAAGATCCTTCCTTTCAATAGGATTGCCATATTGTTCTCAAGGACTTTGTTTTATAGTCCAAGTTGTCATAGATGGAAAACCTGGATTTTGTTTGTAGCCATTACTCTGAGTTTACTGTGTTCATATTTTAATCCAGGAATACTTCCAAGGCTTACATGCTGAGCATTTTAAACTCAAACCAAAAGTCTTTTAGGCAACAAAGGCAACTGTAGCATCATGGAGAGGCAATTCTTGATAAGTTTTCTGCCTGGATTGCCCGTTACACTGTATCTTATGCAGATTGTTCATCCAGTTACTCCAGGAAAATGATAGTCCTTTACAGTGCTTAAGCAAGAAAATCATGTATTGAATTGTTTGGTTTTTAATTGATTCTGTTCTTTTTTCTTTGTTTTAAGGGATGTATGATCTTTGTTAGAATGCCCAGGGAAGAATATTTTCATTGATCATAACAGTTAGGTGTATGAATCAAAAATAAATGTATTTCTATGATTGCTGGTACAATGACGCTGCATTTTTACACTTTGTGGTCCGGTTATATAAATCTTGGAATATGGTGAAATACTGCTATAGGTAGAAATCTATTTAGCTTCAGAGTATCTGGAGTTGGAAGGGACCCATGGAGTCCAACTCCCTGCTTCTTGCAGGACTACCTAAAACTAAACCATATGACTAAGAGCGTTGTCCAGACCCTACTTAAACTCTGACATGCTTGGTGCTGTGACCACTTCCCTGGGGAGCCTGTTCCAGTGACCGACCACCCTCTCCATGAAGAACCATTTCCTAATGTCCAGTCTGAAACCCCCCTGATGCAGCTTCATTCCATCTCCCCGTGTCCTATTGCTAATCACCAGAGGGATGAGATCAGCACCTCCCCCTCCACTCAAGTGCCATTAATTCTTAGATTACAGTAAGTTTATAAATACTAAGAAAGTAGTGCATACCAAGGGCACAGTGAATCAGAAGCTGAATAATTCTTTTCACTTTATGTAGCACACTCATTGATTGGTGCTGTTTATTTGGACACTGGGAGGGTACTGTTACCCCTTCAGCTTTTTAGTGGAATGGGAGGGGGCAGTGTTTGTTAACCACTGCAAGTAAATTCAGTGCTAAGGCTTATAAGTATGTAATTCTTATACATTAGTTTATTCAGCATTCTCACATCGATCTTCAGAAAACATAGAGAATTTTCGTGCTTTGTTTCTATTATTTTCATTCTGCATATTCCCAATTGAAAGGTAATTTCTGTTCTTTTGTCTTTTAATAGTCCGATACCTACCTCTGCATGTCAGTACCCCTGCCGGTGGATGATGAAGCCTATGTAGGTGAGTATTGGTTGACTGGAGGAAGCAAAGCAAGCCATTTTGAAGAACCTCAGCATTTTCTTCTTTTCTTTGACTCATTTTGACTTAATCTTTGGCTGTCAGAGTTTCCAAAATGCATTCATCATGTTTAATGCAGAAACAAACTAGAGAGAGCTACTTAGAGTCAAGATAACAAACTGTATCTGGAGAGATTCTTGAGTAATAGTAGTTAGGGAGCTGCATGCAGATGCCTCTGGCAGTCAGTAGCAAAGAGTCCCATTTGTAAAGTATTGGCTTTCTGTCTCTGGCCGGATACTTAATTCTGCTCCACTGAGCATACTGTTTATTTACCTGCTGGTACTGGCTGTAAATCCTTTGTACTTACAGTCAGTGTTGGCCACAGTAAGATTTTACTTATCTGGGTGAAAAAAAACCAAACAACCAAACCCTCTCACCTCCTTTTTTTTCCCCCTTTTTTTTTTTCTTTAATGTTGTGGCATGAATAAAATGGCAGACAAATAGAAGGAAATACTGTAATAGTGTACAAATGCTGAAATCATATAGATCAACGAAACAACACCATCTGTTCAGAAAGTGTTTGAGATATTATTTTTTTTTTATTTCCCCCTGCTTGTGAACATACAGTTGTTCTGGTAGAGACAAGACTTGTTGATTTGCCTGAAGATAGTTTCACTATCAGAACATGCTATAAACTGAAATAAAAGAAAACAATGAGAAGTTAAAACCTCTATATAAGACTATTGTTCTATGTGGATTTCCTTGTGGAAATCCTTCAGAAATAGAGTATTATGTTTAGATTTTCATGTTGTATTACAGTAACTACAAAAATTGAGTAAATTTTCTTCAGTGCTTTCTTTGTATGTCTGTTTTGTAAAGAAGTCAGAACCTGACCACAGATTTTGGCTGTGAGTTTGACCTCAGAAAGAAAAATTAGCATAAAAGGGAGGTGCTCATTCTCTGATAAGCTCTACTTGCCGTGCAGTGTGTGTGATAGACTCTTCTGCTTTCAGGTGAAATATAGAAAGACATAATACTAACCTGCTGCATAAGCAAATTTTATTTAGTGCTTCACTGAGGTGCAAAATTGTGTAGTTTAGTTCTTAGATTGCTGCACATTTAGTTCTCTTCATTGGTGTTTACATGTGTTAAAGCCACATAAACTTCTTTCTGTGGTGTATATGTGTAAAAGGACCTACAAAAAATAATTTTCTTAAAAGTGGTATTTATGCAAAGTCTCAATGTGAATCGTGCAAGACAACCCATTTTTTTCTCTGAAGACTGAGAAACTTCTAGGTTTTTGGTGTTTACATGGTCTTCACCAGTTTTTTATAGGATTTGGTCACCTTTCCAGTGATCACTGTGCTTGAGTACATGTGATTACAAAGCAGAATAAGGTCTGGACAAAGGAGCCATTCTAGTTGCAGGTGGAGCTTTGAAGAGCAAGAGGAACTTGATTAGCAAATTTTAAAAAACGCCTCGTACTGTGAACGTAAAATTTTCCCATTATAGCATTAATTACAACCTCTTGTATCTGGTTGCCTTGAAAATAAAACAAAACTGCTTGCTTTTGTTTTTTTCTCTTTGGTCCCTTCCACCAAAATGGATAGGCATGTGGTCAATCTTAAGCATGTGATCAGTTCCTTCTCACTTCAGTAAAGTCATGGGAAAGTGTTTTCAGTGGAAAAGATTTGTCAGATTGGAGTCTTTACAATCAACAGAAGTTACCTAATTATTGGAAGAATAGAACCATAGAATCATAGAATCATTTAGGTTGGAAGAGACCTTCAAAATCATAGAGTCCAACCATCAACCATGCCCACTAAACCATGTCCTGAAGTGCCTTGTCTATTGACAAGTCTGAGTAGACTCAAACATATTCAATTGTAGAGAATAGAAAGAATGCAAACTGACCTATCTTATTAAATGCTTGGATAGCAAATTAAATCTTCTTCTCAGGAAAAAGATTTTTACAACAGGTGTCATTATCTGAGAAATGAGATGCTTAATGGAGTTTTTCCTTAAATACTTCTTAATACCGTTAAGTGTTGTGAAGCTAAAAACTTACATGCTTGTGTGTATTCTGTGTTGCTTAAATAAGCATAGTAGATAGACACACAGAGAATGAAATACTTCTTTTTAAAACGATAGTGTCTACATTTTTATGGTTTAAGCAGAATCTGTATTCATTGCATTGCAAATAATGGTGTCATTAACTTTCATTAATTACTATTTTACTTTCTGATAGAGGCATCTAAAAACTAACAAATGAACTGTCACTCTGAGTTGTTGTTCAGTCATATATTGAGAAGACTCTGTTCTGAAGAACTTCAACATGAAGAGATGTGATTACACAGAATTAAAACAATAACCTGGCTTTCTGAGGCAGTGCAATGATAAAGCTGAGACCAGAAACTATATGTTCTGCCTCTAGTTCATTTTATTTGCACATAATGCTGCCAAGTAAATGCCTTCTCTTTTCAGTCTTGTTGGTTTTTTTTCCTTTTACACTTTTAAAGGACACTTTTATGACCAAGTGTCCTTACACTTTGACCAAGAATTACTTGTTTATTCCTTTTTTACTTTGTTTTCCTACTTTTACCCCATTTTCTTCCCTCCTCCAAGACCATGTGGAAGAGGAGGTTCTGTTTATAGAACCTGCTGCAACATAGGGTTTTTGCATATCAGTAAAACATAAGGACCTTGGAAGAGAGAACTTCCTTTTTAGCGTTGGATGCAGGCAGTACTACATTTTTAGAATGGAGAAAATACTTTCTGTAACCTTTTTCAATATTTTGTATTGAATTTGTATTTGAGGACTTTGAATTCAGACTTCAGCTATTCCCCTAAAGATTTAAAACTAGTAGGTGGTCCTGCTTGCACAGGGACAATGGGTATAACTTCATACTGCAAAGCTGGAAGGATACTGTACCAGAATTTACCAAATTAATCAGAGTCAGTTCTGAGATGTTATCAAAAGAAGGAACTGATCAAACTTACTTATGAAATGTTACCTGCTAGAAGGAGGAGTAGAGCATGTTTTGCCCTAGAGGTCTTTTTCAGGGGTGCATCTCTGTATTTTTGCAGATGCAGTTAATTTTTTGTGTGATACTCTTTATTGAAGGGTCAGACTGTCAAGGCTGAGATTTCTGTTTGAAACAGTTGTTTTTCTGTCCCAAAGGGCTATAAATGCTGAAAAACTGGGGGGAGGCAAATGTTTGTTTGTTTGTGGTGTGGGTTGGTTTACATTTAGGTTAATGTTAGGAACATACCTTTTGATCATGTGAAATGAAATGGCTGTGAGATTAGTATGTAATTTTTCAAGAAAGTATCATTCCAGTTGCATTTTAAAAACTTACTGCAGTTTTCTTCTTCCACCTCATGTTTGATTAATGTTTATGAATAACTAGCTAAACCAGAAACTAGATTGAGTCTAATGGTGCAAGCATTGATAAAAATAATTTTTTGACTACTGAGCTGTAGTGATAGCTAAAGGATGCTCTACAGACACTTACAAGAATTGAGTCTGACAGCAAGCCACTCAGCCAAAAAATTTGACTGTCATCTTCAGCTTCTTACATTCATTCACATGGGTGACTAGTAAATAAATGTGTCTTTTTCTTACTGACTCATGGTAAGTCCCTGCCAGATTGTGCTGTAGAAATGAGATGGAGCCTATTACATTCAGCGACACAAACTGAGATGATTAGATGATTTATTACTTTTTGTCCATACATGAGTCTGGGACACTGTGGGTTTGTTACTTTCGTATGGCATATATAAGCTTCCCTATTGCCAAGTAATGATGACTTCACTGTATTGAAGGCCTCTAATGTCTCCCTAATCTGCCAAAATGTGGACACGAATATGTTGATAAATTTCTTTAAAGTTAATTCCATTATAGAGAAGACAGCAATTTTTTTTTTAAGAAAAGTATATCAACTTTATATTGAGTTGTTATTTGTAAAGATGAATGTCCTAGAAATTAATTTTTTAAAGACATGGCTTAACTAGACACTGTTAAGATTAAACTGAAGTCATATTCTCTTAATTCCTTTTTTTCCTGGAGCTCATAATTCAAACTAGTACTTGGTCAAGAAAGTAAGTCAGACTTTATTCATATTTAGTATATATACCAAAACTGTTAACTGTTACTTTAGTAATCATTTTGTAGCACTTTTCCATGCATAAAAAGTATTTAACTATTGAGTAATCTTCCATTCATTATTGCAAAATGTGGAGGCTCTCAACTAAGAATATAAGGCTTTTGTTTGATATTTCTTAAGCCTTTGCTACTGGCAGGTACTGCATTTGGTGTGAATTTTATGCTAATTTGTATGGCTTTTACACATAGGATTTTTTAAATGACTTTTTTTTGACCCTCTATTTGGGATGGTATAAGCCTCAGTGTGGTGCTAAGAAAATAACCATACAGGAACAGAGTAACCGCCTGTACGAAGCTCTCTTGAGCTCACAGGGAGACTTGAGAGGTTTTTCAACTCTTCCTTCAGAAGCAGTGATGAGATATGTGAGCTAAAATAGTGTATACAAGTGACCTATGCAGGAATCTGATTTTCGTTTGTTAACTGTGGTGCATCATTTTCTTCTAGTAAGAGTAGTATTTAGTAATCTATTTGTAATAAGTTTTGTAATAGTGCTTAAATGTCCCATCCATGCACTAACCTTTAATTTTACCTTTATTGAAGGCTGTCCTTCTAGATGTTATTTACAGTATGTTTTGCACAGGTATCAAGTTTGACAATAAAGTTCATTAGATTTCACATCTGTGAACTGATTATACAGAAATTTAATTTCTCACTTAAATTGGTAACAGCAGCTTAAAACACCTAAACACCTGAAAACTAAGGTAGGTAGGAAATCCACATAAAATGACACGTTGTCCCATGCAAGAGTTAACCATAATTTCACCAATTGTTACTGATAAAAAAGTCAAAAGAGAAGGTCTTTCTGTAGCGCAAATTAGATTTTTAGCTATGAAATTAGTATAATTTACTTGTAGGAAAGAAAAGATGTTATGTAGTCTTCAGACTTTAATCATGATGGCAAGTTTAGCACTTCTGAATTCATACATGGTGCTCAAGGACATGTGCGAGCATCTCTTACTTCCAAACCAAGCCCTCAGCTCTGGCGTACTCATTTCCTCAAAATCTGACATCGTGCCTTTCGTCTTCAAGCTATGATTTGACTCACATGCCTTAATTGTTTTTCCTGAGGACTGTTTTTCCTCACTTTTCACAACAGACCTCAGCTCCAAAAATAGGTCTAGAATGTATTTGATTAATTTTTTTCCCCTCATAAAACTGGGACAATAATTCACATCATCATTCACTTCAGGAACCCTGCCTCAGCCACATGTTAAAATACTGAGTTCAGACTGCAGATAAATCTCAAACTTTGGGAGCAGAATAGTGTTTCAGTGGTTTGCAGCTTCACCATTTGCCCATGTTAAGACTCTTACAAGAGCTAAAAGACACTTCCTTGAAGATTCCTCAATGTTTATGTACATGTAAGGGCAGGACTGATTCCACTGTTTTGGAATTAGTGATGTAGGATAAAGTTTAAAAACCCTCCAAAGGTTTGACATTATTAGTGAGAATAAATCTTAATCCCATCTTGGAACTCTTGTCCCAAGAAAGATGCAGGAAAAATGTAAACCAGATGGAGTACTGGAGGAAGATATTACTAACACATAAGATGTTAGTTACTGTTAACTGTAACTTACTGTTTGTATTTTTGATGAAGAAGTACAAAAGAAGTAGAAAAGTATTACTAAATCACAAGTGCAAATTTCAAATCTAGATCGAAATCAGACTTATTACAGTAAAATTTTGTGGTTTGGGATACATGGATATTTTTACTAAGCATCATATTTAACTTTCAGGGAAAAACGCAGCAGTTTTCAGTGGGAACTTGGAATTTCTTTTTTAATGACTATGTGAGGTACAGTGTTTTAACCTCGGAGACAGGCTGTTGGATGGAAATTTAAGTAAAGCTTGTAAGTGGAATGCAGAAGGTAAATAAATGAGTGGGGACATATATGACGTTTTTCTAGTATTGCAGACTAAAAATGGCACAACATGCTTTTGTTGATGTAACTAATGGTGAGAGTAAGGATAGCTTATTTGTTTTATCATTTTGTTTTTCAGTTGACTTTAAGCCTCATGCCAGCATGGACACTGTCCATCACATGTTACTTTTTGGATGTAATGAACCCTCTTCTACTGAAAATTACTGGTAAGAGTTGCAACTTGTTTTTATTTATTGTACTAACTTTTCTTGTGTTAATTACTTCCACATAAACCTTTTCCAGTGTCTTAATTTATTGGAAACGTAGAAAAATTTGTAAGGAAGAAGAAATGTATAACATTGCAGTCTTTCTACACTTGAAGTGTTTATTTTTCTTAACTAACTCCTCTCTAAGGTGGAGAAAAAGATCTGGTTTTTAATTCTTAATGACTGATAGACTGTATCTGAGGCAGAAACAGGAGCTATAGTGGGCAGAGTGCCATTGGATACCAAGAAATCTAGGCTTCCTTTATAGTTGGCTGCTTTTTTGGGTATGAAGAAGTATTGTAGGGGTAAGCTGAAGAAGATTCTCTGTGTGAAGTGCTTTGGTAGTTGACTTGCCCTTCAAAATGCCTAAGCAGTAAGGGCAGAGGGAAGCTCAGTGCCACTAAAACAGGTGTGGGGAACCAAAGTGAAAAGAATGTGAAGGTGGGTGGAAATGAATGGGCTGTCAGTAATTTTGCAAGTTTTCTCCAGCTTTTCAAGAGAGAACAGATAAGATAGTTTTGCTGACACTGCAAAGCCTATATGACTTATTCTGATCTGTGGAACAATTTTAATACAGGTTTTCTGGCAGTTGTGTAATCATTTTTTAAGTATTTACCAAAAAGGTGACTAGAGCTGGAATTTAGAGCTAATAGCATGGTATAATATATTTCTCACTAAAAATATGAATTTATCATTTTGAATAATCTCTGCCTGTTTTGGGGCGATGATTTGATTAATACTTTAAACATAAAACAAACTTTCATCGAAAGTTTTATCTCCCTCCTACCTATCAACCAAGAGTTCTAATACTGAAAATGTTGTAATCTTGTCTTGCAAGAAAAGCAGGTGCTTAAAAAGTTCAGATAAAAATAAAACTGCAAAAGCACAGAATTTCTATTGATTTCTTTTCCCAGCAGACAGCTTTTCTCTGTTCTTTTTATTGTATCTTATATGTTAGAATATATTTTTTGAATAGTTTAATGGGAAAAATATACCAACATAAAGCTGTTCCCATTGTGGCCTGTTAAAACCAGTTTACTTCTTGAGTGTCCTATTTAAAACTGAGTAGACTGTACTTGTAGCATGTTTTGTTTTCATATGTCAGGCAGTAGTTTCATTAGAGCCTTGAAATAATCTGTACAGGAAAGAATTATATTGTTATAGATTGATCACGTGCTTGCACTGAGATGAAGTCACAAGATGATGCTTAAGTTATATCTAGCTGACATTCTGAAGATGTAGGTGAAATGTTTAGTTCCTAAGCTTTCAAATATGAAGAGATGGATCGAAAGCTGTAAAGTCATAAAGTTCTTCAAAGCTGAATCAGACTCAAGTCCTAGGTTTGAGACTATGGTTCAGGTAGTTTGAGCTCCCTGGCTGTACCAGCACTATTCCTGGAGAAGAATGATTGCCCAGCAGAAAATGCATCAGGTAGCTGTCAAATGATGAAGCATGTAATTAATCGTGGTGGGTTGAGCTTGGCTGGGTGCCAGCTGCCCACCAAGCTGCTCTATCACTCCCCTCCTCAGCAGGGCAGGGAGGAGAGAAAATAAGATGGAAAAAACCTTGTGGGTCAAGATAGAGGTAGTTTAATAAAGTGAAAGCAAAGGCTGTGTGCAGAAGCAAAGGAGAATCAAAAGATTTATTCTCTACTTCCCATCAGCAGGTGACATCCGGCTACTTTCTAGGAAGTAGGGCTTCAGTACACATAGTGGTTTCTCCAGAAGACAGAAGTCTTAACAAATGCCCTCCTCTCCTCCTCCTTTCTCTTAGCTTTTATTGCTAAGACATCACATGGTATGGAATATCCTTTTGGTCAGTTTGGGTCAACTGTCCTGGCTATGTCCCCTCCCAAGATCTTGCCTACTCCCAGCCTACTGGTGAGGGAAGAGACAGCCTTGATGCTGTGCCAGCACTGCTCAGCACTAGCCAAAACACTGGTGTGTTATCAACACCTATCTAGCTACCAATACAAAGCACAGCACTATGGGGGCTGCTATATGGAAAATTAACTCCATCACAGCCAGACCCAATACATTAGTGTTGTATTTAAATCTGATATTTCTGATTTTTCATATACAGGTTTTGATTATATCTTGCTTTTTTCCATGTGTAGTTTCTGAGGTGTAGTATTTGGTTTACATTCCTAAAATAAAAGCTCTTCATTCAGTGTCTCATCATTTCACATCCCTTTGTTGCAACAGTTTGCAGTGTTTCATCTTGCTCTACCAATGGCTATCTGCAAGGCTAGGAAGTTGATCATGTCTGTTCTACATAGAACAGGCTTTAGACAGCTGCATTTGTGCCTGTTTGACACATAAGCTTGTATAAATGCCTGTTTACTAAGTATCTGTGTGTGTATATAATTAGTGTAGTATATATGTGTTTAGACATATATGTGTGTGTTTACATATATATGTGTATATCTGTAAATGTCTGTGTTGTAAATATGTTCGTTTAAATGTCCAGATGTGTAGAAACTGTTGCACATTTTGTAAGTCATTGTAGAGAGTACATATAGTTTAAAACCATTTTCCTACTAGTTTAAATTTGCTAAAGGCTTTGGGCCATTAGAACTAGTTTTGTTAAAGTAATTCTGATGACTGTGTATTAATGATGGAACATCTTTGGGTTTTGTTTTTATTTTGTTTTGTGATTTGTTATTTGTTAATTCTTTTTGTTACGTGCAGACTAGTAAGTGATGACTTCACTTGCTATTCCATCTGTTAGGGGAAAGAATGGTTGGTTGAGAGCTGATGTTTGAGGACACTACTACAAGATTTGTTTAGCAAGGATCCTTCCCTTATTGTTTACGTGGTCAACATTTTTATATAGCCAGTTTTTATTCAATTAAGGCATACCACATTGATTTTTTGCTTTATTGTAGTTTCTTCATCAAAATTCTGGGCAGCATTAGTTAGGTGGTTTGTAATCAGTTGCAAATACATTAAAAATACCAAATCAAGAGCTATTTTTCTTACCATCATCATGTCGATTAGGTGTATTATGGAAAAAATAGTTCTTTAGGAGCATTCAGAATGCAAGGACAAATTTCATTTCCCTGAGGTGTGAAATTTTATTCAGGCCAGTTTTGCGTGTGGAGGAATGGAAGAGGGAAAGATACAGCATCCAAAAAACTTGTTTGGATTAGCTGCCCTGTGGCCATAGCAGCACTGAGCCAAAATCTGTGTCGCCACTCCGGCCTGCTGGCTTTTCTGGTTACGTGATGCTATTCATGCAAATGCCCCATGCCTTCTGAAGGGCAGTCTAATGGTGTGGGACCTGTGCTGGTGCTGCAGAGTGACACGTTCACTGCAACATGGTAGAATCTTTATCTGAACAAATGCTAAAGGGGTGCACAGGTGTTTCTCCCTTCTTGAAATAACCAGGTTTCACAGAAATGAAGTAGGCTCCCAAGGCTCATTTGCTCAGGTTTTGTTCAGTGCACCAAAAAAAGGTGTAGCTGGTTTTGTGTCATGTTCATAATTAGCCCTAAAAACAGTTCAGCCACTATGACAGGAAGTTTTGCCGGACCTGATAAACTGTGCTGAAATTGAAGTAGCATGCCTGAGCTGATTCATCAGAAGTTCAGATTCTCTGTAGATAACTAAGAACACACTTGAATTATTTAAAAGAAGATGTTGAATTACTCAGAACTTCTGAGTCTCCTGGCAAGACAGGTCTCGTGCTATGTCAAACCTGACACTGAAATGAGCTCCCATAAATGAGATGATTCATAGTCGTTTATTTCAAGATCAGGCCGGGCAACTCTAAATAGTTACCTAATCTAAATAAATGTGTTAAGTACAGGTTGCAGATCACCACCCAGTAATTCCTCTGTCAGACTAGCTGCTCCTGTTGGCAGGAGGGCATGGTTTTGGAAGCTTTTGACATAAATAGTTCAGTAAATGTTGTAAAAGATGTCAGGACTGGTTCAGTGAAATACTTGCATTATTTCTTAGGAAAGCTTAGGAGAGAGTAGGAACAATATAAGGATATGTATTCCTGAGTATAGTTTCTTACCATTGTTACTGCCCCAGAATGTTCTGCACCATTCAGCTCAAGAACTGAAAATGATCATTTTTCTTACTCAATCACCTCAACTATCTTTTTTCACAAGTCTTGGTTAGAATCAAGGAGTATAGTGTAATAGAGAAAGAAATGTAAAAAATTCTTTTTTCCTAAACAATGCAAATATCCTAAAAGGATAGCAAAATACTGGGCTTGCTAACAAGTGAAATATTTTGCTTGCGGTCTAGGCAATTAGTCAAAACCCCAGTGCCATTAAAAACTCAACTCATGAGCTTGCCCAGGATGGAGAAGAGTGCCTTTTGAAAGTCCAGGAGAGTTTGCAAAAAACAAAGATCTGAGAAGCAGTCAGTCAGCTCTATTTCCATGCCCTCTCCTACACCTCTCGCCCCCAAATTTTGACCACAGTCAAAATTAGTTATTAATACAGTACTGTATAGTATGCAGTATAATCCATTTTTATGGTATTCTGTGCTATTCATTCTGTTCAGAATCTCATGATTTTTTGCATGTAAAGAAGCTATGAATTTCAGTGATTGGTTAAATTTTTTTTTGGTGTAAATTTATGCTTTTTACTAGCTTCCTGCTTTAAATCTGTTCCGTGATTTAACTCTTCTTTGTAATCTCCTCTAGGTTTGTTTTTTTCTGAAAACCCGATGTTTCAAGAGCAGCATTGATGGCTAAATGAGGGGGTTGACCATTTTTTAAGCATAATGAAAGAGCAATGGTTGTATTTCATCTTTCTGCCCTGCAGTCTTCTCCCTCCATCAGCCAGCATCTCAGGAGGAAAGTTTAGAACAGCCTATG
Source organism: Elanus axillaris (assembly GCA_026212715.1). Classification (NCBI taxonomy): domain Eukaryota; kingdom Metazoa; phylum Chordata; class Aves; order Accipitriformes; family Accipitridae; genus Elanus; species Elanus axillaris. The sequence continues at coordinate 26,722,104 of JANZLQ010000079.1, read as the reverse complement.
CAGTTTTAGTTACCAAGCTAATGTGGTTCTAAAAAGTACCATTGTATAAATGAAGGCTATGGCTCAGTGTGGTAGTGAAGCTGCGACTGTGCTGTTGTTTCTGCTGTTGTTCCTCCTAACCAATCTCTTCGACACATTTCCAAACTCAGCTCAATACCTGGTTAGATCCCTGAAGTATTTTGATTGTTTTAGATTGTAGCAGTTGAAACCTGCACAGCTTTTACCTGCAGCTGTATGATTTGTTAGGGGTGAAACATTTCACTTACCCTGAAATAAGTTTTGTTTGTCCATTGGGGAATGTTTGAAGGGGAAGATGACCAAACTAGTAGTTGTGAAGGTCTAGAAACATGTGTTCTGAACAAAATTAATGCAAAGGAAGAAGTGGCATGTTCCCTTTTCTCTTTGTAGTCTGATTATTATGGCAATGCTTTCTGTCAGAAGAAAACACAGCAGCTATGTTGCAGAAGGGCTGTCTATGATCACAGAAACATGTAATGTCCCACTGAGGTGGTTTTCCTTATGTGCAGGAAGAACTGGTTATCTCTGAGAGAGCAGCCTGGAAAGCATCATCATCATTTGTTCTGAGAGGGGGCACATATGGCTCAGGCATCCTCAAAAGCCTGCATCCACTAAAAGTCCTGGTCTTTTATGCTTTTATATTCTTATACTTTTCCTCACACTGTGTGAGACTATTTTATCCAGTATTTAAAGTGACCGCAACCATGCTTTATGTGTACAAATGTTTTCCCAGGTCTCATTTTACCAGCAGTAATAAATGTAGAAGGGGCTGGTTGTTTTAAATTGAAACCCTGGCATGGGTATCAACCTTCATTGCATCTGGCTTGGATTAGTTGATGTTGACAAAATAGTTTCAGGTTGAGGCTTTCTAAAAGTCATACCCGTGTATGCTGCACCTTTGGAATGACTTCTACATTCTGTGCTCAGTTCTGCAATGCTTTGCCACTGAAGAACATACAAATACAGTCTGTAAGTAACCCTTTCCCTTAATAGAGGATTGAGAGGGAGAAGTGGCTTCTGGATGGGTGTTTGGGAAGCCCCTCAGCAGGACATTGTTTATCTGTGTATATCATCCTGTAGCCTACATCCACATACAGCAGTCAGTGCCCTCTTGGATGTGGTCCAGGTACATTGTACTGTCTGTACAACTGTGTCTGACTGGCCTTTTACAGATTCGGTAGTGTCTGTGCCTTGAGTTTATCAGTTTTTGTGGATTCAAGGTATCTAGAGCTTAACAGGCTTCAGGAGTTTTTCACACTCCACACTTAGTGTCACCAGCAAGGTGTTAGCTGCACAGACTAAGGTTAGCTGCACAGCTGTAGAGCTCTGTTATTGTAGGTATTTGTGACCTGTTTGTGGTCTGTAACTTGGCAAACACTTCTTTTTTCTTTCTTTTCTCATCGGGGGAGGGGGGTGTTGTTGTGTGTGATTTTTCTGTTTATAAAATAGAAAGAAAGAAAACCCAAAAAATCTTGCAGTGGAATAAAAATTAACTTCAAGCAGTGAGCTTGCATTAAGTACAAGGAAGCACATGAGTGCCTCTTACCTGTTGGTTCATATACAGCTTCCTGTCACCTTTTTTTTGTTAATGTTTTTTATGTTAATTGTAACTATCAGTTTTGACTTAAAGCTTTGATGTCTTCTGGGGTTTTTCTGCCTTGCACACAAGTCCTGTCCCTCTGTGTAAATATGGCAGCCATTGTCATTCTGTGGCCCTTGAGCTAATAATGTTAGAAATTTTCATATGGTTCATTCTCACAAAAGGTTCCTTTTTTTTTTCCATTTCTGGCTACTAGGCTGGCAGGGACTATCAGAACTGTCTGTGGTTTTGACCCTGTTTGCCTAACACTATCTTAAGGCAGAGGGAGGAAAAAAAAAGGTGATGGAAGATCTAAAGATACCCTGGAAAGCAATAAAAGAACTGTGTTTAATCAACATACATCCAAAATCATCTAAATAGATCTTAAAATTAGTGGGTTTGGATGTAATTTACCTGCCCTTTTCTGATTTCAAAATTAAAAAATGATATTCCCTTTTGTTTTCTTTCCTCATATTTTTAGGGACTGTGATGAAGGAACATGCAAAGACAAATCTAACATTTTGTATGCTTGGGCAAGAAATGCTCCACCCACCAGGCTGCCCAAAGGTATTGTGCCTTTAATGTGAAGCTCCTTGCATACAAGGGCAAGGGAGAGAAGAGGATGTGGAATTATGCACCTGGCATGTCTAGGAGCTTCCTGTAATATTTTTATTATGTGTAGTTGATGGAAACTGTATAAACATCAACCTCATAACTATGAATATATTATGCTAGCTAATATACTTGGGGGTTTTTTGTCATCCTGTTTGCTATAACATTATGGGTTTCGGTAGGGGGGAAAAAAGGCTAAGGGAGAGATAACGGTCATAATATAATGCTTTATTTTTATATAGCATTAAACTTGCATTTCCTACTACATGTTACTGGAAGGGTACTATTTTATTTATCTTTCAGTAGCATACAAACTGCATTAAAATATTTTTGTGTGTTTGGGAAAGCACAAACAAGTTCAGTCTAAACATTGATTTTTTATGTGTCTTGAGAGTACTTGGCAATTTTATGTGCCTTTCATTTCTCAATACTTTGATGCGGTTGAATAACATGTTTATATACCCATTTTCTTGTATGATAGATTACTTCACTGAATTCAGTCAAAATTTTCTAAGCTACTTGGAGTGGTATGTCTGGAATACAGGGAGAAGTGGTTCTTTCTAATAACCACTAAGGGTCCTAGAAATATCTACTATCTACACAGTCTCAGTCTGAAAATACCTGGAATTCTAAAATTTTTTTCTTTTACTGCCTCTTTTCATAACCAGGAGCAGTGCACAGTATCATGAAGAGGTTTATTTTTAATAATCCATTCACACACTTTTCAGCATGAATGTTACTTGATTTTGGTATCAGAATGTCAAGTTTAAAAAAACATTGTTTGAAGGATTCTATGGAAGCCTGATATTTTCTCTGCTGTTAAACCCCAGCTAGTAATTTTCTTGGCTCTAAGCTGTTCATAAATACAAGTTTTGTGGAGACGGTTCATAATGATACTACATTTGTGCACAGAGAGGCTGCAGTCCCATTTATAAGAAGGCTTTGCAATGGGCAGTATTTAATCTAGTGGGATTCACTGACTGAATAGGAAGAAATTGCTTTCTCTCTTCTGTCGAAGAGTGTTCATTGTAGAATTGGTTTAGAGAAAGCCCTTTTGGTGATGGTGATATTTTGCCGTTTCATTATTGCAAATTATTTCAAATTCTTCCATTTTCTTCTGTGCCTGTGCTTACTTCTGTCAACAAGTAACATAGCTTCATAATTTCCACAAGCTTTTTTCTGCATACAATATTAATTTACATCTCAAAATATTTTACTGCAGATCTTTTTATCTTTTCATTCTCAGCATGTTCTTAGTAAGTCAGTGTTAATCAGTTTGTATCATTCACAGGTTGTATGAGAAATTAAAGTTTACCAAATCCTACAAGGCTGGTAAAACTTGATTTTTTTCTAATTTTTTTAATCTAGTTGTGTATATATATAAAATCTGTATTCACATTCTTGGACTGAGAGAATTCTCTGCTGAATGCAGATATCTGTTCATTAATAACTAAATTGTGGTCCTAGCTTCTTAGTCTGTTTGGGAACATGTGTTGTGATGGTGGTTTTCCCAGTTTTCAGGACACTGGTGTCTCTGAAATTTTCTGCCCCTTCACTCTAAGTCATTACAGTGATTTGTATTTTTAGATATGGTCAGCAGTGATGAACCATCTTACATTTTATTGTTTCTGAAAACAATGCATTTTCCTTCCCTTAGGTGTTGGATTCAGAGTTGGAGGAGAAACAGGTGGCAGATTTTTTGTGCTCCAGGTACACTATGGGGATATCAGTGCATTTAGAGGTATGTATTTTGGAAAATTTTTCTGTAAGTTTTATCAGTTACAGCATCAAAAGTATTTATATTACCTGCAGAAAAAAATTTTGCTGTTAGTGCCACTCAGAAAGCTAATGATCAGTGAGCATATTTGTAATAAGGTATGTATATTAACTTGACTTGTTTATAAACTTGCTTTATCTCTATAAATGTTTGAAAGGTGAATTTCTTTTCTTCCAAAAATGTAAAGCAGATGACTTAAAGTAATGAAGAAGCAGATGAATAATTCTGTAGGAAGAAGCCTCTTTTTCCCTGCATAATTCATTGTGTTCTTTAGGGAAGTTGAAGCAAATACCTGTGAACACCCTTAACATGTCACCTTACTTGAATAGCTGGTGAGAAAGATGACATACACTGGTCAGTCGATCACAGGAGCTATGTTTGGAAAGAGTTGTAACTAGTGGAGACAGCGTCTTTCCATATTTCTAAAAAAAGAAAAAAAGAAGATTAAACACTCATTTCAAGCATGGCAGCATGCTTATTGTTGTCAGGGAGTGTTTCATAGAATCACAGAATGGTTGAGGTTGGAAGGGACCTCTGCAGGTTATCTGGTCCATCCACCCCTGCTCAAGCAGGGCCACCTACAGCTGCTTGTCCAGAACCATGTCCAGGCACCTTTTGCATATCTCCAAGGATGGAGACTCCACAACCTCTCTGGGCAACCTGTGCCAGCCCTCAGTCACCTTCACAGGGACAGTGTTTCCTGATGTTCAGAGGGAACTCCTGTGTTACAGTTTGTGCCCATTGCCTCACAACCTGTCACTGGGCACCAGTGAAAAGAGCCTGGCTCCATCCTCTTTGCACCTGCCCTTCAGGTACTTTGGTACATGGATAAGATCCTTCTCTTCTCCGGGCTGAACAGTTCCAGCTCTCTCAGCCTTTCCTCTTAAAAGAGATGCCCCAGTCCCTTCATCATCTTTGTGGCCCTTCCTTGGACTTTCTCCTGTATGTCCATGTCTCTCTTGTACTAGGAAGCCCAGAACTGGACACAATACTGCAGGTGTGGCCTCACCAGTGCTGAGTAGAGGGGAAGGATCGCCTCCCTTGACGTGCTTACAGTACTTTGGCTAACACAGCCGAGGATACCATTAGCCTTATTTGCAGCAAGGGCACATTGCTGGCTCATGTTCAGCCTGGTGTTCACAAGGACCTCCGAGGCCTTTTCTGACAAGCTGCTTTCCAGCTGGGTGGCCCCCAGCATGTACTGGTGACTGGGGTTGTTCCTCTCCAGGTGCAGGACTTTGCACTTCCCTCCCCTTTTTGAACTGTGTGAGGTTGCTGTTAGGCCATTTCTCCAGCCTGCTGAGATCCCTCTGGATGGCAGTATGACCCTCTGGTGTGTCAGTCTGTGGTAGATTGACCCTGGCTGGATGCCAGGTGCCCACCAAAGCTATCACTCCCCCCTCCTCAGCTGGACAGGGGAGAGAAAATATAACAAAGGGCTTTTGGGTTGAGATAAGGACAGAAGAGACCACTCACCAGTTACCGTTACGGGCAAAACAGACTCAGCTTGGGGAAAATTAACTCAATGTATTACAAATCAAAACAGAGTAGGGTAATGAGAAATAAAACCAGATCTCACAACACCTGCCCTCCACCTCTTCCTTCTTCCCGGGCAGAACTTCACTCCTGGATTCTCTACCTACCCCTCCCAGCGGCACAGGGGGACAGGGAATGGGGGTTGGGGTCAGTTTATCACAGGTTGTCTCTGCCACTCCATCCTCCTCAGGGGCAGGACTCATCACACTCTTCCCGTGCTCCAGCATGGGGTCCCTCCCACGGGAGACAGTCCTCCACGAACTTCTCCAATGTGGGTCCTTACCACAGGCTGCAGTTCTTCACGAACTGCTCCAGCGTGGGTCCCTTCCACGGCAGGCAGTCCTTCAGGAGCACACTGC
>JANZLQ010000079.1:26702609-26716123 GCA_026212715.1 Elanus axillaris | reverse complement strand
CAAGTCCTGCCAGAAAACCTGCTCCGTGGGCTCCTGTCTCCACAGATCCGCAGGTCCTGCCAGGAACCTGCTCCAGCACAGGCTTCCACACAGGGTCACAGCCTCCTTTGGGCACCCACCTGCTCCAGCATGGGGTTCTCCCCGGGCTGCAGGTGGAGATCTTCTCCACTGTGGACCTCCCTGGGCTGCAAGGGGACAACCTGCCTCACCATGGTCTTCCCCATGAGCTGCAGGGGAATCTCTGCTCCGGTGTCTGGAGCATGTCTTCCCCCTCCTTCTTCACTGACCTTCGTGACTGTGGAATTGTTTCTTTTACATGTTGTCACTCCCTGGCTGCTGTTTCTCTCTGTCCCCCAACTTTTTCCCTTCTTAAAAATGTTATCACAGAGGCGTTACCACTATCGCTAATGGGCTCAGCCTTGGCTGGTGGTGGGTCCATCTTAGAGCCGGCTGGTATTGGCTCTGTCGGACACGGGGGAGGCTTCCAGCAGCTTCTCACAGAAGCCAGCCCTGTAACCCCCCCCACTACCAAAACCTTGCCACAGAAACCCAATACACAGCCACTCCTCGCAGTCTGGTGTCATCAGCAAACTTGCTGAGGATACAGTCTGCCCTATCATCCAGCTTGTTAATGAAGATTTTGAACAGGTCTGGACCCAGTATTGACCCCTGGGCTACATTGCTAGTTGCCATCCCACAACTGGACTTCACACCACTCACTGATCACCACACTCTGCGCCTGACCATTCAGCCATTTTTCAATCCACCTCACTGTTTGCTAATCCAGCCCATACATTATAAGCTTGGATTAATGAAACTTGGACTTCATTAATGCATGTGGAGATTTTTAGGGACAAGATTAATTTTTTTACTTATTTGTATTTCATGCTGTACTTTGTTCTTTAAACCTGAAATGTCTTGTTCTGACGCCTTTGAGATGCATCAATCCTTATTTTTACTCTGTGAATCATGTCCTGTGTGGAGTTCTGGGGTTAAGGCCTCTCTGGCCTTTAAGAACAAAAGACCTGTGGGTCATCATTGTCTTGCCTGCGATACATTACTGCAGAGGTATAAACAAAAATGTGAAGTTCCTCATGGGCTAAATGGTAATCAAAATGTTTGACTTGAAAGAAGAATGGGGAAGTAAGCTGAATAATAGCAAAAAATTAAGGGTTGAATAAGTGTTAAATCAATAGTTTGAGCTGTGCCCATGGCTTCTGAATCCTTCTGTGTTACCATGGTAAATGATCTACAGGTTGTACTTGATTTTGAACAGAGAAGTTACCCTGTAGCTGGCAGCTTCCCAGTGTCATGCAGCCTCTCTTCTGTATACCTCTGAAAAGGTTTGGGCAATACTTATCCAGAATTTTCAGCAGCATTGAAGCTGAAGGTATGGTTTCTACCATGACATGAACATACAATGTAGCATAATGGCAATAATGGTAACGGAGGAGGAGGAAGGAATAAACTGAGTGTGCCAGCACTTTTTAAATGGAGCACATATACAAATGTGCACAACTGAAGTGGAAAGAATTTATTTTCATGAGACAGTTCAGATGGACCCGTACAGCCCATGAGATTCTTAACCTGCTAAAATCACAAATAATTAAAGTTACAAACCTCTAAAGAAAGCATGTTAGTTGAGAGCCTGCTCTTCATTATTGTTTGGGGACCGTGAGAGTTCTCACTCTTCATTTTCACTCTTAAGTATAATTTATGTGTATGTAGTTATTAAAAAAAAAAAGAAAAAAAGAAACAAATGAGATCCATAACCTCCATTGCACATTAGTTGAGGATGTGTTCAGAAATTTTTATTAGTAAATTAACTTGGTAGTCAAAGCTTCTACTCAAAAAATCCACTTGCTGCTTAGAGAAACCAGAGTGAAATAAGTAGCACCTGAAATTAAAACTTAATTTTACACCAACAGCAGCAAACTTCCCTATAATAACCAATGTCATAGATACAAGCCTGCAAAATTATGAAAGTTTAAGAGGTGTGAACTGATAGGACTATAATTTGGCAGATGATACTAGTGTCATACACTGTTTCAGCAGTTAAAGAGTATGACAGAATGCCCTCTGTTTTATTTCAGTGACTTTTACTAGGGAGTCTGATACCTTATTTTTAAACTGAAAAATATTGTACGTTTTCTGCTAGTTTTGTGAGAAAAAAATATTTTCACTGTAGTCTGCTTGTGAAAATTCCAGTAGAGAAAAATATAATTTAAATCTCCTAAAAATTTAAATGTCCTAAACCTTGATTCTGGTGTTCAAGGATATTCAATGCATAACCTTCAACTAGTCTTACAGGTATTTTTAAACTTAAAAATGATGTAGAGGCAGCGTTTCTGTATGAATGAGATGTCTGTATGAATGAGATGTCTGTTGATAACTGCGGCTTGTCCAGGTATAAGAATATGGTCATTACAGTTTATATGTAAGCACATGCTGTTCTTGCAATTTGGAACAGAGGACAAATGATGAAATACAGTCAGTTAACTTATGCTTTCAGAAGCACATCAAAGATTTAGAAGCAGTGTTCAGAGTTTAATTTTCTGACTTTCAAGTCATTGCAAATATAAAATATTTGGCTTGAGGTCGTAATTATTTATGTATTGGCACCCAATTCTATTTCCTACCAATTTTGATGGAAAAAATATCATAGTTAAAATTTATCAACTCTCATTTTCAACTTTTTGTAAAAAGAATATTTTTTCAGTTCATTAACTGGTTATTAAACTAATTCTGCTTTCCTTCCCTCCTTAGCTATAATCCAGAGCTAAGTATTTATAATTAGATATGCACTTTATGCTCAGGTATCAAAATAAAACTTACTGTATCTTGTCTAAAATACACATAATTAAAAAATAACCTGGAAAACCAAAAATAAATTCTACAAAAAAATCAGGTGTAAGTGAAAAGAGCCATCTTGGAAAAATAGTAATTGCTGTATTTGACTTTCTTCACTTTTTATATTGGAAAAGTAAATATTATTTTGGTTTGGAGTTATGGTTGATAATAGATACAGTTACATAACAAGTAAAAAGTTATCAGAAATTTGCCTGTCTTTTTTATATATTCATAAGTGTTTAGGGTTCAGATTCAGATGAAAGTAAATCTAGCCATCTGTAGTTCTATAAAGGCACCCAGTCAACTTTCAAGTTGGGCTGTAGGGACATGCAATGCAGTTGTCACACTGTTCTTGATTAATTCTTCCATATAAGTGCCTTCAGATCTGATTTAAAAAAATGTGGTGGTTTTTTCCAGTCCCTATAATTTCTCTTCTCCTGCCCTCCCTATAATGTTGTTTCTAACTGCCCATACTATTGTCTTTGTCCTTTCCAGCACATAAGAGAAGATAGACGTTATCCCCAAGAATTAATGTAATTAGAAGTTATCAATAATGATCTCTTTTAGCTTGTTCTGTATGAAAGGTAATGACATTCTGTCATTTTCTATGTATGTAACTGCTGAATTTTTTGAAGTAATAATTTTTGTCAGTATGCTTGGAGCAAACTTTTGGGGAATTCTTTAATTTTTCTTCAACTTTGGCTCCTTTCTCATTCCGTTTCTTGTTCCCTCTCTTTTCTTGCACAAGGCATGCATAATACTTGCATTTTTCACTCCTTCTCCTAACCTTCACTTCTTCAATGAGAATAGATTTATTTCTCCCCGCTATCATTTCCTACAAGAGTTACGTTACACACATCACATATAATATAACAGACGTACCTGCTTTTGGGGGGGGGGGCAGGAGTTCTTAGTGTTGGGTTTGTTTGAGGGTTTTTTGGTTGGGGAAAGTAATTAATTTTGTCCACCAAGCTGGTGGATATCTTAAAAATAACTGTTTTCTTCATAAGACTGTGAACTGTAAGCTGTCATTTGAATTCTAGTCTTATTTGAATACTGCATTCAGTGTGCTTCTCTTTGATAACCAGAAGGCTTAACATTGGTGTCTTGAATAAAATTAATTTTGCATATTCCCAGATGTTCATGTTTACCCTTTTAGCAAATCAGTCATCTATGACCTTTACAAGTTATTTATTTGTTAAAAAGTTTATACTGGACCAGAATCAACAATTGTTTGTCTCTTTTCTATTTGGAAAGTAAGTTGTGAAGGTGGCACTGGGGAGTCTGTGCTTGCATTTTGTTTTTCACAAACTGAATAAAGGCAGTTTCATTCTACATGTTACTTGATTTAAAACGCTGGTTACTGAATTCATTTTGGATGAGTGAACAGATCAGCAAGAACAAACACCTTGACTCTCATGAAAAAAAAATTCAGCTAATGTTTTTTTATATGTCAAATATTAGGTATCAATACTGAATGCAACATACTGCATTTGTCTCTTTCTTTACCAAGGTTTCAAGTTAAATTTTATGCTGCAGTTTTATCTTTTTAAATATAACTTCTACAAAGATAATCCCCAGTGGGCATTAGCTTTGGAATTGCCTTGCTCAGAGGTTGTGCTCCAGCTTTGAGGCTACTTCTTATCTTTAATGAGGCAAAGCCAATCCTGAGACCATATGTGGAGTTTCTGGTACAAATCAAAGGGCTGACTTTGAAATAACAGGGGGTTTGGAGCTTCATAAAAAGCACCAGTCTGTTAGAATGAAAGCGTTGAAGTTTTCTAGTAGCCACATACAAGTGCTATACTGTTCCAATTAAATATTAGAAATAGAGCAATGAAGAAGCTAATAAATAGTTTGAACAGTGTGCTCTGTAATTTATAATCCATGTACCTGGAGTGCAAAGAAAATAGATTTTGAAGAGTGTTTATTTTTCTAATTCTGAGTAAAAAACCGCAGAATTTTAAGTATCTAGGAAGCCCTAGAAGTCTCAACTTCTGTGGCAGATTATCATATATGTAACTAATGAATTCAGGATTGTAGATCTGGATAGACAGACTAAGCAGGAAGCCTGTCAGACTCTCATTGGAAGTTTTAGCAAAATCAGCCTACAGAAAGAGAATATTTCTATTTAGGATAATTTGGCTTCTCTTCGGTTATGAGTGTTTCATTTGACAAACTGTGAGTATTTCTAGTATTTTAAATATTTCTCTTAGAAAAAAATGGTTAACAGGAGGAGCATAGGGGATTCTTTTTAAATAATTTAAGCATTTATTGGCAGCTAAACTTGGAATTACCATTACAAATTGTCATGTACGATTTTTAAAAATTATATATTTAAAATCTGAAGCCAGTGTTAGGCTTTAACATGCACCATTGATTTTGTTTGACATAGGTAAATAAAAGCAGGTATTATTTAATATGATTGTTATGTTTGCACACCACATAAAAGGCAGTCATAAGGTCATAAGCACAGCTTCTATTTTCATTTGAGGTAGAAACTCTGCATGGAAAATTTGCTTTCATTTGAACCTGTTTCTGAGGTATATAAAAATGCAATTTCCTGTCTTTGCCACATGGCAAGTAGTAACTAGTAACTTCTTTGTCTCAGAGCAGTGTATGTTTGCTGAATATCTGAAACAAAGAAATCACAGTAGTTAGATCAGCTGGACTTACAGACTGGAAAGGGGACTTTAAGGTTTTGTTTGGTTTGTGCTTTGTTTAAGGATATTTTTGCTTAGGTCACACAGCATATCTTGAAAAGATTTTGCACCGGTAACCGGTGTGGCCTCGCTGCTGTCAGTGTTCTTGGTGAAGGATTCAGCAGCTCTGAGTGTTTCAAGGAGGTGAGCTGTAGGAAGGAGAAGCAAGGAAAGAGCATTTCCAGCATACCTCTGTAGTTGTTAGAAAAATGTTTAGCTCAGTCATGGCTAAATATAACCAGAGACAAAATTTTAACATGCTGTAGGAATTTCTTAAAAGTCTAGATCAATGTATCCATCCAGATTCTTGTGCCAGAAGTTGATTTATGTTTTTCCCAATACTGATTAATATGATTACATTGTATAGTAGCAATAATAATTTTCCCACTGTCTTCAGTTCATTTTGAAATTGCTCAATTTGGATGAAAATAGTGAATGGAAACCTTTTCAATGCTCTGAAAATTTAAGAGTGTTAAAACACTTTAATATTGGCAAACTGCAATATACTGGAGTTATTTCTCTCCCACCACGCTACTTTTAAAAGAGGCACAATGGCATAGTAAGGGTTAGATTTTTCAAACATAACTCAAGTTTGGCATATGACAGATTTGGTTTTACTGTTTTGGGATAGTTTTTCAGTAGTATTTAAAAGACAGAATGGTGATGTTTTCAATTGCAAATTGCAAAACTGAGAGCCACAAAACTACCAAATGCATTTTAAATTTTATTAGTTCAAGTAATAAAGTAAAATGTTCTGAGAGGCAAGCATTTCCCAACTTCCATTAAAATTGATGTAGTGCAAAATTTCTAACAATGTTAAACTTATTAAAGCTGAGTTCTGCAGCACCACCTGTGTTATATGAATAGCCAAAAATTTAGTAAAAAATTTTAGTTTGAAGCAAGAAAGGTGAGGCAAAAGAGATTTCACAAAGACCTTTATAGCAAACATTAGAGGTTTTGAGATTGTGAGTGAAGCTTCCTACAGTGAAGAGTAGAGGAGAAGGACCAGTATATACATATCTTGAACTTCTTCTAAAACCATGGACAAAGAATTTCATTGCTCTTTCTCCTGAATCTTTTCCTACCATTCCCCTACTTTTGTCCTAATAGCTTAGTCTTCCTGGTGCTTTTGTACTCATGACTTGGACATTTGGAAGCGACATTTGGAAGCAACATTTGTTATCTGTGATTAAAAACTAGTGCTTATTCTGGCATGGCATAACTTCAGTTTTTCTTTCCATCTTTAGCCAGTGCTGACCATATCTTGACTTTATCATTTTTCCCTTATCTACTCTAACTTAGCCTTTTATTTGGTCCTATCCCTTCTCCCTCCTTCAGCCTTTTCTCCTCTGCCTTTACCTCTCTCTCTGCCACCCCCTGCAAATGACTTGCCATGCAGTACATGTATTTATGGAAACTTGGGGGGGTGCTTTTTGGATTTTATTCCAATTTTAAGAAGTAACTTTAAAAAAACATTTGAAGACTATATTTTAAATGTAATTTAAAGACTGTTCCTTAAATTGGAGATTTTTATCTCAAATTTTAGATTAATTTTTCAGTGTCTACTATTTTTCTATACAAACATGCATGTTCGCATAATAATGATATATAAGAATTTATGTTATTACTCTGAAAATCACTGTTTGCTACAACGCATTGTTTATTTGGCTGTTTTGTAGAAGAGAGAAAATGTGGGTGATACAGCAACAATAACTAACTGACTAGCTTTGCATTTTTGTGCACATATGCATACTTTTAAAAATCTTGTACTGTAATTGCACGTGAACTTTGTCAGTACTCTGCCAAACCCATACTGAATCCTTTATACAGAATATATGTACTGAACTCTCTCTGTTTGAGGCAATATTGCCTGTAGCTTGACACAGACAGTCAGAAATTCCATCTGCGTTGAATGGGTATGCTTTTGTTTCTAGATTACCAGTAGAATTTTCAGCTGCTTTCCTTCTGATTCATCACACTTGGTTTCAAACATTATCATGAGACATGATTTCCAGACATTCATGGAACTACAGTGGTGGATAGTCTTGATGAAAGAGCTACTGTTCTAATTTTCTTCTGCGTGTACAGTGAAGATTGCTTTTCTGTTGTTCTTGTTATTTGTAAAGGTACAACTGTGATTTTCTGATTCAAATTTTTAATTACAGAAGTGTTTGTTGAGGCACAAAGAGCTGGAGAAAATAAGAATTCTCAGATGCCATGATGATGAACTTTATGAGAACCTAGTGTAATTGGGTTAGCAACTTTTTCACTTGCACAACATATGTACTAATTTATACATTTTGTAAAAACAGTGTCTGTTTACTTTGTAAACATACTGAAAATAGTTCTAGTATCAATGGTGATAAAAACCAAACTGCATATTATCCCTTAATAATGAAATGTGGTGTGACTAAAATAGATAATGGTTGAAAAATTAAACTGATACTTCTTAATCTGTAAAATCTCCCTGTTTTGTCCCGCTCTAGTCATTATCCTTTCTTCTGTTCAAAAGCACTGTTTTTTTCAGTTTGGAATCTTGCTACTGATGGGAGGAAAACCTCTCCCAAGTTACCCACTTGTCAGCAGATCCACAGCTACTCTGGTGTCTTTCTTACCTGAAGCATATATTGTTAGATGGTATTTTTTCAGCATTTTCTGTTCACTTGCTTTGGAGTTATATCCATCTTCTAACTACAGCTATTTTTTGTATAAAGTTAAGAAAATGAAACATTTTTGAAAAAGAATTAAGATTAAACTCCCAGATCACCAACTAAAATTGAGTAACAAGATAATATCTTTAAATTAAAATGTGAAACATATTAGGTAATGCTGATACAGTACATTAACAAATGAATTAACTATTTTTACTGTCCTAGGATATTTAATGTTAAACAGAACTACTGTCTCTACTGGTATCTCAAGTTCACCTGTTGACTTTATTACAAAGATTTCTGGCTGCTCCATTATTAATGGCTAAGATAATTGCTTTTTCACAAATCTTTCATTTTTCTAACTTTTTTCAAAATACAGATTTGTTTGAAGCAAACCAACCTTTTCTACTATTGTTTTTCATCCACCAGAGTTTCAAGTTTGTGAAATTGGGGTAATGTTTCCACAGTATGAAAGTTTTGCTGCAAACAGTGAGATTAAAACTTACTTTGTCTTCTGGTATATTTATACAGCAGAAGAATGTTGTTAATTTGGAATAATTTTGCATGGGTTCAATTGCTAATGATTAAACTGTTCTGTGATTTGTACAGATAAACACAAGGACTGCTCTGGTGTAACTTTACATCTCACACATCAAAAGTAAGTATCTTTAAAAATACTTACTACCATTTTTTTATTGGAACAGAAGGCATGGATACACCTTTAGATTCTTTTGAAAACATCAGAAATAAAAATAACACGTACTTTGCAATATTAAGAATTTTGAAGCCATATGTCATCTGTTGGCAAAAATTTTCATTTCTGCTAAGAAACTTGATAAAATGATACTATCAGTACTGAGTTAACCCAGCTTAAGAGGTTCATATTTAAAAATCTTGTACAAGGACAGCAATTGTATAGATGATAATTTTGTCCTATTTCACATATGTTGTATAAGATGCTTTAAAAATTGTAGGTCAGTATGAAAAAAAGGACAGAAGGGCAAGTGCTGTGTAACAGCTACTTTCTCAGTAGATGAACAGTTAGAAATTAGTGGTGTTAAATGGTGTTGCATATAGTGTCACTTGCAGTTGGGTTTTACAAAGGACTTGCTTAGTAGAGCTTGGGTTTTGAATTACAGGCAGCCTTTGATTGCTGGAATGTATCTTATGATGTCTGTGAACACTGTAATACCACCAGGCGAGAAAGGTAAGTTGTAATTCTACAAAGTGATTATATAATTTCAGCATCTGATTTATTTTTATTGCTTGTTGTGGAAGAAAATTTAGCAGAGACTTGCTGAATTGTAGGTGAACAAATTAATTGCTTAATTAAACAAATGCTGAAAAAACTAGCTATAATTTTTAAATAGTATCAGACTTCCCAATGACTATGTTGGTAAAGGCAATCAATATTGTAAAAAACAATGTTATACAAAAGAAAAATGATCTGTGCAATACTGAAGTTTCTGGGATTCTTAAGAGTATTTCTTTGATTTATTTTTGTCTTAATATTTTACCAAAAAAGCCCTACCTATTTTCTTATTCCTCCCTCCCACCAAAAAAACGTAATTTTTTTATTATTGTTCATCTGCATTTGTCATTCATGCTATTTGTGATTTACTAAGAGTTCAGTTTTAATAAGTGAATTTCTATCAGTAAGGAGCCGCTCTTTAAAGATTTTATTCCTATGTTCCTAGTTGGTTAAAAGGTCAAAATGCTGAAAAAACATTGTAAAACAAAGTTTCCAAACAGTTTCTATCCAGAATATTACTCAGTGGATTTTATGTGAAATTCAGCTTGGATAGTCCCAATACCGTTTCTCCAAGCTAGCACGGAATGTTCTGTTCTAAGGAAGTTGAACACTGACTTTACATTTTCCTATGCTATACTGGAATTTTAAATTAGATACCCAAGAACACCATTTGTCCCATTTACAATTTGCTGGCTAAATAAGATGTGGTGGACTAATGCTAAGCTGAGTCCAAGTATTTGTTGAATTCAGCAACTTGAAACCTTTCAATTTGAATTGAAATGAAACATGTTTTGATCTTCAATGTGAAAATATATCAAATGAATCCCTGCCCCTGAAAGATTTGATCAATGCAGCTGGAGGCATGAAGGAAAGGGGAATAAAAACAGTTCTGTGCCTGTTGATAACTGTCTTCTTGTATTCAATCAAATTTGCAGTTCTTAAGTGAAGCATGAAGTTTGTTATACCAGGAAATATGCAGCCCAGATAACTCAGAGAGGCATCAGCAGAGGCATTTCTATGTAGGCTCTTCCTTATCTATTGTTACTGCACCTAACACAAGTACTATCCTGCAGACACTATCTGTACAGCGCTTCTCTGCCAAAGTCTTCATCTAACACTGAATCTTTAAGACTGGTCCTAGAACTATACGATCTTAAAATCAAGCCTTCATTATAAATTGTATCAGCTTAGAATTATATGAGTTTATTAATTTTCTTCTGAGTAGACTATTTACCGTAGCTATGTTTAAGTGTCCATCAACATATTCTTGAAGCAAATGTATTACTTTGTTAAATAGCAGTAGTGTACACTGGAAAAAACTACTGAGTTTCAGCCCCATTTTGTATGTACATCATCACAGAAAGTAATTTTCAAGTGACTTGTACTATATTTTATTAATTTTTCTTTACAAATGTCTTGAGGTAGACACTGCAGAAATATAAGATATTATGAAGTATCTTTTGAAATTGTCTGTTGTCCAGTGTAGGTATACCTTTTGTAAACCACACTGAATGAAGTACAGTAATGTAACTTTTCTCTGTTTGATAAATGTGTTTTTCTTCATTTATTGCCGTCATATTTTAACAGTGGTTGATGCAGACATTGCCTGTCATTACAAAAGGTTTCCAATGCACCTTTTTGCCTACAGAGTTCATACACACAGACTAGGTAAGAGTTTTATTGCAACATAGGAATATCAAATAATTAACAGAAAAATGCTGGCATTACAACATGTTTTTTTTTAGAAGTATGTCTCATGTCCACATACCTATTGATCTGTTATAGGTAAAGTAGTGAGTGGATACAGAGTGAGAAATGGTCAATGGACATTGATTGGTAGACAGAGTCCACAACTACCACAGGTTGGTTGTTTTTATAATTCTAACTGTCATTTTAATTATCTTTATTTAAAACTGAGAAGCTGAATTGGCAGTGATGTACCCACAGATTTGCATCATGGTGTTTCCACTGGTATTTGCTGTTGTGCCACTGGAAGTGAATACTGCCAAGTGTTATTAGGATAACGTGATGCAAAAACCATTATGAAATTACTCTTCAGATGTGTAGCACTGTCATTCTTGTATGTCTATATATTGACGTAAATAGTATGAGAAACTTTCACTGATTTTGGTGAATCATCCTCTCTTTCAGGCATTCTATCCAGTAGAACATCCTGTAGATGTTAACTATGATGATATCCTAGCAGCTAGATGTGTGTTCAGTGGTGAAGGCAGAACTACAGAGACACGTATAGGGTAAAATTTCTCTATTTGCTCCATTTCGTAACCATTTTTTTCCAAGGTATTCATTACATGTAGAAATGTATATATTTCATGTCTTCTTCCAAGATAATTGTAACAAATTTAAATTCTGCCAGAATGGCCTGGTTTGCTGTCTAGTCTGCTAAAGATTTAATTCTACACAATGTTCATTGCCTTTACTTATGTGAATAATCATTTTGCTGACTTGTTCAGCACATTTCTCAGGTGAAGCTGTACTGCCAGCACCTTACTCAGATGTTGGGCTGTTCTGCATTTAAGGAAGGATTCAGAATATCAATTCTAAAAAATGTATTTTTTAATAAATTGAATCTATTGACTGTTTTAAAACAAAATAATGAAGCTTCACAATTTCTCATTGTTTCAGAAAGAGAAGTTATGGAAGCATATAAAATTCTGGTAAATTTTGACCCATTGTAGAATCTAATCTTAAAAGTTCAGAAAAATATACCAGTTACCTTTTTTATTTAAAAATATACAGGCTTTTATGAAAAGCAGTAAAAGATTGCATCTCAATAGAGTGTTAAAGACTCAACACAAAATTATCAACTTTCAGTGGGTAGTTAAAGTACTGATGAGTAGTAGCTGAAGCAAAATTAATTGTTTGAGAAGAGGTTTTTACAAAGGTCATAACACTAACAAAAATATATCCAAAACCTTAATTTAACTGTAGACCTTTTTTTTTTTTTTTTTTTTTTGCAAGGTCTTAAAGTTCTGTCACTCTTCTATAACAATCCTCAAAGTAGTTCCTGTTTGTTGAATAATCCTTACACTTTAAGAGACAGCCCTAGCACAGTTACGGTAACTTCTTTCAATGTACTAATACACTTTCAACAGGGAAGTAATAGGAACAGAAATTAAAAGAAAGAAGCAGACCGTTACTTTTTAATTACATAATTTCTACCTATGAATTTTGAAAAATAATGCATAAGCATTTTAGGCAAAACTATTACACAAAAACTGATGGATAATATGGAAGTATGTATGGTTGGAAAATATCTATCATCATAATGTGAAATGAATGGATGAAAAAGAATGCATTCACAATAATGCTGGGTATATGGAAAGATATACAGCTAAAATAAATTAAATGAAAGTTGTTTAAATCTGGAAAATGTTGCCCTGATGTTGCAGTTGTCTTGCTCCTATTCAGAATGACTCATTGCTCCAAAAGAAATATTAAAAGACACTTTGAGTTCCAAATACAAACACTGAAAAAATGGGAAATGCAAATGTGAAAGGAAGGCTGTGAAATAATACATATCTGAAAAGGATCAGATCAAGTCTGTTTGCTCACTTTCCAGGTCTCTGTGTTTAATTTTCTGCCTGTTTTTTTGTTTCTTTCTTAAACTTTCTGAAAATAAGATCTTGATTCCTGATGTGATTTATCTTTAATATACATAGGAGGCAGAGCTAAAGCAAACTTAGACTTCACTTTGTCCATTCGACTTCCCAAAGCTGATCAGTTAAAGCTTAACCATTCATAATATATGCTGACTGTAGTTAAAATGTGACATATTCTCAATGTTATACTTTCTTAACTGTGTAACAATTTCTGTGATAGTCAACTAGTCCCTTTCATATGAATCAAGTTGTCGTAGTTTAACGCCAGCGAGCAACTAACACCACGCAGCCGCTCACCCCTTCCCCCCACCCCCAAGTGGGATGGGGGAGAAAATCGGGGAAAAAAAAGTAAAACTCTTGGGTTGAGATAAGAACGGTTTAATAGTACAGAAAAGAAGAAAGCAATTATAATGATAACACTAATAAAATGACAACA
>JANZLQ010000079.1:26642124-26702509 GCA_026212715.1 Elanus axillaris | reverse complement strand
GTTATCAACATTCTTCTCATACTGAACTCAAAACACAGCACTGTACCAGCTACTAGGAAGACACTTAACTATCCCAGCTGAAACCAGGACACAAGTGTCATTTTTGGCCAAGTCAATTAGTTAGTATCTAACTTGAGGAGGGAGGATAGATGTTCTTGTTTTGTTTTATACCTTCCTTACTGTGCTGTTTGTTTCTTTACACATTTGGTCTTGGTTTTTTTCATGTTCTTCTTTAGTTACATTAACTTCTTTCCAGTCTCTTACATTATCTAATGACACCCATGATTCACACTAACCTTTTTCATCCTGCTTCCTCTCCTAGTCTGAGAAATTAAATTAAGTACTGAAGCATGCCTCTTAGATGTCTGGAGTTTGGCAAACCAAGGTTCAGAAGTGAAACCTGATTTTGCTTGTGCAATTGACTACATACAAGTTCAGGGTAATTACACAACCACAGACTTGATATCTCTGGTGTAAAAAGGTGAGGCAGGAGTCATCTCTTAAAAATGTAATAAATCATCCATTCAGTTAGCTGGATTTCTTCTCAAGCTCTATTTTTTACAAATTAAGGGTTGAATTATCCTTTGTCAAACAAGAAGGACATCAACTATTCCTAATTTATAAAGGAAGATTTCTTCTAATTTTTGTTACAGACCAGTAAGTACTCCATGCAAGCAGCCACTGCAGTTTTATAACAGATAACTTAATGTTGTTCAGAGTAAATGTGAGAGGTGATACAGTGTCAAGTATATAGCTTACCAGTCTAAGGGATATCAAAGAAGCAGAGCCCATTCAGTGTAAAGATCATATCTGTGTAAAGGAAAGTGCCATTGGCTGCGGTGGCTGCTTGTTTTTCCAGTTGCAATGTAATGTATTGTTTAAAGCTCTTGACAGAAAATAATGCAACCTCTGTCTTTCCCTTTCAAAGTATATTTAACAGGTATTGTACCATTTGAGAGAAGGTTTATGTGCCTGTAGCAAAATGTTCCCTCCCATTCAGTATTTAAGATTCTTTAACTGCATTATCTTGCTTTTCAACGCTAAATCCTCTGTTTCATTGTGCCTCACTATGTACTGTTAATATCCAAATCTGGATACAGTCCTAGATATCTGTAGCAGTGGTGTGAAGGTAGTTAGCAGGACTTTTTAAATTTTATTTCTTTTTAACTTGTGCATTGAGCATTTTTACTCATTAAACTCATTCACAGAACAGGGTTCCTCAGGGGTTGAAATAGCTAATGGAAGCATTCTGGGTTTTCTGTGAATTTACTAAAACTGTAGTTGACAGTATTTTCTTTCTTATTTTTTTTTAAACTGTAAATATTTGAAATTACAAACTTTGAAATGCTTAGACACATTAACATGTCAGGTGAACCAGAGTTCGTGTGGGTTCCACATACCCCTTTCTACTACAGTTTTAAAGAGGTGGCAATTACAGTGACAGATATTGGGAGTCCAACAGTGAAGTTAATGCTTTCTAAAAGCTTAAGCTGAGCTTGCCAAGTCAGAGCCTGATTTTTGTGGTCTCTAAGGGATGCTAAATTTTCAGTGCATGGAAAAATACCAATTCCCCTTTTGAAACAGTCTCTTCTCCCATGTTCCCCCGTCTCCCCTCTGGCTGGTGTCATTATTGTTGCTATGGTGAATAAATGAATGCTGCAGGATGCTGCTGGAAAAGTCAGTGCTGACGTCTTTTGCAAATAGCTAATAGGCCACCCCCATATCTTTTTATGAGTGTGGGCTCCCTGGTTAATTGTGAAAGGTAATTAAAAAATCTTAATGTAAACCCCTTTATTTTGTGAACCTTTCTTTATGAGTCCTAGCTTATTCCATTGTCAGGATTGTAGCTATAAATAAAAGATATCAACCTATATGGCAGAGGAAGAAAACAGAAACAGATCACAGCTGCAAAGAGGCCCTGTATTGTCTGCTTCACAAAGTAATATTTTTCAGAACAAATTATTTCTCCTACCAGCTGTTTTTTCTACTGAAGACAGGCTTATGTAGCAGTACAGAAGGGCCTCTTCTGTTTCAAGTACGTGCACAACATTTATCAAAGAACTGAATTTTCCTAATATTTAATCATTCCTCTTGCACTCATGTTTTACTTACAGAAGCTTGTGATCAAGTTATTCTCAAGGTGGCAGTGCTATCTTCTCTTTAAGAGATATTTATGGTATCTTAATATGTAATGAAATTAAGTTTTTCTGCATTAGAATCAGTGTGGCAATAAAAGGATGTATTTGAATATGGGGACAGAAAAACTGTCATAAAAGATAGCTGCTAAAGTGAAACATAGATGTCATTTGCAATGATTTTAAATTAGGTTTGCCCCTAATTGACAGAAAAGTATATGAATGGTGGTGTAATGAATTTTACAGTTCCGTCGTATTTCATCAGACCATGTGCATAATTGATGACACACTGGAGACTATGAGGACTATACTGGGAAAATGAGGAGGAAAAGCAGTTTAAATAGTTGATGCAATTTTCTGTAGAATCAAAACCAAATCACTAGGAATTTCTGAGACACCTGGGGAGTCTGTGCAAACTGACGTTCTCTAGTATAAACTGAAAGGAACTTTTTATATTCACTGCAATGAAGCTATTAAATGTTTTAGTGTGGAACTTCTAAGAATTTCATTGCAACTTTTTAATATTCTGATAAAAAGTTAGATTAATTGAATAACGGCTGTGATCAGCTCATTTTTTCCTAACTGCCACATATTTTCTTTGTTGTGTAGGGGAACAGCCAATGATGAAATGTGTAATTTTTACATTATGTACTATATGGAAGCCAAGCATGCTGTCTCATATATGACCTGCACACAGAATGCAAACCCTGAGATGTTCAGAAATATACCGCAGGAGGCAAATATTCCTATTCCAGTTAAATCTGATATGCTAAAGGTGACACATGGATATCATGAAGGTGAAAAAAACTTGTGATCCATTTTATTCAAGTCTTTTTATGTTCACTGATGTGTTTGTCCGTGTTGCTTTGATAGACTAAATTTTCAGAAAAAGGAAATGCAATTCTGGATAAAATTCAAATTGCAAAATTCAGTAGACCATTCTGCTCTTGTTTTTGGTGGAAATGTATGCCATAGTCTTTTGTCCATTTCTTCCTATTGTCATCTTTCAATTTCCAACATACTTTTGTAGCTACATGACCTGTGTACCCAAAAGACTGACCTCTTTTCTATGCTAAATATCAGTACTTTATATTAACAGTTTCTTAATATTTCCTTTATCTTCTGTTTCCTACAAAGCTGAATCACAACTTTCCCATAGTTTGCTGGATCCCACTGCCTTGTTATGGAAGGAATCAGTTGTTTATATTGAACACTAGTAGGCATGTAAGTTGCAGCAGCAGTACTATCCAGAAGTAATCTGACTGATATGTCTGTAGCAAAGTACAAATCTTGATTTTTTTTATTCCAGTTGTTTTACTGCTGCACTGGTTGGTGCAACTACTATAGACACATAAAAATACCGAATGTTCATTTCAGAAGGGCTTTTTTTCCTGAGTAGGAAGATAACTCAATTCCATTCACATGCAGATGTTAACTTCATATCCTAAATCCCTTTTTCAGAAACCAGGGGTACTGATAAAAGTTCTTTGCTGCAGCAGGCCAAAAAAGAAGAGGAAGAGATTTTGGATCAGGGTATGTACTTGTTTATTTCTATGTCAAGTAAAGGACTCACTAATGTAAAATACTGATATGTCCTGATTGTTACTGAGTTATGAAGGTTTTAATCTCTTTATCTTTAATTGATCTGATTTGCAGTGTTCTGTACAGCTAATATGATTGAATACTGTATAAGAAATAATTTAAAAAATCAGTCTAACACTGATCTCTAGCCTTGTAGGTAAAATTTATTAGTGCATTGTAATCTCATTTGATTTTCCTGCTCTTGGTTTAATTTGCTAAAGATGGTTGTAATTTATCTATAAGTGCAATCCTAAAGAATAGACAAAAAGAAGTAGTCTTATGTGTGTAACTATTCTATATTCCATATGTAACTATCTGCTATTAGCTCTTTGCCTATTTCTCAGTTTGTATTACTATGTATGTATTAGGGAATAATGTGTTCTTATGCTTCAATATTAGTTGTACATGCAGTGGGTTGAGTGCAGGTGATGTTTTATACAGAATTAATTTTGCTGTGTTTGTGTATATGTTCATATACACATAAAAACTCATGCAAAAATTTGTGCAGTACTTAGTTACAGGAAAAAATTCATGACTACTATAAAGCTTCTAGAAATACTCAATGTTATTTATGTTTTAGAGAGATATTAAAATAAGACTGTACTTTAAAGTTCTTGTGGCTCATATCATATTAGATAAATATTGTTCAAGATTTTTCTTGATTCTAAGGGAAAGACCTTGTCAGCTACAGTTTCATACTGTTTTCATTGAACAATGTTGAGGTTCAAGGACTAAATACATTAAAGGTAAATTTCCTTTTGCCTTAATAAGAGCAAAGATTAGGCCAGTGTTTAGAGGTTTTGATAACATCTCCCAGAGGGGCTGGACTTTATATACTCTGCCATTTTGCAGAGTTAACTCAAAGAATTAAGCTACAGTTACATAAAAACTGTGTAAGAGTATCTTGACTGAAAGTATCTTAAACTACTGGAGACAATAGATAAAATTCCATATCTGAAACTTATCTTGGTCGATTCAAGACAGACTTTTTTAGAAACAAATACAATTCTAATTTTTTTAATCCTATTCCAGAGCAGAATGAGCTAGCTGCTTACAAATTTATATCAAGATTTATGCTGACAAGCTGCTTCACCCTTATGTTACTAATAAGTGCATTAACATTTGGTTCCAGATCTTGTTATCTGTGTGTTTATTGAATTTGTTAATGTTTGAAACAAAATGCTGAAACAAGGCCCTGTATTAAATTATTTTTCTTTTGTCTTTGAAATGTATTTCAAGCCACATTTCTGCAATACAGTCTTGTTTGCTGAGACCACTATTTAGTATACATCCTCATCTAACATGTTTCTATGGAAACACACTGCATTGTTTTGTCCATTTGAAATTAGTTCAGTTCATGATGTGAAATATCAAAACACAGTAGTTGCCATAAGAGAATTTTTTGTCATGTTCTTAATTGTTAAAGATAAATTCTCCCATCATTTACAGGAGCCTAGCTTCAATTTTACATTGATACAGCTCTAACTTCAGTTGAATTATGTCTGTATAAGCAAAAAAAGCAAAAGAAAAAATCAGATCAGGTTTGGCTTTATTTTTGTCTCCAAAGAGAGAAAATTGGGTGGCTGTTTTAGAAAGTGGGTTTTGGGTTTTGATCCTACAAGCACTGGTAAGATACAGTGGGAAAACCAGCAGCCAAAAGTGGTCTGCTAAAATGTGCCTGTAAAAACTACATACAAGCTGGAGTCTGGTTTGTGGGGTGGACTGGTTTTATGCAATACTGTTGTATTGTGGTTTAACCCTAGTCAGTACCTAAGCACCACACAGCCACTCACTCACACCTTCCCCCCCCCCCCCAAGTGGGATGGGGAGAAAATCAGAAGGAAAAAGGTAAAACTCAGGGGTTGAGATAAGAATGGTTTAATAGAAGATAAAGGAAGAAACTAATAATGTTAATAATAAAACAACAATAATAATAAAAGTATTGGAATATACAAAATAAGCAATGCACAGTGGAATTGCTCACCACTTGCCAGCTGATGCCCAGTTAGTTCCCAAGCAGCGATCCCTGGGCCAACTCCCTGCAGTTTTATATACTGGGCATGACATCCCATGGTATGGAATACCATGTTGGACAGTCTGGGTCAGCTGCCCTGGCTGTGTCCCCTCCCAACTTCTTGTGCCCCTCCAGCCTTCTCACTGGCTGGGCAGGAGAAGCTGAAAAATCCTTGACTTAGTCTAAACATAGCTTAGCAACAACTGAAAACATCAGAGTGTTATCAACATTCTTCTCATACTGAACCCAAAAGATAGCACTATACCAGCTACTAGAAAGAAAAGTAACTATCCCAGCCAAAGCCAGGACACATTGCCAATTTGTCCATCTCCTCAAGTGACTTTAGTGAGTTAGCCCATATAACCAAATTTGAACAAGGTCTTAATGACAGGAAAATTCTACAGTTCGGAGGGAGGGGGCAGTGGACCCCTAAGCTGCAGAGAAGCAAATACATACTTTCACTGAGTTAAAGGTTATAACATAAATTTTTCCCTTTATTGTCTGGCATGACATACTCTGTATGATAAGCTTATCTACAAAATACAGATCCACCAAAATTCAGGCTTTGATTAGTTCTATTGCTGCTGAGCTGTTTCTCAGTAAATTTAGCCTTTGATTTGCTCTGAAGATAAGTGCTTCAACGATTTTTCCATAATTCTGTGGTTTAACTTGCATGCTTTTTTCTCGATGACTCATTATGTTGTAGCAACTTAATTTTCCCTCCTTAGTTTCAAGTAACTGAAGTAAACACTGTTACTTCACTAAAACTGAGATAGTTTATTAAATTGTTATATTGCCCTGGAGATACTTACAAATCTGGGGGGTAGAGTAATGGTCAAAGAGACAAATTTTGATGTGAGTAGTATTAAATCTAAGCATTTGCCTCAAAAGGGGAAAACAAAAAAGCCTGCTATGTGAAAGTAGCTGCCTGCTAATAATATGTATATTACATGATTGCCTGGGCATAGGTTTAGAAGATGTGCTTCCTGCCACATGTAAGCAGTTTGTTTTATCAGCACCTGCAGGAGTTATTACTGCTTTTATGTCATATTTTTTATTTCATCACCTTCACTCATCAGAAGCACGTTAATAAACAATGTTAAAATAAGTAGTAACCATCAAAAAGTGAACAACCACTCAGCATGAAGACAAAGCTAAATCCCTGTAGTATTAAAATTAAACTGAACTTACCTTAATGAAACTGACCTCATCATATTGTTTCTGAAACAGCAGTGTCACTGTTGGTAAACTGTTCATAGGAAGTTAATTATTGTAGGAAATGCAATTGATTTAGACATTTGTGCATATTGGAATGTTGCCTGTTCCTGCTGAATCACAAAGTCCCTAGCAAAACAAATATTATTTATGTTTATTTTTTGTTCATCGTTAGAAGTTTGGTTAAATTGTATACAATAGATATAGTAGTGAAAAAAACTATTATCTGTTCATAGCATTTAACATGTCTGCTAGATGTCTCTTCTTTGCCTAAGAAGTGGAAAAAAGGCCTAAATGTGTTTCATTTGTTTGTTCAGCACTTTCCTGGCTGTAGTCTGTGGTGTCATATAATATAGTTTAGGTTTGTTTTGGAATGCAACCAGTGAAGCAGCCTTTACTATTAAGAAAGTCAGCTGCTGCTGTAGTTGAAAGCTGTTTGGACAGAATAGTAGGAGTAGTTTCTTAATAACAGGAAGGAATATAGAGGTGATGGTTAATCAGATGTGCAGTATTTAATTTGTTAACCTGTGGCTCATGATTTGATATCTCATTTTGTGTGCATTAGATGTAATCATAAATTTTCTTTTGAAGCAGAAAGGATAATTTTTTTTTCGTAGTAAAGCCCATATAATTATGTTTAATTGGTTTAAAATAAAACATTCAAGGCTGGCTTGAACTGAAAATTCACTCGCACCATATAAACCAAAAGTCAGATTTGATTTTTTGTTTTAGAAGGGCATGTGTGTACACATGCATACATTACTTACACATACATGGGAGAGAAAAGAGATGGGATTTTTTGCTTGTGTCTGTCTTAAGGAATTTAGAAGTTAGTACTGAAAAAGTAACATATATTTTTGCCTCTGATGATGAAACCTGAAGTGAGAGTCAAAGTTGTGATTCTTTTGCTCTCGGTGTTGGTCAGATGTCCCACCAATATTTTTTTTTTCCTCTCATCCCCCATTATTTCATGATTATCATGAGCACAAGTTATTCCAGGAGCTCAAATGGTGAAGTTCAATACAAGTGTAATTAAGATTTCTCTTTGAATGTCCCAGCTAGATTCATGTGAGGTCCCTTTTTCACAGCTGAGTGTTTTAACTGAAAACCCATTAAACATCCTACATTTAAAATAATATTACAGCTTAAGTCCAGCATTCAGAAGTGAGCTTTTATGAAGTTGGGCTTTTAAGTCTATGATCACAGAACTGCTGCCCTGGTGGTGAGATAGGTTGCACAGGAAAACACCTCACTGGACTTCTTATCATGTTGATTTAGAGATTAGGATGTATATAGTGAGTGAAATAGAAAACAACATAAAGAAAAGAATATGACTTCATGGTCTAAGGCAATTTGATGCTCTCTGATTGATATTGTCCTGGTTTAACCCCAGCCAGCAATCAAGCACCATGCAGCCACTTGCTCCTTACTCACCTCCCTCACAGTGGGATGGAGGAGAAAATGAGGAGGGTAAAAGTAAGAAAACTTGTGGGCTGAGATAAAGACAGTTTAATAGGTGAAGCAAAAGCCACACACACAAGCAAAGCAAAAAAAGGAATTCACTCAGTACTTCCCATCATGAGACAAGTGTTCAGCCATCTCTAGGAGAGCAGGGCTCCATCACCTGTAATGGTTAAATGCCATAACTCCAAATGACCCCCCCTTCCTCCTTCTTCCCCCAGCTTTATATGCTGAACATGACACCCTATGGTCTGGAACATCCCTTTGGTCAGTTGGGGTCAGCTGTTCCGGCTGTGTCCCCTCCCAATTTCTTGTGCACCCCCAACCTACTCCACTGGTGGGGTGGGGTGAGAAGCAGAAAAGGCCTGGGCTCTGTGTAAGCACTGCTCAGCAGTTAAGGAAAACACCCCTGTGTTATCAACACTGTTTCTAGCACAAATCTAAAACATAGCCCCATACTAGCTACTATGAAGAAAGCTAACTATTCCAGCCAAAACTGGCACAAGTATGTTTTACTTTAGACCCTTATCAGAGTTGCTGAGTGGTTCTAGGTAGCTGGCTACCTTTGTGAAGTCTGATTTCCTAATCTGTTTTCCTGGTCTTTGAGGACAGACAGAAAAAACAGCTGAAGCTAAGTCTTGGGTATACACAGCTCCTACTGAAACTGACTGGAAATGTGTCTTAAATGTAAGAACGAAATATAATGCTAAGTACCCTGTAAAATCACATTTTGAGATGTTTATAGGTGAACGCCCAAATGAATGGATGTTAAATGACGTTCTGGCTGTCGTCTCTAGTAGCAGTAATTATGAACTTTAATTTCATAGGAGAGGCTGTGATAGTGAAGTAATGTAGTGTAAATGTTTCATAAACAGAGATGATGGAATAGAAATGTTAAGTCTTTCTGTCCAGTTAAAACACATGTTCAGGAGTGCTTGGAGGGGGATTCTTTGAATGAGGTTAAATATGTAGTGATGGCTTATTGATTGTATGAGGAGATTTCTTTGTAACAAACATTAACATCATAATCCATACAAAATGGATGCTGAATTAAGTTTACGCATAATTCTGTGGTTTTTTACTTGTTGGTTGCCTAACACATCTTTTAATTATTTTCAGTTGTTGTGTGCTATATTTGCGTATGTGTGGGTGCACACACACACACACACACACAGATAAATACTTTTGTACAACGTATTGTTACACTGCTGGAAATATTTTGCTAGGTTGTAGCTTAATGTGTGAGTTGAGAAACTGAAATGTCTGTTCAGTGTTGCATATTTTACTGTTTACTTGTGAGTTTCTGTGAAAAGCTCATTACAATAAAAATGTACTGAACTAGGCATTTCATATCTGGGATAGCAATTTCTGATTTATGTAAACGAAAGGAGGAGGTATAGCTCCTCTTTCTACCTCATCTCTCTTTTGTTTCATTCTTAAAAAAAAAAGGAGGGGGAAATGGGAAGGGAGGCCTTGCGGGTATGTTGAAAGGAAGAGGGAAGGAGAATCAGCATGTAGGCAGGTCCTTGATTTTTCAGGTAGTGAAGTAGTGTATTTCTGTGATATTACATGGCAGACATATGGCAGCAGAGTCAACCAATAAGACTTAATGTATTTTTATGCCAGCACATGTAGTCATGAGTTACATTCCTCTCTAAAATCAGTTTGTCATAATTTACATTTGCTCGTTTGTCTGTGGTTCTAAGAAAAGAGAGGACTTCAGTTTGGTAGGTGGTTAAAATATCTTAGGTCGATGGAGAAAGGATGAAGCTTGAAACAGAAGAAAAATTCACTTTCCAGTATTGAAGTGGGATGCCTACAATGAAGTGTTAGAGACATTTTTAGATTAAGGCCAGACATAGGAGAAAATCTTTAGATGTTTTCAGGCTTGGGATGCATGTTTAGTGCTGAGAGATTATGTAAGATCCCTTAAATAGAGTACAAAAATAAGAGAAAAGAGACTGAATTAAACCTTGGAAGAAAGTGCTACTGAAAGGTATTAAAAACAATATCTACAATTAGAGAAGTACAATTAGGAAGATTCAAAATTGCAGACGATTTTCTTACTGTTTCAACACTGAAAGATCCTGCTCAAAGTTTTAAATAAAAGATGAACATTTGGTTAGAATAAGGTTATTCATAATCTTTACAAAAGCATCTTCATTCAGCACAGTAAAGAAAGGAGCATCAGATCTAAGCAAAAAAAATTGCAACTGCTATAGGCTGCATACCTAAGCAGGAAAAGAACGTAACAAGCATGGAAATAAGCCATTTTAAATTGAGTTCTTCAGTGTCCACTGTTTGACACTTGGTTTATGTTCTTTGGTTCTAGAGGAACTTTCCCTAGGTATATTCTGTAATGTAAAAGACTACTTATTAATGAAGTACTGCAAAAACTGCTTATAATATCATTAACATGTTTGAAGGAATGAAAAGTAGGCATTGTATTAGTACAGGAAGAGTTCAGAGAAATTATGAAGCCATAGCACAAATATAAAACACCAAAAATTATTTTTTATTACTATTGTTATTATTGGCAAAATGTTTTCCTTTTTTATAATTTTCATGTCTTTCTTTTTAAACTAAAGCATGATGATGCTTAAATAATTTGAAGATAGCAGAACTACTTTTTAATAAACATAGTCTCATATATGTCATTTTGTGAGAAGACTCGTATCGACAATTATGTACTGCATGAAATAGAAATTTGAATGGAACTGGCATACTGTGTGCCCGAGATAGAAATGTATGTAATATATCTGAATGAACACAGCAAAGTCCTATGTAGTAAAACCATTGTGTTTATGGCTCATCATTTAGCAGTAGCTGATAAATATATTTATTGTAACAAAATAATTGGTGCTTGTCAGTAACTTATTACTGGTCAAGAAGGAAAGGAAAGAATAGGGCAATTAGGAAACTCCACCCAGCTTGGGTTTTGAGTCACAGGTTCTGGTTTGTTGATGAAGAATGCAGGTCTGTAACAAAATGTAATCCTCAGCGAAGATTCTTTCATCTTCTTTCATACTTTCTCTTACCTTTAACACTCTCTTTCCCAGTTACAAACTCCTTTAACCTAGTGATTTTATAAACTGTGCTTGGACTCTCAAAACATGTGTACATTGAAACATTTTGACAGTCGAAGAAAACAAAGAATGAATGAATTAAAACCAAAGAAAGTGCATTTACACTGCAATAGTAGTAAAAGCCCTTCTTAGGAACATGCAGACATAGAAGAAAACAGCTAATTATTTTATTTTGTAACCTTTTTTTAGCTCTGTAAACTGCTTAGAAATGCAGATACAGTTTCCGTTCTTCAAACGTGTCAGTTTGGCTATGCTGTAAGTGCACATCACTTAGGACACAGTGATGGTGACCAAGAATCTGTAGAGTAGCTTAAACTGTTTCATTTCCTTATATCTATGCCTCCTTGCCCCAGCCTTTCAAATCCCTTCAAAAAGAAAACAGCTTTATGTAGTATTTTTTAGTTCTCAGGAATCTTTCTAATACTTTAATCAAACAACAGATTAAATAAATGTGGTAGGACTCGCATGAAAAATAATAACAGACTAGAAGTAATTTTTAAAGTTGTTTTGGCCTATTATGTCCAATGTCACGTCAAATAAATAGGTACTAGATTTTGTTCACTTCTGTAATGTGTTTCCATGCCTTTCTCCCCTTCTTTACTACCAGCAATGTTATTTTATGTATGCCTCTTAGAATGAGCTTAGTAGTTTCATCTAGGAGCCAAAGAAGGCAAAAAAATGAAACTTGCTTTTGATCAATGTTTATTTGGAAGGCACAGACTGGAAGGTGATACTCAGAGCCAAATTTTCATATCTTCCTCAAAAAGATAGTTCTTCAACTGAAGTACACATTTTCTGATATGACTTTTAACACACTACATAAACATTACCTGAGATTTAAGATGAGACAAAATCATAGCTGGGCTACAGGTCATAGCTGGAGCCAGTATCATTTGGACCCTGATTTCAGCACTTCTGAAAAGGCAAAGTACTATTTTTGACAGATGTACATGCTGAACAGAAGCACGTCCTGATAAAAAAGAAACATGCAGTCTCAGAATACACTCCATTTTAGTCAGAGATAATTGGGAAACCCAGATTCAACTATGAAAACTTGTCTCTTGATACAGCCATAATAGGATGGAGACGTGAGTTTGGATGGACCAACGTACTGGCTCTATGTCAGATCAGACATGCTCAAGAACACGAGACTTTCAATACAAGAATTTACACCAACTGAGCTGCAGCAATATATAAACTTTGCAGTACCAGTCCCCTGTCAACAGACAGCTGCTTGCTAGATGTTTGATGTTAATCCCTCTGTTCTGGTTATTTCCTGGTAAGACGCAATTTTGTCAGAAGGCTGCAGTAGTGGCTTTGTGTTTGAAATCCAATCAGTCTGATTCCTAACAAAAGTCTGGAATGCCAGTGACAGACTGGGGAGCCTATTGGAACTTTCTCAGTGAAACTGTATAGGCTTTATGACACAAATACATATTCTGGAGATGAGAATTCTCAGACACCACCAGGGTTTTCTTGCCTTTTTTCTAAAATGCAGTAAAATTAGTTTTCACATATGTATCTTAACAGCCACATATGCAAGCTCTCTGGACAAGCTTACTGTGGTTGAACTTCCCATCTATCTCATAGCTTCATCCTGCAGCACCATGGCTAGATACTTTATCCAGACTGGAAATTGGTATGTCCAACAGCGTAATGGTGTGCTGCGTAGGGACCATGGACAGCGACTGCTCGCTGAAAGTTGGGGAAGTCATGCTCTAGCGGTGAAAAAAAAGGACTGCTTTTAGACAGGGATAATTAAAAACCATTGGGATTCTACATAGACCTTGGTGGTCAACATACTTAACTGTTTTATTAACCTTAAACCAGTCTGGTCTTTTATTGAGATCAGGTGAGGTTCAGCTCATGGTTTGCAATGAAGTCACCAATGTTACAATTTTATTTGTTTGTATGACTGTTTTCTGAAACACTGTTCTGTAAAAGAATTTGCATAGTGTAGAACTGCTGTAGTAGTTAAGTTTGAACTTATTGGAATATGCTTGTGCATTGTTTCATTCTGGAGATGTTGGTCTTGACAGCTATCACTTCCTCCAGAACAGAATAAACTGTAGGTATTTGTAGCTAATCATCTTTTACTGTATTACATAGAGGGAAGTGTCCTAGCAGCTTGCACATAAGAAGTGCATGTACATATCCTTTCTGAAACTAACCTAATCAGTCAGCTTCCCTCAAACTGTACTGCTATACTTTAGTTATTTCAACAAGAGCAAGTTGTTCATTCACTCATGTCTTGTAAAGGCAGGCTGTCTCATCTCACAAAAGGCCAAATGAGTAACATGGTGCATCTTGCTGATGTTCCTTTCCCACTGAGTATCTTCAGCCAAGCAACATCCTTCAACTGTTCCAGCTAGCACAAGATAGCTGTAAAGCAAGCAACATGAGATTGTGCTTTGATGTTTGCTTGATATTGCTTTGCAGAGAGCAACTGTTAATCAGAAACAACACAAGTCTGCTCTTTGCTAGTTACCTGTAGTGAGTTCTGAACTACTTCTTAAAAATATACTGCTTATAAATTTATTGGAATCTCCCTGGGGATCCACAAACAAAGCTGAAAAAAGTTGGTCCCAAATAATATGGGAGCTCCATTCACTGTGTGGAGTTTAGGGAACAGTTGCATACATTGAGTAGTCATGAAACTTCAGTTCTTCCCTTTCACATCTGCACACATCTTTTCTGCTTTGTAAATACTCTGAGTTGTGTCAAGATGCCAAGAAATGGACAGAAGACTTCAACCTACTGTTTGTGCCAAGCTTATGAAGATGCTGGGTAGATATGTAGGTTCATGGATGCCTTCTGAACTTAAGGTGTAGAGGTTTCTTATCATTTTCTCAAACACATTTACTTAAGCTAAAGATCAGTTTCAGACCAGCTACATTTCAGACCACTTTCACTCTCTGAAGCACACCCTTTTTCATACATTTATATAGTTCCTAATATTCTTAACTGTTTTGTTTACAACACCCCTGCTTAATGAAGGCACTAACAGGACAAGCTTATCTTGGAAAATATCTCATCTATAGCCACTGATGGTGATGTACTCAGACCACCTTACTCTGTACTCCACTGCTTGAAAGTTCCTCATGTATCTTATGAACATAGGCTCACTGCTAGGAGAAAACCAAAACTGATCAGCCTACTTTGAGTTAAGTCCCTGATTAATAGTTTCCATAAAGACTACTGGAATTGTCTGTGAAAGCACCTTGTCCTAGAAATTGTTCCCTGGCTTTCTGTTGTTTTTAAGTTAGATTCCCCCACTCTCTTTTCTTCTTGTCCTTCACTGAGTCCTATCCCTTACTAATGTCTTTTGTAATAAGAGAAGCTAATTTGAGACAAGTAAACTGAAGCACTTTTTTGTTTGTTTGTTTGTTTAAATCAACCAGCAATATCTATTTTAGAGGGTGAGTTAATTATTCTGTGGCAACTATTGCACAACAGAGGTAGAATGCAATGTCTTTGGGTGAAGCAGGAAGCTGGCAAATTTCTTTGTTCAAATAGAATGAGCATGTGAGTTGGAGCTGAAACCTTTATACAAACTATAGCGTGTTGTTCTTTTTGTGACCAAGAATTACAAGTAAATTGATCAGAACTAGGAAAGAGTGAACTGGGCAAAGATCACTAAAGTGGCTTTGAAAAGGTCTGTAGTTTAAAATAGCATCAGCCTTGCCTTACACAGTTACATTAGACAGAACACTGCTTTTACCATTCAGACATCCTGTTGGAAATGATTGCATATAGAGAAGTCAGTGGGCTTTGCTAATCTGTGGGTCTCCAGCCGTGGATAACCCCAAAACATTTGTACGTATGAACTTTGTTTAATTTTTAAAATGGTGCAAAAATACAGATAAGGCCAACGGAGAGTATTTTAATACCAAATGTTTGCAAAGTAAAGGAAATTCCAGATGTGTTACTACATCAGGACCAATTCTTGGATGCTTTAAGTAGGGACTGCTGAAGCTGATTAATGTAATTATAAACTTTTTTCAGAATAAATGTGGTTTGTATCCAAAACTTCTATTATTTCATGCCTTTTGAATAGTTGGATTTGTTCTGAATCAGGAGTTGGACTAGTTGAATGACTGTATTAGGATTATGAAGCATTCTAGCTTCACAATTGTATTTGAAGCAAATAATACATATTTGTTAAATAGCTTAACAATTTTCTCTCTTATCTAATTTGCCTTGTTCATTTCATTGAAACTGGCCCTGATACTTGAGTAATTATTTTCTGACAGATTATTTCATCAGGGATATTTCATTTCCAAGGGCAAGGAATGGAATCCTACTCAAAATCATTGAACTAGGACTGTTTATAAACATGACAGATCCTCTTAGAGTCATTTCCAAAAGACTTAATTTCTTCTGTCCCAGGCTGCAAGTGCTGGTTTCTTGTTCTGGATGGGGGTTTTTGGTGAAAGCTTCCTTACTTATAGTTTTGCTTTTCTAAAAAGTGTCTTATATAACCCGTTGTAAAATAATACAAATTCTTAATGAACGACTTGTACTTAAAATGAAATAGAATATACCTACTTGCATTGAATCTTAAAGCATATTGGATGTCTCTTTCCATTTAAGTGGTGCAGTTGTATTTAACATAACTGATAATAGTTTTAGGCAGCCAAGCTATTTGGTTAATAAATTCTAACAAGCTGGGTTCCTACTGGTTAGCAGGGGATCCCAGGAGAAGGATATACCTGTCATTATGTCATCACTTTAATCCTGCAAAAAGAATTCAGCATTGACTTCATCAAAACCTGTTTGGGTGGCTTGAATATTTTGTGAAGAAAGCTGGGGTTCTGGAATTTGCATATCTAATTTTCATTTGTCTGCTTTGAGCTATTGTTGTGGAATTTACTGAAATGCTTGTTTTGGTGTCTAAGAAAGCTATAGTGATAACTGTGTTGCTAGCAAGCAGCTTGAGAAAATACTGTTTCCTGCATTGCCAGATGATACTGTGAGGGGTGTTACTGCTTGGAGGAAGTGGAGGAACAGGACCCAGACTGAATTAATAAATGAAAATTTAATGGATCACTCTGTTTTACTAGTGTGTCTTCTTTGTACAGTATGTTCTATGGAATCTGTTTGCAAATGTGAAAGTTTGTTTTCTTACAGCCTAAGTTTCTGATGCGATGACAGATTTCAAAGAAATATATTTTGAAATGCATCATCACTATCCTATTGTCGTTTTAATTGAACAAATTGATAAAGCTATAGAATTTTTACCTTCTTGTTTTATAAAAATAGAATGTCTGCAGTAACCTGGCAAATCCAGTTAATTGCATCATAAATATTATTTTACTGAAATTTGCACACTTTTTTTTTTTTTTTTTTTTTTTTCATTGTTCCCAAGAACATCCGTGCAGAGGTGGTGATTTTTTGATGCCAGAGTGTCAGGTAAAAGTGGACATTTATATGTAAATTAAAGTTGATAAAGATTTTACATTATCTTTTCAAACCAGAGACCTGGCTCATTTGATTCCTGAGGCTGAAACAATTCCCTCTTACACTGCTTTTGACAATGACTGTTTGAATAACTTTGTTACATTATACTTTGCTGAAGCTTTCTAAAACTACACAATCTGTTATAATTTTTTTCCCCTCCTTTCCTCTTATCTTTTCTCTTTTTCTGTACAGGTGATTTCTATTCACTCCTTTCCAAGCTGCTAGGAGAAAGGGAAGATGTTGTGCATGTGCATAAGCATAACCCTACAGAAAAGGCAGAATCAGATCTTGTAGCTGAGATTGCTAATGTAGTCCAAAAGAAGGATCTTGCCAGACAGATCACAAATCATGATGAGAGGGACAATACTATTCTTGTCAGAGACAGAATTCACAAATTTTACAGACTAGAATCTACCTTGAGGCCACCAGAGAACAGACATTTCTCTTTACGACAGCCTAAACTTGGTGAGGGAAGCTGGGAAAAAGGACGTACAGGAGGTGGGTTAGGGGTTAATTTTATACAATGAAATACAATGTAAGAGCTGTGATCCACATTAGCAAAATCTGAAGGGAATATCAATTGATGCTTGGAAGTATTTTATGTGACAATTTTCCTAATTATGGAAATATTCTCCCCCTATTTTAGAGGTATTTCAGTGGGGTTCTTTCCCCCTCCACGTGTGAAGAAACAATGTATACCAATGGCACAATACCACTACTTTTTGGAACAAAGAGTATTTTTTCTACTCTCAAGACTTTTACTTAATGATTTGATATCAATTATGTTAAAACAAGGTAAAGACAGGATATAGTAGTCACGGGAAGTGAAAATTTTCCTAATACAAGTAACTACTATAAAACAGTCACTGGGATAATCAATGCATTTTATGAGTTTCCTTATTACCTTGGTTTGTCAGATACAGGATTTTATAAAATTTATTGCTGTAATTCTGTGGGACATTTTTTCTCTCATTCAGAAAGAGTGGTAGTTAATCCTGAAAAATTCTTGAGAAGTAAAATTTTCTGCATATTTATTTCAAATTGGGCTTGGCTATCCAAATATTCTTGGACAGGCTGTTTTATTGTACTGGGATTATAATTTGTTCCCTTCAGGTTTCTATGACAGCAGAAACCATGGAAGTGTTGTGTTTGTTTTACTTGCATTTTGGTCTCTGTGATATTGATTGTGCTTAGTCTTACTTGCTAATGTGGAAAGCTAGATAATGCAGCATGTGACGAGTATCTCATAAAAGAAACTCGTATGCATGAAAGTCATATGTATGCGTAAACTGTAGCAGCACATGCTTGCTTTTATGTTGCAACCAGCCAGCTTGATGTTTCCAAGTGCTGTTGTGCACAAATATACATCATTCATCATCCATTTGATTTTTATTTCAGTACAAAATGTTAACATGTATTGTCTCCACTTATGTGAGATTCTGTTATAGTATTCAAATTAAGCAAAATTCTGAGTTTGTATTTAACAGAAAACCAAAGATGAGGATTTTCCAATGCTATGTTATGCTAGTCAGTTAAATGAGAGCCTGTCAAGTTATTTGTATAGTGGCAAAAAACAGGTGGGATGTTACCATGTGCCTGACATCAGTGTAAATCATAATTCCATAAGTCACACTGGAATTAAATGCTTGGAAGAGTAATGTGTGTAACATTTCTGCAAAACCAGTTTGTTCTTTTCAGACTAGTAGCATGTGGTGTGCAGAGGGGATAAAAGAAATACCCTTTCTGTTTTAACTGATCCAGAGGAGGGAGTGTCAGTGAACTGAATAAATGGCTTAGCTGGCACACCATATGGCATGAATTCTAACTACAGAAAGCATTTGCTCAGCTACTTTAGTAGCTATATATTAATTCTGGGGGAATTTGTTGGTGGAGGACTAATTAATAAATGGATTTCAAATGATGCAATTTTGAGTTACAGCAAAAAGGAAAACTGAAATGTTCTTAATTAGCATTGATTATTTTTTTTTAATGTTTGTGATACTGCTAACCATGGAAATTCTGAACTGCAGACGCTGTCAGCGCCATCTTTTGGCAAAAGAGCTTTTATAGCAGTAAAACCTTTAAGCATATGTTTAATTTCTGTTTGGGGAAGTATTTATGTATTAGAAAAACAAAACCTTCCATAACAGAATTTTCCTCTTCAAAGAAAGAAATGGAATAAATCAATTTTGGAAAAGTGTGAGAAAATCTAAAGGTTGTGTAGAGGCCAGAGTTCTTCTGACTAGACTGTATTTCACTGTACATTAATTTTATTGTTTTGATCTATCAGAAAACTTTTACTCCTTTAAGTCTAACTTAAACATTTTGTATTTTATAGTGTGTCCCTTTTGAGAAACAGAATTTTACAGATGCCTAAATTTAGGCTTTCTATGTTTAGCCTTATAATTTTTCTAGATTTTTTGCAAAAGGCTTAGAGGCCAAGGGGCACTGTAACATAAACAAACATAAGCTTTCTGCAAGTTAACTTAGACTGATAGGGAATGAGCAAGTGAGGAAGCAGACACTGGATTTCCATACTTCTATTCCTTTCCAAATCCATGAATCCATCAAAATCAAATTCCTTTCATATCCATGAATATACCTGGTACTGCACCTGCTGTGACCAACTGAACTGTACAGAACTATGAATATGTATAATTTTTTTCTTAATGGCTTTTCTTTTAGCTTGGAACATTTGTTCAGCTAAATTTGCTACAGAGTAGAATTTCTTGTTTTAGAAGTTTCTGATTACTGTCTTGGATTCACTGCAGTTGCCGATTGCCTTAGATTTGTCTTAAGTTTGTGTTAGCCTGAAGAGTTTCTCTGTCACCTTCTCTAGCTATAATATCTAAAAGTACAAAGGTAAAATATCTCCTAGTCTGTGGTAGGTGTTTTCAGCACTGGTTTTATCTTTCCCCTGTGTAGATTGTAGAAAATGGCTTTCCCTCTACCCCATCCTTGCTGTTACTCCTCAGACTACGTTTTTTCCAAGTGAAATGGAAGGAGGTGTGGGATGGGGGGGTGTGCTTATCAGAACAGCTGGGTTGCACAGGTGACCTGAAGATTTTGGACATTGTTTCCTTCTTCATTTTTCCTTTCATGAGAAGATCACTTCCAGCTGAACCCTCTCAAACTCC
Source organism: Elanus axillaris (assembly GCA_026212715.1). NCBI lineage: Eukaryota > Metazoa > Chordata > Aves > Accipitriformes > Accipitridae > Elanus > Elanus axillaris. The sequence goes on along the minus strand of JANZLQ010000079.1, from coordinate 26,682,420 downwards.
TTGGGTGCTGTGTGTTAAGGTCTGTGATCTGCCTTGTGTCAAAGCACTGATGCTCTGGCACTTTGTGAAAGAGGGTGTATGTTTCACCTGCCTAGATGGTATTCCAGTGATTGGTGTTTAGGATCACAGCAAAACACACAAACTTTGGGTGAACTGAAAGCTGCAAAGTACAGCATAATGCTGTCAAACACATTCAATACTCATGAAACAGCTCTGGTTTCACATAGCTGCAAAGAAATTGCTTCCTATTCACCTTCAGTTTGCCTATACATACCTATGTACAAAGTCTGCATATTAGAAATATCTGAATTATGCTGAACAAATTAATTTCTGAAAGGAAGGAGTGATGGATTTCCTAACATACAGAAGGCATTTTTAGGGTTTGTAGGTTGGTGATTTTTTTTTCTTTTATCAGAATTAGTGACATTTGTCTTGCCATTATATTTTTTATTTTTCAGAATATAGTTCAATTGTCTCTTAATACTGCCGGAGCAACCCAGACCAACCTCTTCCAAATAGCATTAAGCAGTCTATTTGTGAGAAATTAATCCTGTAGCTAATTTTTCAGCTTTTTCAAATTTTGGACTGTTCATGCATTTTATCAGTTTAAGTCTTTTTTACATAAAACAGAGATTGAATGATACATGTTTTTATATTTTTATTTTAATCTTTAAATTGAAACTAATTTTGTCTCCCTTAGTTGATGAGTTTTACGATTTAAGACAAACACAAGAATTATCCAATTTTTTAGTAGTGGTTCACTTCCTAAATCCTGTGTTGTTGATCTAGTGTGAAAATCAGATTTGTATTACTCAAAATATCCAGTATTTCATCTTAAAAACAGTTGTGGTACGGCATTAACAATGACAGATATTCTACCCTTCTTCGTCTGTTTCATCAGAATTAGACATCTATTTCCCGTTCATGCCTATAATACTTGGATTGGGACATGAACATTATCCAGAACTAATGTGTATGTTGGCTGAAAGAAATGTCTTTGTTATACATTTTTAAATAAAAACACAGGTTAATATTTATATTTGCCTGCTGATTTTGGATAATAGTTGTATATTTCTGTAATCTTTCAATGTAGAAAGTATTCAGAGCTCCTAAACATTTTAGAGTCTGTCTACCTGTATACTTGTAAGATGGAGAAAAAAATGGAGTCAAAAGCAGCTTTGAAGTTTCTGTCATCCTATGTGTAGCAGGATGCCAGTGCTTGTGCATGCTTTACTATAATAAAACTATGTGTGGCATTAAATTGCAATGCATTAGTGGAAATACTGCATGTAAGAAAATGTCCATGTAATTTCCAGCAGTCTGTACCAAGTGCCAGTTAACCATATTTTTTTGTAAATATGCTACATGAATGTCTGTCTTTTGTTTATTTGTTTCTTTCGTCAGATTTCCACATAGAAGAGGCTGTGGAGTGGCCTGGGTTAGACCTTAAACTAGGCCAAGTTTCTGGGTTGGCTCTGGACCCTGAAAATAACCTAGTTATCTTCCACAGAGGTGATCATGTTTGGGATGAAAAGTAAGTAGATACTCTGCTGAATGGCACGTTAGAAAGTCAAATTGGTGTGTGTTGTTTCTATATCTTCTCAAGAAAAGACAAGACAGATTGCAGTTCCTTTTCCATTTCAAATTCAGTTCTTTGGCTGAATGTGCCTTTGGGACACTCAGAATGGAAGTGGTGACTGACAGTTCAAGATGATGGGGTTACTAGGTCTTTAGATAGTAAGAATGTGTCTCCAGAGAAAAAGAGTGTAGTACATTAGGTCCTTAAACTGTATTACCATGTTAATATGCTATTCACTGAGATTAATTATCCTTGCTTCTCCATGATTTTAGCAGAACTAATTAGCCTGGGAGAATGATGTTTTGGTATGGTGTACTACTATTAGCACCTGGGTTTAAGATGTACAAAGCTAGCTCCAGTGTATCTTCATTCTTTTTTGTGTTTATGTCCACTGAACAAAATTGAATTATTACAAGGCACTCTCTCAAAACAGGCTTTGTTTTACTCATCTGATAAAATTTACTATATTGAATAAAATTTACTATATTTAGTGTCACTCAAACCAAACAAAAAGTCCAAACTTTATAATGGCCATTTTTCTAGTGTTTGTAAATATAGTCAAGGGTATATTATTTTAAGAACAGAACATTCCAAATGAAGTATAGTGTCCTTATTTGTACAGTCTCCTTATGTCTTTGAACTTTAAAATACTATGTCTAACTGTTTAGATCGACGCTTTGGAAAAAAATCCATTAAATTTTTGACAAAACAGTGGGAGGAAATAGTATCTGCCTGTAATAGAATATTATGTAGTAACCTTTCTAAATTTGCTTTTTTTATCTTCTTTGTAAACATCTGTTCTCCATGTATATAACTATAAAGCTAAACAGTAGGGGTTTTTTCAACTCCCAATGAATTCATTTTAAGATAACATAGTTTCTAAAAATTAGAGGGGGAAGTTTTTTCAACCTTATAATAACAAATTATGCTTTAGAATACTGTTTTATGGAGGAAAGTAAGTTCTTTGGGTTTTTAGCTAAATAACATAATGCAGCAGATAAGGCAGTCATTTATGTCTTGTGCATTTTATCAGTGATATCTCCAGCTCAAGTGTATATAAATATAGACTAAAAAATTTGAAAAGAAGATGCGTGCTGCAACTTGTATTACTCAAACTTCAAGTAAAAGCTGATATTGATTTGTGTTTTTTTCATCCTCCTACACATGAACATAAGTGCAGTTCTTTGTATCATTGAAGAAAGAAATGAAAAAATATTTGAAAATAGGCTGGCAGTTGTATTCATTTCTTACTTCTGAAATGTGTATTTTTAAGTGTCTGGCAACTGAGTTATACCCACAACCCAGAGCACAAAACTGGAGTTTGAGACCAAGCAGTATTTGAAGAGCCTCCAGATTTGAAATAAAACAGGAAAATGTTAACATTCCCTAAAATAGCAAGTGAATGTAATGAATCAGCCATGTTGAGAAACAGATTGAACTTCAACTTTCTTATGGTGTTGGTGTAGAAGATTGGAGCTTTGGTTTGGAATCCACATACCTACCAGCTGTGCTGCGTAACACTACAGGTTCACTTAACTCATCCCTGTCCTTGATAGCAGACGTTGTTCATATTCTGAGCATTTCCAGACTGTGATTATCAGACTTACCAGAAAAATGCTTTGTCTTATATTTAGTATTAGTAGTGTTAATCTGTACATCAGCCCTGTGTGGGAGCTTGCCGTATTTTCCATCATGTGGAGACTGAAGTTGGAAAAAAGTGAAACTGCCTGGGCTTGTAAATATGATCAGAAGCATTCAGTCCCAGATATATAACCAAGATGTAAGATGAGCTGCTGTTAACTGAAACTGGTTATGGGCCTTCCATAAAGACACCTACACATGAAATCCTAGTTCATTTCAGAGGGGTTTTGTTCATGAGTTTTGGGTTGATTTTTTTTTCTTCTTCTTTTGGAGCACGGTTAGTCAATGTATAGGAAAGGCAGTGTTGGTAGGAACCCTTAAATCAGACACGCTAAAACTTCTGTAGGGCTGTGTATGTAAGAGTATTGTGACTTTAAAACAATATATTTGGAAAAAATGCCTGTGGTTAACCTGTTGTACCATATTTGTGGCACAGAGAAGAGGCACACAGACGTGTGCTCAGACAGTATGCCTTGCCTTTTTATCTTTGGATACATCATGGGCATATGAAATAGTCTGGGGATACTTTCATGAGTTGTGCTGTAAAGGAGTGTATGTGTTCTCATTTTTCAATAAAAAGGAATAAAAAATTAATATTTGAGAGAGGCTTATCATTACTATTGTGTGCTGAAGAGATAAGAAGTTATCAAACTTGCAAATTAATGTTTATCATTAGCTGCAAATACATAATTAATTGAGTATAATATTCCTTATGAAATTGTAAGCATTATGAATCAATCAAGCCTGAAAGCCCAGAATTTATTTTCTCTGTTTCAATGCTTCACCAGCATAGTATAGAAAAAAATTAAACAAAAATTATCTGTGCTGTTAGGCAATGCACGAATGTTTCCAATGCATTATTAATATATGCCATAAAAGCTGGATCCTCATGCAACTAAATATCACTGGATGAATGGACTGTGCTGTTTTATAAGGCAACTTCAGTCTGCTTTAGAACGCAAAAGCAATTATGCAATGACAAGCCAAATAATACAGTAGCGGCTTTTCAGTGGCTGTAGCGTTCCTTCTGTGTATTTTTAAGTCAGGTTCCTCTACCACATTGTCATCTCAATTTCAGAACAGTCTTCGCTATATGCAGTGTATGCTGTTCAGAATGAAGAAAAAATTAGAACTATTCAGCTGGCTAATTCCAATGAATTAGCTGGAAGTTATTTTGCGTTTTGTGATGAAAAATGTATACTATTCATGCAATTTATAAAAGACATAATAAAGAATATAAACTGCATTCTTGTTACATCATTCTTAACAAGCTAGGCAGGTTAATTTAGGCTGAGCACAGTACCACATTGGTAATGGATATTGATCAAGAGTAGTGCTTAGGGTTTTGCCTTCAGGGGTTGTGAGATCAGGTGGTCTGTCTAAATTTAACATGTAGCCCACCAGAAGGATGTTAGATTTAGCAATAAATTGTTTGTATTAGTGTGAAGTGGCCAGCGGAAAAGTAGAAAAATAGCTGTGGAATTACATTGGGGTTTGAAACTAGAAGTAGTTATATATGCAGCATATTTTAGTTGTCTTTTGATATCAAACTGCAGAACCTATTAGAAAATCATGCTGCAGAGCAACATGACATATAATAGCAAGGTGTTCAGTTGTTTTGTTTGTTTGGTTTTGGTCTTGCTTCTTTTAAGCTAGCAGTAGTCAGCATTGTTAGTGTCCTTATTTATCAGTTGAAAGAAAGGAACATTGACTACCTGGGACATCTCAAATGCTGAGAAGGAAACTAAGTTGTCTAGATAGTGAGTTTTCCATAGTATTTTTTTTCTGTGGGTTTTTTTGGACAATACCTACCATCACTAAGATTAATTTCTTTGATTAGCTGTGCTGGTTAATAATAACATTAATAATACTAGTTCAGTCTGTCCAGTGTTGGTTCTCCAGTTGTGGTCGTCCATACCTAGAGCTAATAAGTCCTTAGGAGTATTTGACTCCTTTTTAAATAAAACTGTTTAAAACCAAGAGAACTTGTCATGGAAGATTACTGTCAGTAATGGTAAAGAATAAAACAACACAAGCAGAACCATGGTCAAGCAAGCAGTTACACATGAGTAAGCCATTGTGTGCCAGTACTGTTTACCCTATGTCTCCCTGTAGCATCGTGGCAGACTGTTTAGGAGGGCTCAGTAGAGAGTTGTAGTAACTGTCACCTTGTGCTTAACCATTTGTTGTAAAAAGTATTTACTGATTTCTATCAGAAATTAAATGAATAGTCAGAGATCGTTACAATACATAATGGCAGTATCTAAATATTTCTTAAGCATAGCCTATGCAGAAACTTAAACACATCCTGTCATAGATTTTTCTGGTTATATATGAAGCCATTACTACTTTTCCACATTGAAAATTCTAGACATATAAATATTTAATGTTATGGAAAGATGAGGCTGCTAGGACTGTACAATACAAAGGTTTAATAGCTTTATTCATAGCCTTGTCTGTGACTACAAAGTATATTCTTGTTTACAAAGTTGCATCAATCATAGCTGATTTTTCTTGGGATTAACAAATGGATTTAAAAATACAAGGTGGGAGGGAGGAGTATGTCTTATATTCACAAACATTTCATCCACAGTGAAATAGCATTTTCTAAAATTTAGACTTAAATTTTGTTCAAAATATTTTATAGTCTATTTACCTTCACTAAATGCTGAATGTATATTTCAACAGGTTAGAGTGATAGCCAACTTCTCCGCAGGGGTACAGACAGCTATATTTTTTATTCTTTCTTAAGCATATGATAATTTTATGCCTAATAAATATCTTCTGGAAAGCTAATCCCGTTTCTTATTGTCTGAAATAGTGACATGTTTAAATATCATCTATTAATATTTTCCACATACCCTGAAAATTGAGTGTAGAGTTGTTGGGATAGGAGAAATACACATCATATCCTACAATCTCATGCTGTGCAAGCACACGTTAAGACCTGAATCTTACAGTAGTAAGCTCTGGCAAAATATTGAATTGTGGTTGAAAAAAAGAAAAAAGACATGCAAATATGCACACACTGCCTTAGACAGTATGAAGAACACCTGTGTTTACTGGTGTGCTGTTTAGCTGTATTTTTACTTAGGCTGCATTGTTTGATTTCCCATTTCTGATTTGCCATAGCAAAGAAGAGGAGAAAAAAAAGTAAAAGGGTTTTTTGGTTGCTTGCTTGCTTTAGGATCATCTTAATTGTTGCTGTGTTGATCTGGTGCTCCTTTAGTTTGGATGTCATAACTTCAGTAGGAAATGCAGACATCCAATACTGTGACTGATGATCATACAGTAATGCAATAAGGCTTATTTAAAGAAAGAAAGGAAGCCAGTAACCCTACACTGGAATTAAACTACAAAGCTTGGCTTTAACTTTCATGTGTATTGTTCACCAGTGGAACCTTCTAATGCTGGCTTTCTATTCCACTATTTTTGTGTAGTTCTTTTGACAGCAAATTTATTTATCAGCAAAGAGGTCTTGGACCAATTGAACAGAACACAATTCTTGTCCTGAATCCAAGTAATGCGAAACTGCTTCATTCGATGGGCAAAAGTCTGTAAGTTATTTTTGCTTTTATTGAACTAACTTTTTTTTATATTTTACTCCAGAAAGTCCCCAAACCCACTTTCATGTATGTTTTATATTGCACTCTGTGATTGTAGCCACTGAGTTTATTTAAACAATAAATAGTAATTACAAAATCAACAACTAATCAAAGTAATTTGCCATTTTACCACCTCTGCTTTCTTGCTAGAAAGAAATACATACAATTCATACAATTTCATCTACCAGCCAGATTAACAGAAATGCAGAGCTCATGAGTATTGTATATTGTCCTTAAAGACACCAAATATTAACTTAGTGAGATGCCAGAGATCAACTGAATTTCAGAGCTGAGACACTCTTATCAAGAATATTCCATTCTGTAAAGCTATTTTTTTCATTAAAAACTACAGTTAATTAGTGTGTACAGCATTTGTTTGTCTGTAGAGAAAAAGTGAAATCTTTACATCTGCATCATTCTTTGTGAAAGGTGTTTTTAACTTGATTCTTCTATGTTTGTGCTTGCAGATTTTATTTACCACATGGTTTGAGTGTAGATAAAAATGGTAACTACTGGGTCACTGATGTAGCTCTCCACCAGGTATGTTTTTTGAAGCTTTAATAAAATGACTTTAATATTTTGCCAAAAAATGTTTTTGCTTTCCTAGAGATTTGACATAAATTATTTATCTAGGCCTGTTAAGATAAATATTAAGAATATGCTTACAGAAATTGACCCCTGTGGCCTTTGTGGAATATAGTTGTGTTGAATAATTTGCTACATGGACATAGTATTCAGAAATAAAACTATCTGATATTAAAACAGTGATTCTTTTGAAAAAGAGCAGATCTTTCTGCTATATCTTTTCTGATCAATTCTCCTATGTACTTAAATCCAGAATATGAAACTAATTTGTTTGCTGTAATCGCAGGAAATGTGTATTTTAGGCAGAAATTTCCTAGAATCAACACTACTAAAAAACTGGTAATAGATATCATAGTCAATATATTAAGATTATATTTGATCTATAAATATATTTTATACACAGAAATAGACATTTTTCCATAAGCAGTCATCCTTCTTATATTTCACCTTTCATAACTGAAACCTCTTCTCTTTTCCCGTTAACTAAAAAAAAGGTTTTCAAACTAGGAGCACATGACAAAGAACCGTTACTGATCTTAGGAGTGGCTTTGCAACCAGGCAGTGACAAAAATCATTTCTGTCAACCAACTGATGTGGCTGTGGATCCAATCACTGGCAGCATTTATATCTCTGATGGCTACTGTAACAGTCGAGTCATTCAGTTCTCTCCAAAGGGGTTGTACGTGATGCAGTGGGGAGAAGGTACAGGTCAGAGCTCTTGGTACTTTACCCATACTGCTGTTATCATGAACTCATGATGAACCATGAGATTACTGATGTTACTATTACTTCATTTATAAATTTCTATTACTGAAATACCTTCCAGGCCCTAGCTGAATGTCAGCCTTGTCATTGCATTCCAATTTTCTCTCTTCTATTCATACAGCTACTTGCAGTAGTTATATATTCACTAAAAATAAAAAATGGGAATTTGTTAGCATGCTTTCAGTACAAGCATTGGAATGTCCTATCTTATGAAGAAAATGTTCTTTCACAAAAACCTTATATTTTTCTTAAGCATTTGGTCAAATACTATAAGCCTTTACCATTTTTTGCAAGATTTATGCCATGATCCCATCTGTTTTAAGTTTTATGAATAATTACATTTCTCCCTGACTCAGATTTATGTATCAGGCATTAAACTATGCCAAAGATTGTAGGGAAACAGAGAATTCATAAATTCAGGTTTTGCAAAGGCAACACAAAAGACTACCACAGTTTATCTGCCTAAATGAGTAAAACTGCTAGGAGAAGAAAGCAAGCTGACTTTATTCTTTTCCCAGTGTTACATTGCATTATGTGACATATTGCTGTTTCGAAGTGAAACTGATAGTTTCAGTATGTACTTTAACACAAACCTGGATATTTTGTATTGCAGAGACCTCTTTAGGCAGAGCCAGACCTGGACAGTTTCATATCCCTCACAGCTTAGCCCTGATCCCCGACTTCAGTCAGCTGTGTGTTGCAGACAGAGAAAATGGTCGAATTCAGTGCTTCAGGTTAGAGACTGGGGAGTTCATAAGAGAGATCAAGCACAAATCATTTGGAAGAGAGTTATTTGCAGTTTCATATGTTCCAGGTAATCTTTTTCCTGTTCTCCAGATTTCAAGTAGTTGCTTTATGCCAGTATGTCACAGTACACAGTGTTATTTCATAAAGAGTCCTATCATGTTATCTTAGGACAGATATTCTACTCTCTTTCAAAGTACACCTGATGTAATGGAAAGTTTTAGAACTATCCTGTTTTCCTACTTGTGGGATGAGGGAAGCTTGCATATAATCTCTGCTTATGAGAAATGACTGATTAGACTCCCTAAGTGTGATGTCGCAAGTAGATGATCTTGTTTGCTTCCTAGTGACTACACAGTCAATAATTAGTTAATGATAACATTTTAAAATATTCATTTCAAGCTCCATTGAAGATAGCAAAATAAAGAGGTTCCAAACAATCAAGAAATGTTTTGTGTTTCATAAAACAAAAAATCTGAATGCAAGCAGTTTGAAAAAGTTGTGGGTTTTAATATCACAGTCTGGTTAACAGTTACTGTGTTAAGTTTTTGGGTTGGATTTTTAATACCAGTAGTGAAGGTAACGTAAATGTCAAGAACTGGATGAGGAATTTTGGCACGTCAGGCTCCCAACTCTATAGTTGATACCAAATTGAATATCAGAGTCACCTCTCTTGCATTTGCCAAGAAGATAGAAATACTGTAGTGGATGAGATACTTGATACCTATAGCTCTGTCACTTGACAGTGGCAGCAAGAGAGACTTTCTAAGGAGAATGTGTAAGCCTGGCTGCATTTTGTTGTCTGTTCCTCTCCTACTCCCCATGCATCCCTAAGCACTTTATTTAAGGCTGTTTATTTAAAGCTGTCTAGGAGGTAGCTCCTGACCTCTTTGTAGGATCTTTTTATAGATGTATTGCCCATGAATTTTCCTAATCCATTTTGAACTGGTTTGTACTGTCTGCCTCCTTGACCTCCTGCAGTTACAGGCTCTAGAAGTTCACTACTCACTTTATTTTTTTAATTTAAAGTAGTGACCTAGCTTCATTGAGTGCTTCTCAGTCGAAGTATTTTGGGAGTTCATGAATAACAGTTCCACGCTCCCCATATCTGCTGCCTCTTAGCCTTCTCCTCTCCAAACCAAAGAACCCCAGCCACCTTAGTCTCTCCCCATAAGCCATTTAATTGCTTCACCCCCTTGACTACTGTTAGTTGCCTTTCTGTTCTAGCATCTTTAACTTCATTAGGACCTTCTTGAGACGCAGATTGTAAAACAGCACTTGGTACTCCAAGATGTGAGCATGCTAAGATTTTGCATAGTGGCAGAACTGTCCCCTCCATTCCTAATTCTCCTCCTGATGATGCCCAACATTCTGTTGAAATTTTTGCTGTCACTGTACATGGACCCAAAGATTTCAGAGACCTTTCAGTGGTGGCAGAGAGATGTCTCTCCTGAGTTGTAGCTGCCACTTCCAAGCTAAACATCACATAGGCTTGATCTAGTTTATTTTTTCACAGAAGCATCACTCTACATTTTTCTTTGTTGAAGCTATTCTGCCATCTTTTGACAACTCATGTATTCTTACAAAAAGTCTTTCCAGCTTTTTTTCACCTATACTGTTTTAGTTCATCTTCACCATGGTTTGTTCCATGTGTTAAAGGAAATCTAATGTTGTTGCAGGTGGTCTCCTCTTTGCAGTTAATGGAATGCCTTATCCTGGAGAGGCAGAACCAGTGCAAGGATTTGTGATGAACTTCTCTACTGGAGAAATAATTGATACTTTCATTCCTTTTAGAAAGGTGGAGTATTGCACAGCATGCCTGGTGCTTGTAAATACATATATGGAATGTTGGTAACATCCTACTTCTCCAACTTTCATAAGACTATTGCAGGAAATTAAATGTTTTATGATGTAAGGTATTCAAGAGGAATTCTTTATAATATTAACTTAATAAAGTTAACTGAATTTCAGGTCTTAGTTTCTACATGTGGTACACATTCAAAAATTATACTACCCTCAAGATGATTCCTACAGATAATACCTTCAGTCAGGATAAGCCTACTTTATCAGACAGTTCTTAAAAGCTAATTTAAGAGAAAATGAATGGCTTGACATACTTATATATTTAGATGCTAGTAATTTGTCAAAAAATAGAGTATATTCATAAGCAGAAATAATATTCAACTGTATGTTTACACCCCTTCTTTACAGAAGATTGGTGTGGAAGTTAAGGCTAAATGTTGTTCATACAGTATTGTAAGTAAAAGTGTTTATTTTTTTAAAAAATGTCCATAGATTGTCTTAGAATAAAGAATGAATGTTAAGATTCCCATTTCTGGGTAACGCATATACTCTGTTATTTGTGGTCCAGTTTTAAATTGTATTAGAGGGTGTTTTATCTGAGTATAACAAATAGCTGTGTTGCATACAAACTCTGACAAAAATTAAGTATGTGGGCTTGAAACCTAGATCCATGATATTTTAAATATAAATTTCACAGGATAAAATTGAATGCAAGAATATGACTATAAATATTATAAATTCATAGATATTATGAATATAAAATTGTTTAGGATTAATACATTGAATAATCTCCATGTTGTTAACCCTGGAGAAGGCAAACATACAATAGAAATGGAATTCCTCTCCCTTCACTCATGTTAGGCCTTCACACCAGCACCTGCTGCATTTTCCAGTCTAAGGACTGAATATGACCAGTCTCAAGTTCAGGGTAGAATGTGTAGACAACTGAAGAGTAATCTGTGGCTGCTTATCTTCACAGAACTTTGAGATGCCACATGATGTTGTTGCTTCAGAAGATAAAACAGTATTTGTTGGAGATGTTCATGCCAGAGCAGTGTGGAAGTTTGCATCCACAGAAAGTATGTTATTTTTGTTCTTAATATCACAACTTCACATTTTGTATCTTCAGATATGTACCATTTATCTGGTACCACTGCCCAAGAACCTGGTATCTTAATGACAATGATTTAGGTACACTACAAGTGCTGCCTGCAGAAGTTGTGTGCTACTGCTCAGTGTTCATTAAAAGACCGTTTTTCAGCACTGCTGCATGCTCTGTCAAAGAAGAGTCCTGAGTGCATGACTTTGTTTGTCACAGGAGGAATCAAAATGCGTTTGCCTCATGGTAGATCTATCCCTTGTCATGACAGTACCTACTTAAACAAAAGTATGACTCTCTAGCATTTTAGTAATTTTAATGTATTGTACACTTAACTCTATCCCGGCTGAAACCAGGACAAATATCATTTGCTGAGAAGTCAACTGCTTCCTTTGAGGTATACAGGAAACTCCCAGGGGCTGAAGTAAAAACACGAGGCAACTTAAAATTTATATTCCTTTCATTGGGATTATTCATCATTAGAAAATGAATCTAGTATAATTTGAAGTCCTGTTTCCATGAAGTGGAAACACTTCCCAGCTTTAATCTAGTAACCTGCAAGGCAAGCAGCCTGACTTCAGGGAGAGAGACCTGATTAGTCAGGCATCAATTTAGTAGGATTCAGAGAGAGATTAGATGTTTTACAGAAATAAAAATATAATCCACTGTTCCATTATATTGGATAAAAAATGTATGAGAGAGATAAAGCTCAGGCTTCACAATGTTAGTCAACCAGTAAAGAGTCTGCTGTTATAAAGGAACTTCTGACTAAGCTAGTTATTCCATATTTGTCTGTTTATAATTCATGATTTTCCTTTGGGGCATCTGGTATCAGCTTCTCTTAATAACAGGAAACTGGACCAGATAAATTGTAATTCTGACTGGATATGGCTTTTTCTCTATATAGTAACCTGAACAAGAAGACTTCTAGGCTTTTATTCAAAGAAACATGAGAACAAAAAAAAATGGAATTATTCATCACTTACAGGTTAGATGAGGAAAGTCCTTGTGTATAATTTTCTTTTTAGCTTTTGCTGCAGTATAAAACTGCAGTAGCTGAGAAGCCCTGATTCAGCCAGCCTTTAATCCATCATGATTTTGATTATAATGAACAGTTTTATTTTTGTGGGACTCTCTGAACCTTTACATGTGCCCATAAAATTTCTCTGTGGCATAAGAGTTGATTATGGCAAACACCTTTCATGAATAAAGCTTTCTTTTTTCCATGGCCTTCTGAGCTATTGAATGGTTTATATTGACTGTCCTTGGTGAAGTTCAGGTGCTGATAGCATTGTTTACTGTAGGATTGTACTGTACATTTGAGAAAGCTAGCAGGAAAATGTCAATGAATGTCTTTCTGAAATGTCAGTTGTCCTGAAGAATAATTTTGTTTTACAGAAATGGAACATCGGTCAGTTAAAAAGGCTGGTATTGAGGTACAGGAAATAAAAGGTTAGTCTCATTCATAACGGAAATGAAGGAACCAGTATTTTCACACAGACTAGGACTACTTCTGCCAAGTTCAAGGGGAAAATGCTAACTCGCTTGTTTTATTTTTCACCATCATTTCATACATATAAGATGAGCAGCACAGGAAGCACCAAAAAGCAGCTTGTAACAGTGTTACCTGGTAGACACTATTTTACAGCAGTGATGACAAGTGCTTCACAGACATTAAAATAAAAATTTAACCAGTGGATTAGTTCCGTACCACCATCTGGTATGGTCCAGATTGGTATCTGTGTCAGCTCCCTTAGATGCAGAAATAGCTCTGAAATCTAACTGTGATAGCACCCTTCCCCCTGCTCTACAACACTCAACCACGAAAAAATGGTTATTTGAAATTGCAATTGGTGTATCTTTCTGCATAGTCTTTCAGTACACAGCCTTGCCAGTCACACTGTGTGGCAAAAAATAATCATTTTTTCTATTTAGATTTATTTCCGTAGATTTACTGCTTCCTTTTGTTTCAATTTATCTGTGTGAAAATGAAAAACAGACCCAAAAAAAGAAAAGAAAAACATGTAGAAACTTAATATAAAGAAATACATGTAGAGGAGATTGAAAGAGATAAAATAGCAGTTCAGGAAGATGGAAACTAATTTTAACTGTTTGTATTCTGTTGAATAGGTCTTTTACATTGAAAAGGAAAAGTTTATTTCCCTTTCAGAAAAACAGTACCAGGCTATGGAGAAGGCTTTATAAAATGTTCAAATGTTTTTAACTGTTTTTCTTTGGTTTAACTCAGAGCTTGTGTGGTTTGCTTTAGCCATATATACGCAGACAGAGGAAAATACCAAAAGATCCCAACTGCCACTTGCAAGCATTAGAATAAAGTAGAATAAAGGAGGCTGACATTATAAAGCAATGAAATCCTTATTGCCAAAACTGTTCTATTTTATCTCTGTTGATACATCAGCCCTCCTGAAGCACTCAAAAGGGAAGTGTTGACATTAGAGCATCCACAGTACAACAAATCTAGGACTATATTAATGCTTTTTGGCATTCTTTAGAAAGACGGCAAAGTAGTTCACACTTCTAATGTTACAGAGAAAAATGCAATAGTATCACCAGGGTCAGAAACAGTTTCTGAGTAACAATCTCTAAAACTGCTTAGGGTACATAGACTGAAATTAACATCTTTCAATTCCACTTGAAGAAAACAGATAGCTATCCCTCTGCTTAATAAATGGGCAGGAGTGGCCTGCACTTTCACAGCCTCTTGGTGACAGTCTGTTACTATTTTTTGTACTGCTGTGAAGTGGGGGAAAATACATGAAGAACTGTAGCTTTGCCCAGAGGTGGGCAAGATGGTGGAGGAAAATTACTCTTGGCTGTAACTACTACTTGAACAGACAGCATGTTATCATTGTATCATTATATTAGTGATAACAATTATATCATTATCCTTGTATTAGTGTGAACTGCAAACTGAAGCATTTACAATTTTTTCAGAATAGAACATCATTTTAAGTTTGATACAGAATCAAAACAGAGTTGATTCAGAGTGTTTCTGATGCAGCTACTTCTTAAGACACGCAGTTAAGTTAGACTTTAAAATATATAGCTCAACAGTTTTACTCATTAAAAGTTAGCATAAAGCATATGATCCTTTATACACACACAAAGAGAAATTTACTGAAATGGTTTTTCTCCTTCTAGGTGGAGAAGTAACAGATTAGTCAAGGAATGACTGGATGCTTTCAAAGGCTCTCCAGATTTACAAAGCCAAAGTTCTGTCATGGGGTGTAGCAGTTCTGAAAATTTAACGCTTTGTCACAAGTTTATTAAAAAGAACTTTAAATGCTTTCCTTTTTTGTTTATGATAATACAGCATATACTGGATTTCTGTATTTCTTGTGGAAGTGTTATTATCAAAAGGAGATATTTAATTGCTAGTACATCACACACCTATTTGCAAAAATAGATCTTTGGGGGATTTTCCTACATTTTAAATGATAGATACTTTTTAAGACAAAACTCTCCCTGACACCTCTTCTTTTCCGATTCAAGAAAAGAGGAGGGCATCTTTGCAAGTGAGTGATACCATTCAGTCTCTCTTTGCTGTACATTTGGGATAACATCAGCAAGAGCTAAAAATGTCTTCATAAGTGTTTGTCTTTTGTTTCCCTGTTACTCAGCACTTCAGGTATTCTAGCTTGTTGTTTTCTTTTACGCCTTGTTCTGCGTTTCTTGATGCATATGGATTACATACTGAAATTGTCTTCTTTTTAAAGAATCAGAAACAATTGTAGAAGCCAGATTGAAAAACACCCCAGAATCAACAGACCATCTAAAGAAGCAAGAAAAACAACATTTGGTCCAAGAGGCCAGCACTGGAGTTTCCTTTGTTCTTATTACAACTCTTCTAATAATCCCTGTTGTTATCCTGCTGGCAATTTTACTACTTATTCGGTGGAGGAAGACAACTGTCTATGGAGGTAACCATGAGTTAGAGAGCAGGCTTTTATTATTCCAGTTCAAAACATTGCTGCACACTGAGGGACAAGGGTATGAAGAGAGAGGCATACTGTCCCTTTACCCTTCTGAACAGTTACTGTGACGCTGCGTGCAAACTAAGAATCGGCATGCACACAGCAACCGCACCCCCCTGTGCCTTTAATATTACATCTCAAGCCACCACCTTTTCAGAACATGTATCTAAAACTTTAATTGCTGTCAAGCCAAAAATTGGTATCTCGGAAACAACTAGAATATATTTGTGTTATTGCCTAGAATACATAAATTTTAATACTCTGAGCGCAGTTTGATTTTCAGTTTGAGATCTTTAAATAGTTGAGAACAAAAGACCCTATGGATATTATAAAGGTATAAGCAAAAAGCAAGCAGATAATGTTTACAAGAGATTACATATTATTGTTCACTAGTACCTTGTGCATTTTGTGAGTCAGACATGTTTCCATAATGCACCTTCATCCATTGCTGTGAAAGCTGTAATTGGTACTTACAATGCTATGTAAATTTGTTCCTAATTTGTATTATGTAATAATTTTTTTGAGAAACTGGTAGACTGCAGTAGGAGTTTTATGATTACACTTATTATTTTGTGTCACATAAATAGTTTTATTAAGATATTCCTGTCAAGAGAAGAAAATGTACATGGAGTAGACAAATAACACAGTTCTGCCACTGGCCAGGACATGGTGTGACAGAGTAGGTAATTCAGTGATAGAATATTGTGACTGAATTGGATGTATTTTATTTTAAGATTTCAGTGTGCAGCTTCCTGACTCTGGGTTCAAACATATTGAGCACATCAAATGTACTAACAGTCTAGACTACTGCAGTACTGCCGTTAATGGGTAGGATAGATAATAGCATCTTTGCATTCCATTTAGATTCAAGCAGTGCTTGAATTTACTGTGTCAAAGAGCATGATGCAGTTACACTGATAAAAGTAAACTTCTTGTACAGATTTATGGAAACTGAGTAGTACATGGGAAAAGACAGTTGGGTCATGGCATTTAATTTTTCTTCAGATGATGGATGGAAAGAATTACCAGGGAGAAGGATATAGTTTGTGAGGAGGGAGAGAAAGTTCCTCCAAAATACCTGAAGAAATTCACAGATCACTTTCTTCCAAAAGCCAGTTTTCTCTATAGGAAAACTATACAATTTCAAATGTCAAGCTGTACTTTGCAGTGTGCTGGAATGTAGTTGTGCACGTGTTATAAATGACAGGGTTGTTGTCCTTCCTGCAAACTCTTCACAGTAACATAAGTGAACAGTTAAGGTAATGAAATTCTCAGAAATAACTAGTATGCAGATCTACTTAACGGCTGAATTGGCATAAACTGAACATTCATGGTATGGTAATTTAGTTAGAAATTACAATTTCACCTTAATCAAGAAGCTGGAAAGTATCAGTTTTGCTTCTTAAAACTGCTCATCAATTTGTTGAATGTCTGTGGTTTGTATCAAAATACAGATAATCATTTAATCATAGAACTTTTTTAGCTTATTTTTGAAATCTACTTTATTTTTCAGCTGATGGGGAACACAAACTTGATTCAAGTTCAGGCAGAATTTTAGGCAAACTTAGAGGTAAGTCTAAGTCATTGAGGAACTTTTAAGATTGCAGTAACGGGACTTCTTTTTTCTGTATTCACTTGTACTTGAATAACAGTTTTGATGGAACTTTCTCAGAGGAAGGATTGGGGACAAACCTCAGGTGTTTTGTGGAAATATCTTTTATGACACCTTTCATCTGTCATTATCTGCCTGCTGAAGAGGATGTGTCACTACCAGTGGGAGAGCAGTATTTGTTATAATAATGAGTTATCTGTGGGTCTGGTGAATGAAATGAAGCACTTCGAGATTAAGGGCAAATTGGTGGGAACACAAATAGCCTGCATAAAGACTTGATGAAACAATGGGTGCTGAAAAAAATAAGTTTGAAACTTCAAAGATTAATTTCCTTCCTCTTTCATAATCTCTATATTTAGCTTTTGTGGTTCATGTACTGATCTTTAAAAACAGTTTCTGGAAGGAGACTTAAAATAGTCTGCACTATACTATTGAATGAGTAGATACAGATCTTTATTGCCCCCCGTAGAGTAAAGCAAACTTTGTGACAAGCCTTTCCTTTCAACAGGGAAAGGCGGTGGTGGCCTTAACCTTGGGAACTTCTTTGCAAGTCACAAAGGCTACAGCAGAAAAGGGTTTGATCGACTGAGCACTGAAGGAAGTGATCAAGAAAAAGATGAAGATGATGGCACAGATTCAGAAGAAGAGTGTTCAGCACCTCCACCTCCACCAGCACCTTCATCATCCTGAAACCAGTCTTTGAGTTCTCCATTATATGATTCAACCCAGAATGTCAGATTCCTTTTCCCTGAAGCACGTTTAAGATTTTGTGTATTTAATTGTAAACTGTACTAGTCTGTGTGGGGCTGTACACTGGTTCCTTTAATTTTTGTTTGGTTTTAGTTCTGTTTTTTAAGTGGAGAAGTGTATGGAAGTTCCATATCGGTGCCGTTGTTTTTTATGTGAACATCTTATTAAAGCAAACAGTCTTCTAATTGCAGCACTGATTTAAAGCAGTAGTATTTTCTCATCTGAATTTGGGGATCTTGTAAATAAGTCTTACTATCTGCTTGATCAAAGTATTTTTCCCATAACTATTCAGTTGCCATTTTCTGTTTTGTGCCTTTCCTCTTCAATGTCCTTAACCTGTTGCAGTATAAAGAAAATACAGTGCCACAAGAAAATAAAGCTGCTAAATCTTCTTCTATTTTTTTAAAATCACTAACATTATATTGCATTGAAGGAAAGAAAAAAGTCTCTATTTAATTTTTTTTCTTCCTAACTTGATGTGTTTCTGGGATGTCTTATTTTTAGATGGTATCACTGTTAGAACACTATTTTCAGAAGCTGAATGTAATTTGTGTAATAAAGTATTCGCAGAGCATTAGCTGTTGGAGTGTACTTTGGAATTTTTGCATACTTTTACGGTTTTTGTATACAAATTTTGTAAGTTACACAGACCACTTAATACAGTAAAAATTTTAATGTCTTCTACCAGCAGAGAAAAAGTGCTATTTTGTATGGAAGCTGGAAAAATATTTTGCTATGTCACAAGACTTTTTTTTAAAGACTAATAATTTACATACATGTACAAAGTCAAGCTTAAACATTTAAAAAGGAATTTTACTTGTATAATAAAACTGCAGGGTATTTACTTTAATAAAACATGGTCACAGCTAAGAGGAAACCTGTGTCTCAAATTAAATATGCAAATTAGTCAGGGTAGGTATCTAATTCTACCTGAAGTGTAGTACTATTCTCTTGTTTCTCTACATTTCCTTTTTCATTCATGCAACAGGAGTCCTCAGTCTTGTAATGTGCTCACTCCATTGAACAGGAGACTTGCAGAAGACCTGCTAGATGATTATCCTGGTTGTATGAGTCATCTGAAGTGTGAATCACTGTGTGACATCATCACAATTTTTCAGTCTAGTTTGAGGATCAGAGCATGATTAATCTCCTTTTAAAACCTGTATTACAAGAAGAGTGTACACAGCTGTAATTGCCTCAGGGTTTTATGAAACAGCTTTCATTATCGTCATTGCAGGTATTGTAATAGTCTATTGCTGGTGTTGAGCTTGAAAAATAGGCTTTGGGTTTCTTCTGGCAGAAGGTTTTGCAAGGTGTTTTTTGAGGGAATAAGGGTAATGATAGTGGAGCAAAAGATATTTCCTCCCCCAGCAAGTTTTTATAAATCTCCTTTTTCCAGAACAAAAACGTAAAATCCTTGACAGGTTGTTTTTTCTCAAGTACAGCCAAATCTCCAGGACAGCTTTCTAAAATGAAGTACAGGCTCGGTTTCATGTGATACGTATTTAGTGCATATTCTAAGTTGATTCCTTTCCTGCTAATTTATGTTTTCCTAATGTTACAAAGAAAACAGCCTGTTTCTGTCTTGCTTTTGAAAGCAAGGCAGTGCTATTTTTAGCTGTGGCCTCGATCCCCTTGTGTATGAATAAAACCAAATAAGGTAGTTGGGAAGGATCTTCTAAAGCTGTCTGTAAAGATGACAAGCCACTAGTTTACAGGAAGTTTTCAATGAGAGCAATTAAAGCTGTGGTGGCACTGCTACCCTAGGTGTTGTATATGTCATCAGTTCTAAAAGATCACAGGCTCTTCTCAAAAGCAATCAGTCAGGGATTATTTTTCTAACATTTGGATGGCTCACATAATGTCCATCTGACGTTGGGTGTTCTCTGCTTCCATGGTATTAGGCCGATGATGACATGCAGCTGCCTCCTTTCCTTTATTTGATCCTTATCTCCAATTTTAAAAAAATGCTTTGTTGAGCAGGGAGTAGCCGAACACAATTTAACTGCAAGTACAAGCTAAAACAGATTAATTGAGCATTAGTCATAAACTCTGCTCTCTGAATGCAGAGGTTGGTCTCTACAAAAATCCTGGGCTGCATAAAGAGAAGCAGGTCAAGGGAGACGATTCTCCCCATCTTCTCCACTCTCGTGAGATCCCACCTGGAGTACTGCGTCCAGCTCTGGTGCCCTCAGCACAAGAAGGACATGGACCTGCTCAAGGGGATCCAGAGGAGGGCTACGAAGATGATCAGGGGGCTGGAGCACCTCCGCTGTGAGGGTAGGCTGAAATGAGTTGGGATTGTTCAGCCTGGAGAGGAGAAGGCTCTGGGGAGATATAATTACAGCCTTTCAGTACTTAAAGTACTTAAAGTGGGCTTATAAAAAAGGTGAGACTCTTTACCAAGGCCTGTAGGGACAGGACAAGGTGCAATGGTTTTGAACTAAAAGAGGGTAGATTTAGATTGGATATTAGGAAGAAATCCTTTACTGTGAGGGTGGTGAGATTCTGGAACAGGCTGCCCAGAGAGGTTGTGGATGCCGCATCCCTGGAAGCATTCAAGGTCAGGCTGGATGGGGCTTGGAGCAACCTGGTCTAGTGGAAGGTGTCCCTGCCCATGGCGGGGGGGGGGTTTGGAACTAGATGATCTTTGAGGTCCTTTCCAACCCAAACCATTCTATGATTTTATGATAACTGCATTAGCAGGCAACCAACTACTTTCCAGCAGCAAGGAAACTTCAGCACCTCAAGTTGTATGCTCTAATTTCATACATGTACAATAGCAGAAAATCTGAACCTGCTTGAAGGCACTGAATGTTCTTGTCTCACGTTAAAGCTGCATATTACAAAAATGATGTACCAGAGACTTCATAGTGCAATAGAAAATTCATATAAAAAAGGAAGACACAAAATTAGAGCTATGATTACAGAAAGTTTAATAAACCAGCAAACCATCTTTCATCCTAGCAGGTTCCATGTGCTAATATTGTTATTTATGTATTAAATGTTGAACACTTGTTTTTCAGTCTCGGCTAGTAGATTTGGAGTGCATGTGTTTCACTTAGTTTCAATAATTGTCCCTGTTAAGGCTATGCTTTTTAATGAACATGCAATTGCACACTTTGAGACTTCGAAGACATGACACTAACGTTTGCAAATTGCTGATTAATCTTTCCTTAAGCCTTTTTAAGATTGAAGAATCTTGGCTATTGTAGGGGCTAAATATTTTCGTTAAAATTAGACTGGTGAAGTAGCAAAGCACCTTTCCCTGTCATAGTACTGTATCAAGCATCTCCCTGTTTTGAATAGTCTGACATACTGGAAGTCATTCAGAGTGATGGGAAGGAGGCTGCGATCCACTGGCAAGCAGTCGGGTGACTTCCAGTAGCTTGCTGTGAACCAGACTGGGGCAACTGCAGGCTGCCATTAGGATACACTGAACTGAATGTGCAGGTTGTCACCCAAGTCACTTGAAGGTGGCCCAATGAAATGAAATTACCATCCCAATTAAGCAGGTGTCCTCACCACAAGTCTCATTAGGTGTAAATTGATTTCTTGGGAGGCATCTTGAAAAACAGTGTTTTCTAATAAAGCAGAGTACACTGTAGTAGCTAATGAGGATTTATAGATCAATGCACTAAATTGCAACAGCTTCCTGCTTGACAAAGCCAGATTTATTTATGTTTTATCAGAAAATTTAGGTCAGTAATGTCTGTGATTGTACAGAGGATTAGGATTAAGTGTGGGCCATGGTACAGTGAAGGGACTTCTATCTTGCCATTCAAACACACTTCTGGGAACTTGTTTGAAAGACTACATATGTATTAGTAATGCAAGTTGTGGGGAGAAGATCCCTGCTGAGCAATGCAAAAGCAACTTTATTATTTAATTGCATATTAGGGCATACTTTCAAATTTGAAAGACTGTGTTATGATATAGTGTGCAGTTTGTGTGGATTCATGTGCTAAAAAAAAAAAAAAGAAAGTCCCGGTCAATTAAAATTAAGAGCTGAAATTAGGCCACTGTATTTTCTATGTAAAATAGATACTAGTAAACCCTAGAGTTTTAGCACCCTGATTTGCCTTTACATTTTTTTTTTAATTCTTAAATGTGAAAATATTTTTCTCTGTTGTGAATTATCAAAATTTGTTAGCAAAATTTACACTATAACTGCTCTTCAAACTCCCCTCCAATACCTGTGAAAAATTTAGATTCATCTGTATAGCTAAATATACTGGCAGAAGAAAAAAGGGGAGCTAACAGTGTAGAGGAGGATTTTAAATTTCCAGTGGCAGCTACTTATGCAAGCAAAACTGGCGAACTTTTTGCCATTTCTGGAGATAGTGTTGGAAAACCTAAAGGAGGATCCATCTGACTTTGCTACACACATATTTGCAGAGGTAGAAGGGAGAGGGAGTCAACTTGGAAGCTGTACTAGAATTTTCCATATACTACAGGTCGTGAAGGCACATTTGCTGAACTGATCCTTATTTTAGCTCCTTTCTGCTAGTGTTTCTTGTTAATTAGTCACATGTGAAGCACAACATCCTGCAAGTGAAGCTCTGTCTTATTTCATTGTACAGCTTTTAAAAAACTAACTACACAGATGAAGTAGGATTTTTTTTGTCTAGGAACTGTGCCAAAAGTGCCATTTTAAAGACTCATTGGAGTGATTTGTTTCTAGCAAATAGTCAGTGGTAACAGTTTAGCAAACTAGGGAAATTATTATTAATAACCAACTCCCATTTATTTTTCAAACTAAAATGTATGAGAAGCCTAAATCTTCTATGCTCTTTTTAATTAGAATTTAAGAATTTTATCAAAATGGGTGTAAGGCAAGCCACATACCCAGCTGTAATAGGCTAAAGTTAGTGCTACTTACCATGTAGCTTTTAGGAGCAGAACCCTGCCCTGGCCACTGCATTTGTCAATGCTTTGATACCCTCCCCTCCATATTTCTTACTGCTTTCTTCAGGCATGGTACATCCTAAAACTCCAGCTTAAGAGAAAATTACTTGCATTAAAATGGACTGAAGCCCACAATTCTGCCATGTTTCTGAACATGCCAAGTACTGAAAGCTGCTCAGTTCTTATGAAGCTGCAAAGCTGTACTGAATGCTTACCACAGTTGGGCAGTTATGGTATAAACTACCTAATGCACAAGCAGATTATTTTTGTACTGTAAGTAACTTACGTGAATGGTCAGTTGTGCAGCCTTCACACAATGCAGGTCACATGTCTCTCAGAAGTATATTTATGCCTCCACGATTATGATCTGGCTACAGTTTTTGCAGTACCCAGATGACAATTTTGCTGAGAACGTAGTTTAGGAAAGAAGGACTCAGAGAAACAAGCTGTTGGGCAGCAGACAACATCAGGGCTCAAGCGTACACACCAAAATAAATTCCCTAGCACCTGCACAGTTGAACATACAGAAGTTAAGAACCTAAAAAAACCTAAAGAACCTAAAACATTCGGTTTGTGAGTATAATACCGTAACCATGCACTAAATCCTGTCCTGTTCCTGTTTAGTCTCCTCTCCTTTTCCTATATCTTTGAGCTGTGGGAGTGATGGATGATGTCTCTGACTAGATAAACATTCAAAATCAGTCTGGTGGGGAACCCCATGTATTATTTACTGCATATCACTTTCTGCACAAAATATAGAACTAGTCCCCCCTTTTCTGTTGAGGCTTTCATCACTATGCCTGCCAGCTTTGTGAAGAGTAATGAGTATTATTTTCAGTATGCCAGCAAACTGACACGGTGCTATTCACTTTCTACTGAAGGTGGAAGCGAGGCATGGAGAGCTTCAAGGCATAAATTGTCATAAAACTAATTTTAAGTAAGTACTGAATTCGTGAATGCTGATTTATTCCCTTTTAGCCCACTTACTTGGGTATCACTTTACACGTTCAAGGCACTGCTGCTTGCCACCACCTGCAGGTCAGAATACCCCAGCTCTGCTGATGAAAGCTCAAAGATTCTTGTCAAGCACCTAAAAAAAGGACGATGTGAGTAATGGCTGGTAAATCATGGAAAGTTGTACCCAAGTGATCTGTGGACCATTGCACTGTAGCAATCTGCAGCAGGGCAGCACTGCCTGGCAGACTGGGAATGCTGCACTTCCTACCACCTGTCTTAGCTATTCCTGCTGCCAGTGCAGCAAGGTTCCTGCAGATGCTTTCACCACTTTAACACTTTCCATAGTGCCAGGGTAAGATGGACTGTATGTGACTGCAGCCAGGAGCCCCGTGGGAAGATAAACAGCGTGAACCTATCCTCAGAGCGTGCAGCAATGCCTACTACCACAGGACAAACAAGTAGGCAGATCAAGCAACCTGAGTGCACTTGCATTTGCAAACATGGTCTTTGTGTCAAAGTAGAGAGGAGTAAAGGAAAACTGACCGGGAAATGGTCTCTCAGGATTAATAGATCCTGAATCAAGTGGTTTAAAATTAAGCTACTGTCTGGCTACTTCTATCTGGAGGAGCCTTCCTTTTCAAAATCAAAGCTTTTTGTGCACTGCGTTTCATTTCAAATGTCTGCATAGTTTGATTGCCAGGATTTAAACAGTAGGCCGGCAGATCTTCTAATACGTGTAGAAGAGTGCAATACCAGCTCCTAAAGTCATTGCTAAATCCTGTTCATTTGTGTCAGTTTAACACAGTGTCCGGTCCTGGTGACTTCCAACATGGCATTTCCTTCTGTTGAATTCACAGGGGGGCAGCGTACTCTGAGGCCAGCTGCTGATGTGCCTTGCTGAGTTTCTACCACTTGGTGAGACTCTAGAGCTCATGTTTTATTTTAAGCTAGTCGAGTAAGTTAACTGAAAACATCCACTCCATTCCAAGCCCCCCCAAATATTCCATTATGTATTTTGAAAATATTAAGAATGTTACTATGCAAAGATTTTGATGCTAGGTCATTAATGATGTCTGCTGCAAAAGGTCATTGATATGGATGTTATACCCAAGCAAATGAGTGAAGGACGCTTATCTCATTCTCAAAAGTAGTATTTCGAGAAGATTTGTTAACTGCTCACTGTGAAAAGCAAATCATGACTCATTGGTGCCCTCCAGCAGGGAACATTAATTTCTAGGGAGAAGGAAAAAATTGTAAGACGGGTATAGCTGGAAAGCAAGAACACCTTAACACAGAAGGGCAAATGCTATACAAAAGTTCAGGAAGTATTTGAACAAGAAATGAAAGGGTTTTATTCCACAGTACAACACTCTGTGTGTTTGTACTGAGTCTTCTCACTAGCAGATGTTTTTTATAGTGTTTTTCATCAAACTGTGAGCTAGTAGGTAGCACTACTAGGAAACCCAAAGGATAAATATTCCTAGTTCTGTGCTGGGAGGTATAAGAAAATTTGCACTTTTTCTTTCATGCTGTACTCCCTTCTGTTCCTCACCTCTAAACAATTTGCCATGAGGGGACACAAACTCTATTAGAAAGAATTTCTAAGAATTCTGTTATGAAATAGTCTTTTGCTATTGTCCTATCATACATCAAACCTGTGTGCCAGTGAAACAGAGTACAGATGGACATTTGTGTATTTATCCAAGTTGGTTAAAATACAAACCAAAGGTAGCAGGTCACAAGTCACTGCTGTCACAAGCATACACTGAACAATGCTTTGCGATGGCAAGGGTGCAAGGGGTTTCTTTGAGCTTCCCCAAGCATAGTCTGCTGCTTTCAGTGTCTCAGATTTCCTTGTGGGTTTTTTTCACAGTTTCCATTGATTGTTTTTCACATCATTAGTTTGAAACCCCTGTATTTTATTTCAATGAACCTCCCACATACACAGAAGGCCCCATTTAGGTGCACTGAAAAGGCACTAATGCCTGCTTGTTAATAAGATCAAAATTACTAGGAAGCCTGAATGATCAGCATTACACAGCATGTTAAATGTCTCCCGGTTTTCCTATTCCTCTGTCACTGTAGGATTTCCTTTCTCTCCAGTGTAGCTATAACAAGTACACAGCACTTGCACTGCCCCAGAGCTTCCCCAGAAAACAGCTCTGCTGTACTGTGCACAAATAAGGGGCTGATCAGTTGAAGTGGAAAGAAAAAAAAAAAAAAAAAAAAAGACTGCTTTTCTTTTGCACCTAACAAAGCAGAAAAGAATTTTGCAGAGAGCTCCTTTATTCTCTGACTTTATCCCTGACACTGGTTTGGGGTTTTTTTGCATGCACTATATATAATTTCATGTGTGCACACACGCTATCTCTCTAACAATATAACAAATCAATCCTAGCAGAAGTTGTCACTTCAGTCAATAATCATAGTGAAAGAAACAAAGGTATATATGGAGCAGGAGGGGTTAGCTTAAAGAGCCTGGGCCTCTTTTAAGGATTAACATAGGAACAATTTAGGCTGCCACATCATTATCATGACATGAACCTCCAGTGCCCACGGCACACAGCACTCAAACATATTATTGTCTTTAAACTATTATTCCAAGGAAAAAAAATACAGTATGACCACAGTGCTCATTACTGGAGGAAAACAATTAAATCAAAGGAAAGCCACTGTTCACAATTACTGGTTATGTCATATTTACATGTGGGTTTTTTCTGCTGTAACTAGTTTAACAGGATTTCCTAGCATTTCTTTTTTTTTTTAAGCAAGACCAATGTATTTCCCCAAGCCCACTTTCTTTACTTCTTGACGGCACTAGAGTGATGACTGTAAAGGTCAGTTGACCTAGGGGATAGCACAGCTTCAGGGGTAACAGCAGTTAACAGAAAAATGGGCTTCTCTGCTTCTACATGTTTGCCAATGCCAATGCAAAGCTTGTTCATCTCCAAGTGTTCCATGGAGCTGGCATAGAGGAGGAACAAGCCTGTTAAGCCAGCATCCCCCACTGCCTTCCAGTACCTTCCTTCTGAAACAGTCTCAGGGGAGGAAAAGTGTATTTGTAGGACTGGATTTTCAGAAGACACAAAATACTTTAAGTATTTTTCATTTGAATTTTAAGATAGGATCCTGTCATAGTGCTGAGCTCTTTTCTTACACAGCTGCAGCCCATGATATCAGAGACACTGTACATTATGTATGAATTTCTGTATGAGTTACGTACCTCATCAGCCTTGAGGACCACATCATTACCCAACATTAACTGAAAACACAATAAACAGTATGTTCCTCCACCTGTGCTACAAGTCACACTACATTCAGCAGCAGAGATGAGAGGGAACGCACACATTCAAGAGCAAGATAAGTAAGTCTTCCACAATAACAGATAGAATGTCTAAATTCTTCTAAATTCAGTTTTCTGCTAGTTTTCTTCCTCTTCATGTCAGTCCCCTATAAAAACAAGTGACTTGCACTCACCAGTTTTCCACATGAAATAATACCTGTTCAACTGACACTGATACATAGTCTTCTCAGCAGTAAGTCCAGACCAGTAACAACTTAAGAAATTCAGAGAATAAGAAATACCAGTGCTTCACCTTTCCTAGACCACTATAAACAGAAATATCCAAACTTGTACTGGCTCTGGTAACCCTAAGGTAAACCAGATGATCGTGAAGAAAGCACAAATGAATGCTGAAAGCTCTTAATATCTTGACATACCTGAGAAATTAAAATTTCTCACCCTAGCAGAGTTTTGATGAGTTGGTAGCAGCTGAGGGCCTCATTTCATGTGCAGAACATTACATGAGCTTGATTTTGGCAGCTTTGCTGTTGTGAGGTCTTAGAGCTGTGGGTTAGACTAGAAATTAAAAACTGTAAAAGTCAGAGTTTGCAGCTTCTCAGAAAGAAAACTGTTTTATAACAGGAAAGGGAGGACATGAGCTTCTCTACAGTGGAGGCAAAATTTACATCAGTGTGCTTAGATTATATTCATCCCCAGTATCTCTGCACATTAGGAATAAGTCATCTAAGGATTAATGAAAAGGTCATTACAGTTAAATGATGCATTGTGTCCTGAGAGGGTAACAGTAAGTTACAGCCACACTGCCATTCTACTAACAAAATCTGAAATTCAAATGCATGATGACAACATGTGCTTTTACGAGGTTGTGCCTGTAATTTTGGTCACTGACTGAGTGCTTCTTAATGCCCACAAAAATTAACCACTGGACACGTACAATGTTCCTAAAGTCATACAGTAGTATAACATGTGCTTTTACTAGGTTGTGCCTATGTTTCTGGTAGCAAAGCAACTCCTTCTT
This sequence comes from Elanus axillaris, assembly GCA_026212715.1. Lineage (NCBI taxonomy): Eukaryota > Metazoa > Chordata > Aves > Accipitriformes > Accipitridae > Elanus > Elanus axillaris. Next base: position 26,654,055 of record JANZLQ010000079.1, on the reverse strand, counting down.
AATGCCCATACAAATTAACCAGTGGACACCTGCAGTACTTTTATATTTATAAAGTAGTAAAGTGGATTTGGCTAAGGAATTTGGAGCTATTACATTTTCTTTAGTCTACCACAGACACTCCAAACTGTTTGGCAATGAAATGTTACATGAGACTATGTTTAAGTATCCTCTATCTTGGCCTGAAGCGTCCAACAAGGTAAAGGCCATTGCTCTGGCTTTGCAGTGTTTGACTGAATGCAGTGCTCTTCCATCAGCTCAGACTGGTGTTTACCATCTGTTGATTCTTGGTCTTTGCAGGCTGCAGGTGCCATTTGTACAGCAGACATGACATCTTTTGTGTAGGCATTTATTTCCCCTTCAGCAACAGAGTCTTGTTGGCTTGGATTCCAGGATCTTTCCGATAAGCCAATATAGTCATGGTCAACAACTACTGCACCTTGTAAAAAGTAGTGGTTGCCTGTAAAAGAAAAGTAGCCATTAAATCAGATCCCACAAGCCATACTTAAAATGCTAGTGAGGTGTTAACTTACTTTTCAAACAATTTCCATTAAGAGGACAGGAATGTTTCAGTGAGAGCAGCCTGGTAAGGTGAATTTCCTAATTTCGCTGAGCATCAAATATTTGGGTGCATCTCATTAAAACCACAAAATAATGCTTGCAATGCTCCACACTAAGAGTTTTTCTCTGCTAGGTCAATGACTATCTTGATGTCTGTCATAGTCACCTACTGAACTAATACCTTAAATGAATGGACACACAGAACCTTCCATTCTGTGCACAAAGAAATGTGGCTGCTCCAAGCTCTGCTGGGAAACCTTAATGCAACACAACAGGTTTTTTTAAGAAGTAAAAAAAGAACTACAACAGTTTCATAGAATTTAGAGACAATAATGGTGATTGCTACTGTGTAGTAGTATTGAGCTTTTCTTCTATCCGATACATGGTTACAGTGTTTGACTTTTCCAGATAGTTCAAATAAAATGAAAACAGTCTGACTAGACAAGTTAGAAGTGTAACTGTCAACATAGTGTTAATACTTCTGTTTTGGAAGATGGGGTTGGAGCCTATTTTCCTGCTCACATGAGGACCCTAGTGTGAAATTAAGTGTTCCATTAAATCAGAAGAGCTCTTCAACAGATAAGTATGTCTATACAGGGGGCTACAAATTCCTTTGCGAGGTGTAAGTCCAAAGAGGGACCTTTCTGGGAGCTACTGTGGAGGTAAAACTGCACTTTTCTAGCCATGTTTCTCAACAGATGTGTCCTAAATCTGCCCGTTCACACTCCTGAATCATTTCAGCACTGGATCCAGAGGCATTCTCTTGAGTTTAATACTGAAACCAAACTACACTCAAACAAGGAAAACAAAACATTGCTTCAGACACATAAATGTATGTATCCATAAGGTGTCCTGGAGCCTCTGCCTGGCTGTAAAGACACCCCGGTAGCAAGCAACCCAGCTACACCCAGACTGCAAATCTGTGATGCCTGTACCAAGGGCTCTATCAATGCACTGACCCAGGATTTATCCTTAGACTAAGAGTGTTAGAAAAGGTTATGAAAAAATACATTGCTTCTGATTGTCCATTCTTACCTGCAAAAGATTTTTTCCTCACATAAAAAAAAAAAAAAAAAAAAAAAAAAAAAAAAGAGTGCTCCATTTTCAGGCTTTGCCTTTCCTTTTTAAAGCTCCCAAACTCACATGTCTAAAGTGTGATACACACAAGATACAATTCATATTTTTGGAGCAAGGTAAGCAAAACATGTAATAAGACTTACAAAGTTGGTAGGCAAGGCCACAAATATCCTCACAAAAGATGTACTTTTTCCACATTTCACAGAGAATGCTGCAAATGCTTTGTTCTCATCCAGGGCTATGCCACCAGTCTGGTGGGATAGCCACCAGACTCACACCACAGCAGTAGAAATAATAAGTTGCAGATAAAAAAAGTCCACCCCTGCTAATAAAGAGAAGTCCTTTGTTACAAAGATACATGTGTTTCTTTATGGATTAAAAAGGTGTCATTCACCATGTCATTCACTGCCCAGTTTCATTGCTCTTATCCAACAGAAAAAAAATACTCTTTCTTGATAGCTGTTAGGCTGTTTGATAAAGGATGGCAATTATTTTGGCAAAGCCTGGTTTACCTCTCTACACAATATATATATGTATGAATATCAGTCTATAATTTTAAGATTTGTAAGAATTAATAACCCATTGAAATTTTTGCCTGTGCTAGAGAACAAATCTTTAGTCACAACCTGGGAAAAGGAAGAAACTATTTTACGTACTGCTTCTGCAATATTTAGTGGTAAACATACTAAGCTCTGATCCTACAAAAACAACTACATCTAACTACTTATACCGTGACACATTTTACCAAAGTCATTTTAATAGCTGGAGATTATCTGCATGCTTGACATGCATGTGACTTCCTCCTTATGGATCAGCAATTTAATGAGGAACTGGAAGCCACAGAGTGATTGTCCAACAGTAAAAGCAGCGTCCTGGAGATGACATGAAATTGGTATCTTGGTTACGAAATCTGTAACTGACAATTGGCATAAATAGCAGCTTCTCACATGAAATTCCAGAATTAGTTTCAGCTTTGCAATTCCCTCAGCTTTAAGAGATGCTGGAAGAAACTACCATCTCAATGCAGTTTATGCATTTTCAAGAACCAAAGCTTAACCACACATGCCAATAGGGTAAGAATTGTTCTACTTTTCAAGAATTCTGAACTAAAAAGCAGCTTGTTCTGTGACCGAAGTCTTCTAAACACTGAGTATTCATTTTCCTTAAAATGCCCGTGGTGACTTGAAGGCAGCAACAACAGAAAAGAACCAGCTGCCACTGTTTGATTAACACAGCAGCACTGCAAAAGCCCACACTGAACATGTAAGAGCAAGAGTGGCAGTTGATTACCCAAGTCTTTGGGAATTTCTAGCAGTCCTACTGTGGAGCATGACAATTTTATTTGCTCTGGTGAGAGAAACACATTTACTTCTTCAGTAGCACAATTTAAAATAAACTCTCTAGAAAATCAGTTCTCTGATGTAGTCTTTCTATTTTAAGGCTTTAGAAGACACTCTTTTGTTGTTAAAAAAAAAAGTCTAGCATACCATCTGCACTAGTCAGACCAAGCAAAAAAAAAAAATTAAGATTCCACTGCACAAGCAAAATAAATGTGAACCCTGTCTACATCAAAAGAGAAACACAGTCAGAAAATGCTTTTTTAATACAGTTCAGCCTGATAGTACTTGTAGCATGTTTTCACCAGCCAGCATGAACAGGGCCAAACCACAGATTAGAAGCAATTTTAATACAAGATATTTTTAAACACACTTTAAACATGATTCATTAGCTCTGTTCCATGCTCTGCATAGGTTTGAAGCCACTCACACTCACTGTTTCTCCTTACTGAAAACTGCAATTATTAAATTAATACCCAGTGTTAGTTTAATTCACACTGGTGAGTGAATGATACTTGTTTACACTGATAACCTAACCTAATAGCAAGACATGACAGAAAAGTTAAAAACCAAAATTTTTTATATATATAAAATACATATGCACATATACAAACCTTTTTCACTGGACCCTCTTATGTACGGCTTGAGGTGAGACATCTTGATGGGTCTTTTCAGCCTCGATCCTGTGGCATCTCTTAATATTGCACAGCCATTATCTGTGATATAATCTATAATACAAGGACCAACCCATTCTGACTGGAAACGACCATCTTTCCACCAGTTTTTTCTTTGCCTTAGGACTTCATGACCAACTTTAAGTCGAAGGGCATTTAATTGCTTTGGCTTCCTTTTAACAGTGATTTTGTTTCTGATTTTTTGTTCATCTGATGTGGTTTTCTCCACCTGTAGAAAGAGACATATGAATTACATTTTCTTTTTCCAAAAGCAAACATGTATTTTCATAACACTGGTTAACAATGCAGAAGCATAACATTAAGTGGGTTTGGACGTGTGTAGTTCATAATATGTACGTGTCATGGTTTCAGCCCTGCCGGTCCTGGACCACGCAGCCGTTTGCTCACTCCCCCCGCCCCCCTCCAGTGGGATGGGGAGGAGAACCAGAAAGGGAAAAGGAAAGAAACCCAGAACCTCGAGGGTTGAGTTAAGGACAATTTACTGGGGCAACACAAAAAGAGAAGTTAGAACAATAACAATACAAATAAGATAATACACAAAACGAGTGATGCACAGCGCAACCGCTCACCACCCGGAACCCAGCGCTCTGCCACTTCCTCACTGAAAGCCAAGAGACCAGCCCCCAGCCTGCTCCCTATATATATACTGGGCATGGTGTCACATGGTATGGAATAGCTCCTTGGCTAGTTCAGGTCAGCTGCCCCAGCTATGCCCCCTCCCAGGTCCCTGTGAAGATTAACTCTATCCCAGCTGAACCCAGGACAGTAGGGCTAGAGAGTTCTAGAAGAAATTGCTTTTATATTCATAAATCAATACTCCACATGCAATGGTTTTCAGCTTCCATATATATGCAGCCCTCTAAGTCAGATATGAATCTTTTGGCAATAGTTCTCTTAAGGTTACGTCCTCCAAATACATATGAGAATCATTACACTGGAATCTAGGGATCACAGGTGAAGGGGGGAAAAAACCCCAAACAAACAACACCTAAAAGCCACACAAACCCCCACATTACTGTAAAAGATCAGTTGTACTTTATATTGCAAGCCTTTCCTTTTTTTGTTTTATCTTCAGTCTTCTTACTAGTAAAATTTAAATATATGACTTACCTGGCCATCTGAGGTTTTCTCTTTTTCCAGTGCTTGACTGGCTTTTTTAGTTGCTTCAAATATTTTGGCAAACATACTGTATTCTCCTTCCACACATATTTTCGTTGGCTCAACAACATGTGGGTTACGATTAAACATCTGGAAATATGGGGTGTTTTGATCTGGCTCCTAATTAAATGGGGAGCAAAAGGCAAGCAAATTTAGCATACAGCTTTGCAGATATTTTGGGGGACTTCAGTCAAAAGAGGAAGAACCTTCACATACCAAATTTCTCAGATTGAAAGTATAGGCAATAGCAGACAAGTGTTCATCCCAATCATCTGGATGGTCAGTGCAGTATTTGTTAAGGAAAGCTTTGATTGTCTTGCATGTTGTTTCATTTACATCATCTGTCTGAGGATAAGACAATACAATTTGTTTCATTCCAAACAGTGCAAACAGTTCTTCATTGACCTTCAAAAGAAAAAGAACACAATTACTGATGGTTTCCCTCTTCTGTATCACAGTTCAAGCAAACAAACTCAGTTTTTCATCCCTTTTGTTGATACGATGGTGACTGAGCAAAAGTCTTACATACATGTTTCCACCAAACAGTCCAGGGTTGAAAGTGATATCTAAAGGACTCAGTACAGCTTAAAAGAGTAAGTAATTGATGGTTTCTAAACACATTTCACCCACTAACTCAATTTGTCATTTCCTCTATATGATAGTCTCATGATTTTATCATCTCTGAGAGGATCAAAGTGTCAAAAGTTCTTCATAATCACTAATGTAAAAAAATAACCTTAGCTATCTGCTATACTAGACAATACAGATGAATGAAATACAGCATGTTGGAGTGTGAAAGCTTGTGCCAGTTCAACTGAGTGACAAAACCTGTGTTATGACTGCCAGGAAATCATTTTGCTCTGTTCTTTATGCAAAGAATAAAACCCTGGGAAACACTGTATAACATTACAATTGCAAATAATTGGTATGTCATTTTCTGTAGGTGCTAGCTTCTTTTTAGCAGCCATGTAAATACTTACTTGATAAACAAGCTCCTTCCCTTGATCAATAGGCATTTTTTGAGGTGGCCCATATAAGAAAAACACATTTATGATTGCCTTAGCAATTTCAGCTGCTGAAGTGTCATGCAGGGGCAGGATAACAGTCCATCTTGTAAACAAATCTGTCATAATTATGACATACTTGTAACTTCTGTTGGTAACATTAAAAGGTCCCATTAGGTCTATAGTGACTGCTGTCCATGGGTCCTCTGCTTTGATAGGGTGTGTTTTGGGTGCTGTAGTGATTGTGTTTTTTGCCACTTGGCAATGCTGGCAAGCATACACCTAGATGCAAAAGCAGGGAAGATGCCATCAGTTAAAAGCAATGGTGAAGGTTTAAGACAATCAGCAGATCATAAATCTCTACTATTCCTCTAAAAGTTAGGTCAGATCAAGCAAAGAGAAACAAATTAATGTTATCTTTCTTATAAATTTTTACCCTTTGATTTTTTCAGTCCCAGCATAAAACCAAACAAAACCAAACACAGTGAAGGCTGGGAGAAGGACATGCGCAGGAATTCATAGCTGAACTCTCCCCATCCTGGAAGCACTGTGCTCTTTCAAGTCCACAGTATAAATTTAAATATCTGTTACCATCTGTAAAAACTGGAGGAAGTATGAAGCAGCTGGGATTGAAAGTCCAGTCATTCCCCTTTTAGTTCTACTGTGTATGCTGTGGCACAAAAACATTGGCAGTATAAAGAATCTTCCACGCCTAACATGGATCAGCTTTATCTACAGAACAGAGCCCCTTTGTCCAAGTCTGAATTGAAAGCAAAGACTCATTTTCAGTTCATGTTACAGCTGCACATGAACCCAAAGTATTCAGGTGATGCAGCAACCTGATAGCAACAGTAATTTGACCGTAAAGGACATTTACATACAGTTTCCTCAAGGATCATATTCTGCCTAGGGATCATGTCTATGTATCTTTGGAAGAAGAAGAAACTTCCCAAACAGTGATTTGTTTAACCATTTCCTGAACACACCAATTGTAAGACAGAGGTACCATTTTCATATTCTTATCTGCCAGCAGCCACTCTGGCCACATAACCTTGGGACGGTACACTGCATCCCAACAAAGATATCCAAGACTCCTTGTAAAAGAAATCCCTTTCAAAGACCAGATATGCCCTGCATACTTAAAGGCAGCATGGCTCCCCACCACTGGGTAACATACAGCAATATGTAAGCCACGAGGTCAGTAGTAAAAGAAAAAAGGAAACACTATGCTTTGCCAAGAAGACTTTTACAGTTTGATTGTAAGCTTACATTTCCTCATCATGAACCACTAGAGGTGCTTGCTGTATCAAAGTCATATGATTACAAAATGCTTGTAACAGACTACATTAAAAAAGTTTCCTGCAGCTATGAGACCATACCCACTGTTTGACATCATTTGTTACAGAGGTCCAGTAGTAATTAGATTCCACTAAAGTCAGTGTCCTTGATATGCCATGATGAGTACCAGCAGCATTTTCGTGGCATTTCTCAAGCACCTTTTTCTTCTCTTCATCTGAAACAATTACCAGGCGCATTTGTTTTCTGTCTTTTCCAACATAGAACAATTTATTTTCTGAAAGAAGAAAAGTACCAGCAAATTATATGGAAGTGCTTTGTCTTTTGTTTAGTTTACTGAACTACTGGGCATGATTTGGTACAGAATTTATTAAATCAACTTCAATTCACTTCCGTGTAAATGTAGCTTTTTGTTTACAAATACGTTAATTATTTCCTCCAAAAGTCAATTGTTCACCTATGTCTATTTATTAATCTGGACATGAGGCCTTACAAGGGCAAGTCAGAATGCAAACAATGTTCCCACAGGAAGCCTGACTGAAACACAAGCTAATGCCAGGAATGGGAAGGGGAGGTAGGACATGTTACAAGACTTAATGCCTGCCTGCCAGCAACCTGACATTGCAATTCGCAGCTTTAACTCCTCCCTGCCTCCTCTGTACATAGACTTGGCAGGTTTGATGGGATTGAAAGAGCACAGCACACTACAAAGGCTCATATACCTCCCCACAGGGATGCAATAAAGCTGGGAAGGGCTGGGAGGCTCTATGGGGACAGATGGTAAAGCCATCCTTGCACTTCTTCCCAGCCACACACAGCATCCTCCAAACAGGTCTGAGCATTCCTTGTCTACAGCTGCAGATCTAGATTTCTCTTTCTGCAGTCCTTTGAATTATGGACTGCAATGGATATGCATTTCTGCAGTATCTAGAACAAGGGCTGGCTTTTAGATAGATATATAAATCCCTCCTGGAAAGGACTAAAACAGATTGAGCTTGCATTTCTGTAAACATCCTGTTATATATTAACAAGGGTTAAGCAGAGTGTTTGTTTCATAGAGAATGTATATTAAAATCACAGTATGCTGCAAGAGCAAGATCCCACTTTCTTTTGCATCAGCAAATCTTCACCCAAAAACCTATTTTTAGAGCAGTTTCAGAGAATATTTTTACCTTTGAAAACAAATTTTTTGGCTGCTCTCCTGATTCCACTTCTTTCACTTGATAACGTTGTGGGGTGGTACTCCCCTGTTCGCTTGTAGTATGCAATCTGAGTCAGGTGGAGCCCACCGTTTTTTCCACTACGGACCATTGCTAATGTGAACAAAATGCACAGTATTTGTTAGATGGACTAACTGTCAGAGAAGCACATCTTCAGTTTTTTACTGGTTTCTTCATAGTTCAGAGGTATCCTTATAATGTAGCACCTCAGAGAACATTACACCATCTACTGCACTGCTCTTGATAGCCCCATGCTATCAACTTAAGCAATAAGGAACACTGCTTGACACACTAATTTCATTCTTTGCAAAGTTGGTTTTGTCAACCTATATTTTAAAACTTCCAAACAACGGGGACTTCCACTATATTCATTGCACAGGGGTTAAAAAATGAGACCAGAGAGAAAGAAATTGTTCTTCTCATTATTAAACATTTGAATAGCTCTCAAATGCAGGTGTGCTAGAGATCAGATGTGTTCAAAGAGCCACCCTAGACAGAAAAAAAAAAAAAGCAAAACCATAGACAAATAGGAAAAAACAACTCCTCAGACAGAAACTGACAGAAGTTTAGTTCATTAATTCATCTGACAATTAGATTCTGAAGTGCCAAACCAGACTCCGCATGTAAGGTAGCAATTCATTCCCTAACACAGGCTGACTTCTCTGTTCACATTAATAAACTAAAATATCATTAGTAAAATGCGTCATTGCTACAGGAGAAGTTTGGGTCTAGCAAGAATAGCATCAAAATAATTAGCAATTAATGACAAGCAGAAATATTCACAGGCAAAAATATTCATGCAGGCTCTATGTGATTTCAGTAATCGTTTTTTTTTTTCCAAAACTGTTCCACCAGCAATGAAGATGTAGATGGAACAGCAGTTTGATCCTGCTCTAATTGACATCTGCAAGTGCAGGATGGGGCTTGGGGTCTGCCATGTCATAATTTTTAATAAATGCAGGTTATCCACATCATTAAGCAAATTTCTTCCTTACCCTGCCAGTGTCCAAAGACTAGACAATGTGACGACACATAACCTTCTAAAAAGAGTAATCAGTTTATCTACCATATCTGCTAAGTGGCTTGTAATTATGGGGAAGTAACAGTATCCAGTCATTATGGAATTCATGTTATCTCATTATATGGTGATGCTATTTGAAAGCCAAATGTGTGAGTCAGGATGTTTATTTTTCAATTTATAGATCCTCACCTACCTTTACTATACTGAGGGTGGGAAGGAGGTAAAGAGCGATTATGCCTGCTTTTATTCACCCCACTCCTCCCAGAAAATAAAATGCTGTATGTTATTTATAGAATATCATATTCTACATATACAGCTGGGCTAAACATTGCTGTGTTATCAATGTCAAATGTATGCCAGGAAATTCATATTCAAATAGTGACAAGACCTTTGCCCCACTGAATACGTCACTTTGCACAGCCTAGAGCTGGCTTTCAAAAACAGCCAAGTCTCTTGCCATACCACATTATTGGTTTGAAGTAAAATTCTCATACCTGAGAGAATTAGCACAGATAAGCTTTTCACCACTACAATCCTTTCTGCAAGGAAGGAGTGGAGCTGAAACAGAGTAATATTTCTAGTGATCTTGGCTGGCGCAGCAGTTTCTTGTAAATTTGCATCTGATAGCACAAGCCAAAGCACCCACTGAGTTGGTAAACTGAATTAACTAACAGCAGAAAGGAAGGTAAGGCTATCATGATAAAATTCCTGTTTCTGCTTTAAAGAAGTGAATTAACTAGCATTTCTGACAGTGGATAGAGGACTGGTGAAGGGCAATTAAAATATCCTATCTGCCAGGGGCTTGCATTTAAGCTTCATTCAAGGCTCTTCTGAAGGCCAGCACTGCAGGTACCCAAGCATGGCTGGAAGGCAAAACTAGCCAGGTATGATTTATCACTTAACCACTGGGATGACGGACCATTTTGGCTCAACACAAATTTTTGCACATTACAAGAAAAGACATTCCAGAACAATCTTTATTCTTCCAGTACTTTCTGCTCCTGAAACTCTTGCCTGAAACAGTGAACATTCTCCATGTAGTACATGGTTATCAATTCTAACAAAATGAAGTTGCAGAGCAGTAAGATACATCTGAGCAGGACCACTGCTTATATTTACATACTCTGTTTAGCTAAACAGAAATTCTATCCTCATTCCTGCAATGGCAGTTTCAACTATAAAAGTTTGGAAGAACCTACATAAGCCAATGAAGAAAGAATGCATTATGGAGTATCATATACATTTAATATATTTAGTAGGATCCTGATCCAGCAAACTTATGTGCTTCAGCATTCTACTGGACTGCTGCCTAAGGGGACATTAAATGAACCTCTTTCCTGGATATTTCGTTTCCTATGTCGCCACTCAAAATATAGTTTGTTTGGCCTAATCTTTAGGAAAAAAACCCAAACAAACAAACCTGAAAATAACAAGTTACAAGATCTTCTGGTTTTATTATTTCAGACAAAACATATTACTCCAGATAATTCATATGCTACTGCTATAAATACTCATAATGCATCTGGTAGTCCATAAAAATCAAGACTTTTACAATGACTAATCAATTCTTAATACCTTCAAAGCTGGAAAAGAATACACTGCTTGACAGTCAAGGAAAGCATTTTGGCAAAGAGAATGAAACTTCCATATAAACAGGGCTTTTTTGCTTTAGTCTCTTAGCCAAAACAGTCATACCTGCTAACACTTACCTATCTTACTTTTTATTGCCAATTCCCCCACCCCCACCGCCACAATCACAATCCTAACTGCAAAACTGTTTTTAAGTCCAGCTTTTGACTACTTCCACTGCCTCTACCTGCAGTTCCTACCAGAAAGAGGAATTCCCCATGGCACCCTGAATACACCTGTTCTAACCCAAGTGCTTCCTGTAAATAAGATGGACACACTCACCTACATCCCTCCCAGGCTTTTGCAAGCCTGAGCCATTTTTGACAGGGACACCGGCCATTTCAGAACCCCCTCATTTCTCAGGGATGACCGCCTTCAAGCTCGGTACCACCTAACAGGCCGTTGGCACCGTGAAACCACACGCAGGCCTCGGTCTGGGTGGTCGCTGCACTGCAGACGACAACGGTGCTGCCTCAGAGGCGCAGGCGAGTAAATTAAACCACTGCCTTAAGCCCTGACCGCGCCTCGCAAACTCCCTTTCTGTCGTTTTACTGCGACCACCACCGGCGGACAGAAGAGGCGAGCAGGCCTGGCCCCCGCAGGACAGGCAGAGGGCTGGGACCAGCGGAGCCGCCAGAGCAGGTGCGCTCAGCCGAGGGTTGATCGCCGGTAGCGTCAGCCCTGCCTCCCAGAAGCGCTTCCTCCAGAGAAGGACTCCCGCCCGCCCTCAGCATCCTTCGGGCCAGCGGCCGCCCTGCTCCCGCCCGCCGCCAAGACTACGGCCCCCAGCATGCAGCGGGGCGGGCCAGGCGCGGCCGCTGCCGTGACCCTACCCCGCACGGCACGCTGGGAGCGGTAGTCCCCGCTACCCGGCGCGGCAAAGCCTCACGCATGCGCCAAGGGACGTCGACGAGATCTTTTTCCTCCCTCCCCCCT